>NW_004624735.1:34939785-34953099 GCF_000247695.1 Heterocephalus glaber
ACAAATAAGAACCAAGATACTCATGTAATGGTACAAGATCCCAATGATGAATGTAACTGTATTTTATACCTAAAATGTACCAATAAAGTTAATGGGGGAAAAAAAAAGAATTTTCATAAGTTTTTCTCATAACTTGTCTTACCGCAGTCTTTGAAAGCAATTATTAAGTAATAGGATTATCTTCGAGTTCACTTATGATTTCATAAGTAGTATTCTGCCACATATTGTTTTAAAGATAAAAAGTGTAGAAAGAAAAATAATGGTTCATTCAAAGATAGTGAGTTGAGAGTAGCTACTGAAGAAGCTAAATCCAGCTGTGATTAAACAGGAATGACTTTGTGATTGAGGAGAGTTTTTAATATGTGCATTTAAAGTTTAGAAGAAAAGAGGGTACACTTTTCTGTGCTTTTAGGGAATTACTATTACCTACAAGGAGCAGTAATTGGAGACCGTCAGAAAGCTATGTAGTGGGTCTTGAGTTTGAAGAGGCCACATACATTGGTGCACATATTGATGTCAGATATGTCCAGAAGCAAGCTCTGTCACAATTGCTGACAGTGACCTGGAACTGTATTCTCCAGTAGGTTATTTAGTGACATATTGCCAACACTTATGGCAATTGTTGCTAGGTGTTCATAATTAATCAAAAATGGTGAGCCAGTTTTGTTGGAGAGAAACAACATAAGCATAGGTCCCACTTCAAGTCTAGTGGGTGATGGTTAATTTTATGTCAACTTGGCCAAGTTGCTTGCTACCAAACACCAGTATAGATATTATGGTGAAGGAATGATTTAGAGGTGATTACCATTTAAATCAGTAGACTTGAGTGAAGTAGATTACTTTCCATAAAGTAGATAGGCCTCATCCCATCAAAGGTCTTCAGACAAAAAGGACTAAGGTCCCCTGAGGAAGAAGGAAATCTGCCTCCAGACTTTTCAGATTTGAAACTGCGAAATCAACTTCCCACGGTCTCTAGCCAACTGGACTGCCCTCCATATCTCCAGCTTGCCAGCCCCACTGTTGTGTAAGCCAATTCCTTAAAACACATCTCTGCTTCTCTGTCTTTCTCTTTCTCTGATATACAATCTATTGGACCTGTTTCTCTGAAGAACTCTGATTAGAACAGCATATGGACATTAGCTATGACTTACAGTGTGTAGACGTTCCTCAAGCATACAATAAAATTTTCCCTTGCAGTGACTGTACTCTCTTTATGGAAAAGTGTCAGAACTGCAGTGACCTTGTCACGTTTAAAAGTATGAATTTCTTATGGGTTTATATTTATTTGTAGCATAAACCATAAACACTTATTTCCAGCAATTGAAATATTTTTATATCACCTGTTTTTGTTGCTCTTAAACCTGATTTGCATATATTAGGAGCACGGCAGTTGTACATGGAACTATAATTATTTTTTCTGTCCCTTTCTCCTTTGCTTCTTCTCTCTTTCCTTTCGTTAGTTTTGTAATAATGTTTTGCAGTCTGTTTATAATCTTTCAATGTACGAACATTTTCATTTTCTTTTCTTTTCTTTTGTGACAAGGTCTCTCTTTTTTTTTTGTGACAGGGTCTCATTGTGTGGTCCAGGCTGGCCTCAAACTCTGGATTACAGGCATGTGCCACCACACTCCCCTTTCATTTTCCAAGGATAGAAAGCAACATATTTCAATCATGCATTTGATTCTCTTTTTATATCTTTTATATCATTTTAGGAAATGATTTTGTAGAAAAATGTGGACATATTAGTAATAAAACTTCAGAAAATTCATTTTGGGCCTGGGATTTAGCTCAGTGGTTTCGCCGCCTGTTGCTTAAGCACAAGGACCCAAGTTTGATCTCCCATACTGGAAAAAAAAAAATTCATTTTACTGATAATGTACAGTTCTCTGATTTATTTCATCTTTCTCAAATTTATTACATTGAGACATATACAACTGCTTATATTCAACCATTTTTGACTTACAAAAATGTCAACTTTATCATATAGCCTCTGCAGTGCTAAGGAAGCTCCATTGACATGCAGGACTCCCTCCATCTAAGAGCGAGTGGAGGTGAGATGACATGGCCACATAATGCACTGCTGCCCAGGCTCACTGAGCCAACTGGAACTCGCTCTGCTCTCAGGGCTCAGATAGGAGAGTGGTCCAGGATTCGAGGTGACCAGAAAGATGTTCTGAATAGTCCACAAAGAAGACAGATCATTGACAAAGGAGATTTATTGATGAATGTTTATGCTATAACAATAGGCTCTGTTTTTAAGGCCAATTCTTTGAGTGATGAGGTTTATAAAATTGTTATGGTGCTATTTACAGCTGGGAAATATAATTTCCATTTTGAAAGAGGCAAAGATAAGAAAGTGATGAACTAAAAGAAAGTAGGCTCTCTTCTAAGATACAATAAAAGGTCCAAGATTAAGTCACACTGTGAGATGCACAAGAAATTATAGTCAGGATCATGAAAAAGAATCAGCATATATGATACAAGTAGAAACAAAGACAAATAAAGTAATTGGTTTCCATTACTATATCATAAAACATTTATGAAATAATAGCAAATAATGCTTTAGACAAAGCTGTACATGTATGGTTTGTTGTTGAAAAAATGTTTTCAAAAGTTTTAAAATTTCATATATTTTGTTTTATGGTAGTTATTTTCTACTAATCATTGTCTTATTTGATTTAAACCACACTATTAGTTCATACACAAAAAGAATGTTCTAAAAATGTTAAATGAGGCTGGACTGAAATAAGATGATTGAAGCATAATATTTTATTACTTACAATAAGTACAGTGTGGGTTTCCTGTTGGAGTCAGATAGGGCTGCTGCTCTGAGTGCATGTGAGTGAGCTATAGGACCTGTGTTAGCACAGCCCTCCAACCTTCTGTGTGACAGCATGTCATGAAATGTGGATCACAGAAGTTCATTTCCGTAAGTACATGATGTGCCATGTGAACTTTGAAACTAGTAATCATAACAGTACACAAAATGGTAGGATTGAAATGTGGTCTGGACAAGATGCTAAGAGATAAAGTATCAGAAGAAAAGATTTGACTGCAGTGATGTTTGCCCTGTAATCACTCCTGTCTCAACTGGCTTTAGGTTTGTGTTTGTTTGTTTTTAAACTCAGTCGTAACCTAAATATTTGAGTTAATCCAGTGGATACTTAAAGTCATCTGATCATTTGGTTTTTGTAATATAAATCATCACAACATAATAAAAATGTTGAAATTAGCCAAGGACATATAAATTAAGAAAAATAATTAAGAAAGATAGATATCTTTAGATGCAGTGCCGTCTCCTGTAAAAGAGGGAGAATGTTGCTTCAACATTGCTTTAGACTAGAAATTTATCAACCAACAATCTTCAGAATATTATTTCCATACTGGGTATGGAAAATTACTGGGGCCTTTGCACTGAGCTACAACCTGAACCATTTTCATTTTTTATTTTGGTACAGGTTCTCGCTAAGCTGCCCAGTCTAGGCTTGAACTTGCAATTCTCCTGCCTCATCCTCTCAGAAGGCTGGGATTACAGACATGTGCCACCATGCCCATCTATTTTCAGGTTTTGATGAAGCTATATAAAGTTTTTTAAAATGGAAACATTTCATGTTAAAAACAAAAACAAAAACTTTTCTTGAAAACTGAGAACACTTTGGCCACACAGTCCTAAGGCCATACACCCCAGCATTCTCATTTGCAGTTGTGCTTTTGGATGAGGCAAAAACTCTTTCATGTGTCTCAGTCTCTTCAGCTCCTGGACAAGTTCATGTAACTGTTACTGGCCTGGTTTCAGTAGGCTCTAAGCAGAGTCATGCACTGCATAGTAGTGTTTCAGTTGACAGTGGCCTGCACATGTGACAAGGTCCCACAAGATTATAATGGAGCTGGAAAGTTTATCAGCACTAATGTTTTTACCATACTTCTTCTGTGTTTACTTACAAACACACTTTCCATCATCTGTTACAATGTCTACAGTATTCAGTACAGTTCCATACTGCATGGGTTTGTACCCCCGGGATAATAGGCTACCCTATCTGGCCTGGGTGTATCATGTATCTACCATGTAATAGGTTTGTGTAAGTACACACTGTGATGTTCACACAAAGGACAAATCACCTAATCACAGCAAAGCAAGGCTGTGTTTTATTTCAGCATGACACTATCCTTTTCACTGTGGACAGGGTGCATCTGAAGGAAGAGAGTACCCTTTCACTAAGTGGTAGGGGTCTGGGTATGAAGGAACCCAAAGAAGAGGTGTGAGGTTTGGCTAGATGGACTCTCAAAATTCTTTTCATTCCTAAACTTCTCTGATTCACTTTATGAGCATAGAACCATTTTCTGAGACATTGGTCTTTACAAATTTCTTTCCATTTATCTTAATACCATTTTAAGACAGACAGATAATAATTTTATGTAATAAAACATCAATTAGCATATGTCTTAGTTAGTGAGTGGAGAGTGGCTACCCCTCAACCTAGGCTTTTATGTAACAAACCCATGTGTTCATTTCACATCTATTAAGTACCTACTAGTGTGCAGGATCCCAGATATTAGGGATACAGTGGTAAGTAGACAAAGCATGTGATTCCATGAGACTTTATGTTGTGGCATAGGAAATAGAAAATTAAAAAGTGTATAATTTGAGAGAGTAACAAGTATTATGAAGAAAAGGAAGGGGTGAGGTAATCTGTGTGTTCATCAAGAAATGCTTCTCTTCAGTGCCCCTTAAGAGAGTAACATTCGGGCAGAGAATGAATGAGCAGAAAGGATTAATTACTTGAGGAAGTCAGGGGAAGAATCATCCAGGCAGAAGAGCAAAGTTAAGGACCAGTAATGAGTTTGAGGTTTTCCAGGCAAAGGCCATGGCAGCTGGGGTCTTCTGAGTAAGGGAGGGAGCCAGAAAGAGCTTGGCTGGGGACTGTTCTGAGTGCCGGAAGATGTCAGGATTTCAGGCAGGGAGAGATGTGATCTGAGTCACTTTGGCTCATCTGCAAAGAATATACTACAGAGGGGCAAAAGAGAAGGCTGGAAGATTTCCTCCTCCAGCCCCACAGGGGCAGCGATGGTGACAGGATGAGCCAAGCTAGGGATGTGTGTGGTTCAGATGACAAGAAGCAGGACTGGTAAAGGACTGGCTGGGGTCAGGGTGAGAACAGAGTTGAGAGCCACTTTCAGGTTTTTAACTGAGTAGTTGGGTAAATGATTGCTATAGTGGAGGAGTGAAGAGTCGAGGGAGCAGGTTCTCCCAGCCAAAACCAAAGAACACACTAACTCCTTTCTGGAAAAGGCAAGATGTAAATACACAAGAGAAACACAAACTCCTTAGGGTGAGGCTTGGGTATACACAGGGGGTCTGATGCAGCTCTAGGTCCTGGAGGGTTCATAGTCTAGTGGGGAAAATAAATATATAAAAAACATCAACTGAAGCATGTATCTAACTTGATAGAGAAGTGTGCAAATTGGGAAAAGAAGGAATGTTCAGGCTTCTATTTTGTCATCAAGGAGTGAATAGTTTTGTTTTGTTTTGTTTTGTTTTGTACCAGGGATTGAACTGGAGACCTTGTGTGGCAGGCTGCAGAACCACTGAGCTAAATCCCCAGCCCCTAAGGAGTGAATAATTTTAACCAAAAACTTTCTTAGATGCTGACATAGAGAAGCATTGTTACCATTTACCTATTTGGATTGGGTGGAGAAATTGGGCTTTATTTAATCTTATCTAATCCTGAAAGTTCTTGTTTTCTAACATTTTAATCATCCTGGTAATTCATAGTGTATCACACTATGAAAAGAAGACCAAATATTAAAATAATTGTCTAAATCTATTTGTCTCTCCTTTATAAATTATCATCTTGTTTCAACTCTTCTATGTCTTTATTATCTCAGCAGCTATGAGCCAACTACGTGCTTCTTCCACATTTAAAAAAAAATGTTATTCTCTGGCACTTTAACCTTTGAGTATGCTAAAATTGCCAGCTGTTATTTTAGAAGTGTTCTTAGATTTCTTAGCTTCCTGACTCAATATTTTATTTTCTTCATGTCTTGTGTCTCATCCTTTTTCCTCCATTTTGCTTAAGTCACCAATAACCAATTATTGGTGCCTGTTTTCTGTTTCTTATGATTTTGATCAGTGGTGGTGAACCTATGGCACGTATATTATTTGTTTTTCTCTTAAGACAAAAGTTGTTACTGTATGAGTTGTTTTTTCTAAACTAAAACCTCAGCATTCAGGTTTAATTGCAGAGGTACCACTTTGTGGTACATAAGTGGGTTTGGGCACTTAGTCTCTGAAAGTTTCACCATCAACAATGATTACTCCTCCTTTTTCTGTATTCCTGCTTGGCCTTGTCATTTCTTATTCTTTAATTTGAGCTTCTCTATACTCTTTAGGTACCATTTTCTTTATTTTTCTAGATTTCTCCCTGCTCATACCACTAAATTCTGCTCTCTGTAACATTGTTTGTTGCCTGCCATTTTCACAGTAAATCTATACTAAGCAAATTTATTATATGAACTTTTAATGCAATTTACAGCGATTTGAGGTGTTGGTTAGATGACTGCTACTCTGAATGTCATCATGAATGGTTAATCCTGCCAAAGAGCAACATTTGCATTTTTTCTCAATCTCTAGGAACTGCATCAATGCTCTTTGTAACAAAACAAAATTTACAATAAACAAAATAGACTGTATAAACAGCAGCTCTCCCTGACTAGTTTTAATTGGGCTGAGACTGAGTAAAGACAGCAATTAGGTATGATCCAGTAGTGCCAAATAAAATTCACATTAAATGACTAGGAAATCTGATTTAGAGAATAAAATACAAATAAAAATATACATGAAGAAAAAAGCAAGGAATGGAACATTATCTGCAGGGTTCTTAATTTTTAGTAGATATTTAAAAGCCTCTTATTAGACATTTGTGTCATTATAGGTTCAGGAGGAATTGTATTTCCCCCCATATACTACTGGAGGCTGAAGTCAAATTAGAGCCTCAAGTTGGTTTTTAAAAATCCCTACTGGTCTCTAGATAGTCTTAGGTCCCAAAGTATTTTGTCCCTTATTTACTGGCCCCTTCTCATGTGTACTTTTGGTGTTTACTGCTATATACTCTGAGATCCTCTCTGGTGTGTGATGGGACAGAAGCAGCCTTTCCTCACATCGCTAACCATTTGGGGTCACTGTTGCCCTGTTCTCCCCTCACTCTGACTAGAATACCAGCCATTTGGTGAGAAAAGCTGTCACATTTGGAAAGGAGCAACCAGTCAGAGATAAATTAAACTGTTTTTCTTTGTCTGCCCGCTGTTCCAAGTCTCTGCTGGTGCTGGCAGTTATTTGGAGGGAGAACTGTGGGCTGTCTCAGCTGTCAGTGAGTGTGAAAGAGGAGGGTAGATTCGCCTAGGCCTATTCTCTTTGTCATGGAGTCCATCCTAAAGGCTGGTGGGCTGAGAGGATGTCCCAGGAAAGGCTCAGAGGAAGCAGGTACCCCTTCCTGAGGAAACACAGCCTTTCAGTATGAGGAAGTGATAGTGTTGGTCTACAAGGGAAGCTCATATTTTCCTTTTCTTTTTTTTTTTTTTTTGTATCACTGGTAGCAAGAATTTCTGTGGACAGAACAACCTTAAGGAACATCACTCAGGAAAACTGAATTCACCAGAGGTTGGTCAGGTCATCCAAGAAAGGCAATACGCTCAAATAGTAAGAGTTCCTTGTCTGAGTCATTCTCTGGAGATGGTCCTGTTGTGTTTGGTCAGGAGCCTCGGTGTCTGTGTGAGGACAATGATGTGCAGGATGTAAGTGTGGTGCTCAGGTGTTAGAACTGAGAAAGCCTTGAACAGAATAAATCCACTTGATTCAGAAAAGTTACCAAGGAAGAAAACTGATCCTGTAGAGAATGGTGAAAGACACATGAACTGTGAAGCTCCCTGCGACATACAGAAAGCTCCTATGTATTGGAGATTAAGTTTTGCCACTCAGTGTTAATGTTTATCTACTTCCAGATCTACTGCAAAAATCAAGACTGTAACTACTGTACTGGGAAATGAACCCAGGGTTTTAGCACTGCCATTTTTCCTGTAAGAAAATGAATTAGGAAACTATCAGTGGAAGAATTTACCCTTCTCTCTTCGTGTTTAGTGATTTCACTACTAAGTTAGAGACTTTGAAAGCATCCTGTCATCTAACACTTGTGACAGGTTTACGGGTCACACTCTCATCACCTTCATTTCAGAATGAAGAAATTGAAGCTGGGGGAGTTATTGAAGTAACTTGCCCCAAGTTATACAGCTGGCAGCGACAGGTTCAAAGACAGACACAGACCACTTTGTTAAACATTCATGATGCTGTATATAGTTCATTCGTGATGCTGTATATAGTTCATTCCTGATAGAGATACAAAAGAGGGAGCAGAAGGTTATCTTCCCTTGAATCAGTTAGTCATACCCAGACCAATATTTGAAAAGGATTCCTGGGCCATTGACAGATTCCTAAGGAACTGGTGAAACAGGAAAAAACGCTCCCAGCACAGAAGTTTGCAAGACAATGTCAAACATGACTGTAATACAAAGCAGTTTTTATGCATATGGTAGAGCTTAGTGAGGTAATATGTAAAGCACTTTTTGAAGCTCAGGCATGCTCTAAGCGCAAATTCACTGCATCTCTTAGTCTTGAAAGCAGGTTCCCACTTCCCAGCTATGTGAACTCATTTGAGCTATTTAATTTCTCCAGACTATGTTTTTTTCTTCTTTGTAAAAGTTAATAGCTGTGCCTGTCCTTTAAATGTGTTGGGATGATTAACAATTTCTTGTATGTGAAATTCAGCCTGCTAGCTACCATGATGATTCATACCACCACCACCTTATTAGTGCCCTCTAATTCTCACAGTGTTATTCATCACCTGCCTGGCAGTATGCAAAATGCTTTATTAAGTCAGTTTATCCTGTAACTAACATCCCTGCTTCCCATGTGAGGGTTCTGAGGTGGTGCTGCTGCTCAGGGAGTTTGGCGTCAGCTTACTTAACCACCATCCTAAGGATCACAGATAGTATTAGCAGGTGCTTCAACCTCAGACAGCTAGGAAAGGCCACAGGTGGAGCTCAGACTAGTATTTTCCTACTCTAAGGCTAGACTGCATTTTTAAAGTAATTTGGGGACCAATGAGAATTAAAGAATTGAAAGCAAGATTCCACCTAACAATCAAGAGATGTACTGACACTGAACACCAACATACTAATATCTTCTAGCTTTCCCCAAATCAAGTTTTTCTGAAACAATAAAAATGCAGAAAAAATAAATACTAGCAATAAGCAAGAAGATAAGCTATATTAATGAAATATAATTTCATAAAATATAAATTAAATGTGAGTAAAATGACAGAATGGATCAAAGGAAATCTAAGCAGAGGCAGATTATCAGATTATAACCACAGAAGCTCATTTTAACACATCAAAGCAAAATAAAGTCAGAGCAAAATAAACTGTTGGTTTACTATCATGTTTTGTTTTTCCAATGGCATTGAACATTTATCAAATTGTAACAATCTTACAAAGAGACAAAATAATGTAACACTTTGAATGATTTAATTTTTAAATTCCATTCATTTAAAATATATTTTTACTTGGTACATAGAAACTGGACAATTGGGATACCTTGTAATGTTTTGATGTATGTATATTTTGTGTACTGCTTAAATAAGGTTGAACATATATATATTTCCTCAAATGCTTATCATTTCTGTATTCTGAAAATTTTCCAAATCCTTTATTCTAGCTCTTGGAAGTATACAGTACCTTCTTATCTTTAGTCCACCTACTTCACAGAAGCACACAAGAACTGTTTGCTCCAGTCTAACTCAGAACCAACTGATCAAACTTCCCCATCCGTGGGTAGCCTCTCTCGGGCTCTGTAACCACCATTCTACTTTCAACTTTAAGAGATCAATCTAAAATTCCACACGAGTGGGATCGTGCAATGCATTTAAAAGAGGCATAACAGTAATAATAATTGCAATGACGATGATGTACAGTGGCTATTGTTTATTTATTCTAGCAAAGTACAACGCTAAACATTTATATAAATTCATCTTTGAATGTACAAACCTCACTCATTCAGTGTCTCTATAAAGGGCTCACTATGTGCCAGCCCCTCTTCCAGGAGCTGAGCCTTCCTCAGTGAGCAAAACCAAGCTTTGCTGAAGTTTATAGCCTGAAACTAACACAAAGATAACACTTAAAAAAGGTTACCCAGCTTTGAGGTTTGGCAAACTGACTTCATGGTGAAATTGAGGATGGAAGTGGAACACCGGGGAAAGAGAGTGTCTTGATAACTTTTCTCATTGTTGAGACAAAATACTCACACCCACAAGCTAAAGGAGGAAAGGTTTATTTCAGCTCATATTTTGTAGAGGTTTCAGTCCATAGTTGCTGGCTCCAAGGCAGGGTGACATGGCAGAAGGGCATCACAGAGGAGAAATAGTCTGTGGCAGGGCAGACATGAGGCAGAAAGCAGCAAGCTTGCCTTCTTTCTGTCCCTTTATATTCCACCCAGGCTATAAACCTATTGACTGGTACCACCCATATTCAGGGTGGGGCTTCCATTATCCACACCCAGAACTATGCTAAACCAATTTAGTTATCACATGCCCTTAATCCCAGTATCACATGCCCATGATCCAGCCACCTTCCAAAAACCCCACCTCTGAGTGGCATAGAGGGGAGGGGGACATCTAAATATAAACCATAACACAGAGCTAATCTGGATAAGAGTTGAAGTCAGTCTCTAATAAGTTGAAAGCTGAATTTGAGGTCATGGTAGGTTATCCAAACTGAGATGCCTAGTGGCTATGTGAGAGTGGAGAGAACAGATGAGAGGTGAGAAATGGAAATGGAGATTGAGGAATGATTTCTCAGGAGGGGTAGGTCAACTGTGGGCCTGAGCTGTGGGCTTGGGGGAGGGAATACACAGATGCCCTACAAGAATCTCATAGATGGGAATCATGAGAGATTTGGGGAATCTGTATAATTAGATTTGTCCAAGGTTGGCCTGTTCCCACATTAAGCAACATAATAGAACAAGTAAAAAAAAAAAAGAATAAAACCTCATTTAGAGAACAGCCCATGATTACTAGAGTAAGTAACATCCCTTTATTTGCTGTATAGGTTATGTGTGGCTAGAAAAGTAGGAAAATAGATGATTTTTCCTTCTCTTTCACTCTATTTTTCCTAAAATTTAAAAATAAGCAGAAAGGAGTTGACAGGGAGAAAATTCAAGAGTACATCAGAACTCAGTATTTTCCTCAAACCTTTAAATGATGTGCCTGATGAAACTATATTAGCTCATTCTAATTATACTCTGAAATTTTTGTCTCATTGGGGAATTCTTCAGAAAATATGTTTACAAGTAGATACAGAAAGGCTATACTTTAAATGCTGGAATACTTTGCATTTATTTACCAGAAATGATGGTAAAGGTAAATGACTGTAGAATATTGAGATATTTGATTTTGATAAGGCATAATTTTATCACTTTAAGGTTAATATCAATGTCTGTGAATCCCATGTTATTTACAGAATTCTTTATGAAAAAGTTATAAAGCATTGTTCAGCATAAGAACAAAAAGAATTCTGTCGTGTTTTCAACTGCAGGAAAACCTGTGTTTTAAAATTCTATAAATTAACCAGTGGATGAATGTAATATTATAATACATATTACAAAATATACTAATGGTAATTATAAGCAATCCTTCCTGTATTCCTGGTTTTTGATGGATTGAGCATCTTAAATTACAAATTGTGACACTGACAAATTATATCCAGTGCTTGTAGCTCACTATAAAAAGCTCACATTAATTGAATAATGAAATCTCTGGAGTGTGTAGGGGGCCATCTTTGGAAATGTAATACATACTGCTGGGTGCAGCCTAAAATATACATAAATAGCCACTACTTGATCAAAATGTAGTATCTCTTTCAAAATCTTAAGACAGCTTGAGCATACCATCTGCTCTCCATCTTTATTCCTTCTGTGCTTTTCTTAATCTAGAAGAATGGTTCTTGAAATTCTTACAGAACTCTACAGTACTTGCCACTTATTCTGAGAAGCATCTGGTTGGAAGCAGTTGCTTCCTACATTTGTGCCCAGTTGTCTGGTGTGTGGCTTGCTTCTTGGGAATCCAGTGTGGTTCACTTTCAGCATAAATGCTTTTGCATTTGCTGCAGCACATATTTATGGTGAGACCAGCAGCCCACTGAAGGTTATATACAGAAGTGACTCCATGTCAGGAAAACTTGATTCATTTACCTGCATCCAATTTGCACAAGGTTACCTGGAAATTGGTGTTTGTTTCTCTTGGTTGATGACTTCAAAATGGACCCTGTCCCTTTAAGGAACCCTGGATACCTAGAATTCTTGCTCAAACATCTGCTCTTGTTTCATCAGGAGACTTCAGGACAGCTATAATTCACATAGCTTTCCTTCAGGAATAAGGCACCTACCTGTCAGTAAGACAAATTTTCCAAGGAGCTAAAAAATGGAGAGTTATAAAGGAGCTCTGAATATTAACAGGGATGGAACTGTCAGATCAGCTGTGAAATGTTATCTGTTGCTGGCCACTTTATTATTTTCATAAATTTTTATATAAAATTAGGACACATATGCTAAAAATTTAGAAATTTCAAAACTTATAAAGAAGGAAATTAAAATCTTGCACAATGTTTAGAAATAATCAATAGCTAACATTCCTGTGGTGCTTACTGTGGAGCATACTGCTCTACGTCTCTTGTTAATTCTTTTAGTTCTCATGATGATTTTAATAAGTAGATACTGCAATTGTCCTCAATAAAGATATGAGGAAACTGAGGCACATGTTACTTTACTTGCCTAAGTCTCTAGCTAGGTAGCACACCAGATTCAAACTCAGACCATCTAATTCCAGAGTCAGCCTCCTAATAGCTATTCCATGTTGTTACCACTTACCACCGTTAATGCCAACACAAAATACCTTCCCCACTGCTTTTGATGAAATTCTTAAAACAAGAGTGAGATCAGAGTATATTTAATTATCTGCCTTAATTTCATATACTTTTTTCCCCCCATTAAGTTTATTGGTACATTTTAGGTGTAAAATACATTTATATACATCATTGGGATCTTGTACCATTACATGAGTCTCATGGTTCTTATTTTTTTTCCCCTTCTCCTGCCCTCCCTTCACCCCCTCCACCCATCCCTATTTGCAAAGACCTTGTTTCCATTTTTTTCCTTTTCTCATATTTTTTCTTTTCCCTTCTTTCCTTTCCCCTACCCCTCCCACTTCCCCA
>NW_004624735.1:34999732-35010090 GCF_000247695.1 Heterocephalus glaber
TTTCAATGGAGTTTTTAATCTCCTGGAAATCTGTTTGCATCTGTTTTATGGATTCCATTTGTTTCCTATGTTGGGATTCCATCATGCTCCTGAGATCCTCTATTTTTTTAATCTGTGTCCTCTCTAGATTTATTAATCATGTCTTGCACTATGGGCACAATGTTTGTTATCTGAGAAATTATTTCTGATTTCTTTTTTTCCAGATCCTCTTTTGTTGCTAGTTCGGGGAGTCCATGTTGATGAGTATCAGATTGTTCCATCTTGTTTCCCTTTGGGGTTGCTGTAGGTGATCTGAAAGTCTGTTTTTGAGGCTTGTTTACATGTCTTCTCATTTCCGAGGGTTGGAGGGGTGTGCTGCTGGCACCTGCGCGGCTCACCTCCTCTGTCCTAGGAGCATTGGAATGGTGGGGGGTGGGGAGCCTCCTCCTGGGTGCTGCAATTGGCTCACCTCCTCTGCCCTAGGAGAAGTGGAATGGAAATGGGGGAGCCTCCTCCTGGGTGCTGGTACTGGCTCACCTCTTCTATCCTAGGAGTGGTGGAATGGAAACAGGGGAATCTTCTCCTGGGTGCTGGGATTGGCTCACCTCCTCTGCCCCAGGAGCAGTGGAATGGAAACAGGGGAGTCTTCTCCTGGGTGCTGGGATTGGCTCACCTCCTCTGCCCCTAAGTAGTGATTACATGATTTACCTTCAGAAGTGATGACTGATCAGAGTTATTTTGCCTTTATTTTTATTGTGACCATTTCTTTTCTTTCTTTTGTGACCATTTTTTTTTCAGTTGTACCCTATTCCTTTTTGAAGATCTTTGGTGGCTTCATCATTGAATTATTGGCAGTCATGTACTATGTGAAGAGTGTACTGAATCAGGAATCAAGAGCTTGAGTTTTCTTCAACTTCAGGTTCTGTGCAGATAGACACTACCCTAAGTGTGTCTCCTCCTAAATAATGCCTGAAGAGAGACAAGATCCAGGAAATTTTAGCTTCAGTTATGATATTTCTATAAAAAATTTACTTTAAAAATACATATTACTTGGATACTTAGATTCTTTCACTTTTTGCTGTTACTCCACTATTCAGTTATTAAAGTAGTCATAAATGTTTATTTTCTCACCATGTCCAGAGGTCAGGAATTTGGAAGAGACATAGATAGGTGGTTCCAGCTCTAGGTCCCTAACATAATTGCAGTGGCAGTGACAGCTGCCATCATCTGGAGGCTTGCCTGGGCTGGAGAATCTGCCCCTAATGTGGCTCACTGTCATGACAGAGGGCTCTGGTTCTTCACTGCAGGGACATCTCCATGGGCTGTGTTAGTGTCTGCACAGCATGGAGGCTGGCAAGTCCATGGTAAGCAATCTAAGGAAGTAAGATGGAACCTGTAATGTCACTTAGGATGTAATTTGGGAGTCAATGCTCTATATTTTCAATATCCAGTTGTTACAAAGGTCATTCCATTCAGTGTGCGAGGGATCTACTCAGGGTGAAGAGGACTGGTGGGCCATCTTGGAGACCAGCTACCACAGGTAGATTACTAGAAATCTGAGGAGGAGGCCAAATTATGAAATGATTTTAGCAGAAAATTCACTTTTATGAATGTATTATTTAATATTTATTTTATTCATATGTAAACCAAATTTTATGTCCCCAGTTTTTCTAGTCTTTTTTCTTTTTTCTTTTTTTATATCATTAATTTTATTGATACATTTTAGGTATACAATATAATGACATTCATCATTGGGAATTTGCACCTTTACATATTCAATTTTGGTTCTTATTTTTTCTCCATTCCCCTGCCCTCCCTTCAACCCCTCCACTCTTCCCTATTTACAAAGACTTTGTTTCCATTTTTTCATTTTCTCATATTAATTCCATTCCCTTCTTTCCTTTCCCCTACCCCACCCACTTTCTCTTTACCCCTTTTCTTACTATTTCACATTATCTATTTTACCTTTTAGTCCTTATTTACACTTTCAGTATCTCACACCGGAGAAACTATTTAGTATTTACATATATGTGTCCTATTTATTTCACTTAAGAGTATTGCCTCAATGTGCATCCATTTAGCTATAAATGTCTCTAATTCCTCATTCTTCATGGCTGAGTAGTACTCCATTTTATAGAAAAACAGTATTTTCTCTATCCAGTCTCCAGCTGATGGGCAATTGGGCTGTTTCCAAATTTTACCTATCACAAACTGTGCTGCTATGAACATGGGTACACATATATCATAATGATATGATTCTTTTATTTCTTTTAGGAAGATACCCAGCAGGGGAATAGCTCGGTCAAATGGAACTTCCAATCCTAGTTCTCTGAGGTATCTCCATACTGATTTCCACAGTGATTGCACCAGTCAATAATTCCGCCAGCAGTGGAGCAGGGTTCCTCTTTTCCCACAGCCCCGCCAGCATTTGTTACTGTCTGATTTCATGATAGCAGCCATTCTTTTTGAATCTCAGAGTTGTTTTTATTTGCTTCTCTTGAATTCTAGCCTTTTTTCTTTATCATTTGAAATCAAGGATTTAATCTGCTACATACATGAGGATATTGTGAGAAAATCAGAATTTTCTCTCCATAAACCCAAGGATTTGGCAAGTTTTATATTGTTCTGGTCATCTTTTCCTGTAATTTACAATTCCATTGGCTTCTCATTTCTTCTTTTTATTTTTCCTTCTGTAGTTGCTGTCCTTAGACCGCTTTGTCCTATATCTAATAAGGTCCCCATTTCTATTTAAGTACAGTGTTTAAAACAAAAAACTTGGCCTCAATTCACCAATCCAAAGAAATAGATGGGCAGAATGGATTAAGAAACAAAATCCAGCAATATGCTGTTTACAAGAAACACACTGAATTCAAAAAGAAATTCACACTTAGTTCAAAAAGTAAAAGGATTGAAAACAGTTCTTCATGTAACAAGAACCCAGAAAAAAGTAGGGGTAGCTACTGTATTTGCAGACAAAGTAATATCAAACCAAAACTAATTAAGGGAGACAAAGAAGGTCACTATATCCTTGTAAAGGGAACAATCCAAGAGGAAGAGATGACAATCATAAATATATATATACACCAAATACTAATGCCCCCAAATATAAAAAACAAATATTAATGGACATGAAAAACCAAATAAGCACTAATACAATTGTAGTGCGGGACCTCAATACTGCACTGTCACAAAAACACAGATCATCTAGACAAAAAAATCAACAATAAAATACTAAAACTGAACCAAGCTTTTGAACAAATGGTCTGAATAGATGTCCAGGGAATGTTCCACCCCACAAAATCAGAATATACATTCTTTTTGGCTGCACACAGGTCTTTCTCCAAAATAGACAACATGCTAGCCCATAGAACATGTTTAAGTAAATGGAAAGGAACTGAAGTTATCCCCTGCATATTATCAGACCATAGTGCAATGAAATTGGAGATCAATAGTATAAGAAACCACAAGAACTCCACAAACACATGGAAATTGAATAACACTCTCCTGAACAACAAATGGGTCACAGAGGAAATTAAAGAAAAAATTAGACAGTTTCTACAAGTAAATGATAATGCCAATACAATATACAGGGATCTATGGGATACAATGAAAGCAGTTTTACAAGGGAAATTCATAGCAGTGAATGCCCATACTAGGAAAACCTAGTGTGCTCAAATAAACAACCTAATGCTGAATGTCAAGCCCCAAGAAAAAGAAGAGCAAGACAAACCCAAAGCTTGTACAAGAGAAGAAATTATAAAGATCCAAGCAGAAATCAATGCAATTGAGAATAAGAGAAAAATACAAAAAATAATCAATGAATTGAAGAGTTGATTTTTCAAAAGAATAAATAAAATTGATAAAGCCTTAGCCTACCTTATCAAAAAAGGAAAGAAAAGCCTCAAATCCATGCAGTTAGGAATGAAAAAGGTGCAGTCACAAGAGATCCAGCAGAAATCCAGAGGATCATCAATACCTATTTTGATAACCTGTACTCCAATAAGATGGAAAACAACACCCCAATTACAACCCATGGAATTGAAAACATAATTAAAAATTTACCAACAAAGAAAAGCCCAGGTCCTAATGGTTTCATTGCTGAATTCTAGGAGACATTTAGAGAAGAACTATTGCCACTACTGTTTAAACTCTTCAATGAAATTGAACAGGAAGCAATACTCCCAAATTCATTCCTGAAGGCAAGTGTTACTTTGACTCCAAAAGCAGAGAAAGACCCAACCAAAAAAGAGAACTACAAGCAAATCTCCCTAATGAATATAGATGCAAAAATCCTCAATAAGATACTGGCAAACAGAATACAGAGGGCCATCAAGAAGATCATACAACCTGACCAAGTCAGATTTATCCCAGGGATGCAGGGATGGTTCAATATACATAAATCAATAAATATAGTACACTATATTAATAGAGACAAGGACAAAAACCATATGATCATCTCAATAGATGCAGAAAAAGCATTTGACAAAATCCAACACCCGCTTGGGATAAAAACCCTACAGAAGATTGGAATAGATGGTCTTTATCTCAACCTGATAAAGGCTATGAAAAACCAACAGCCAACATCGTACTAAATGGTCAAAAACTGAAAGCTTTCATGCTTAAATCAGGAACAAGACAAGGATGTGCACTATCACCACTCCTGTTCAATATAGTTCTGGAAGCATTAACCACATCAATTAGACAAGATAAAACAAAAAACTGTTGTACACTGAAGAATTCTAGCTAAAATTTTGGAATAGTAGAAAGTTTATGGTCATCTTTGATGTTAAAAATAATTTAAAGTTTAATAGTAGACATTGATATCTAAATATTTTATCTTAAAACATTTTTAGTGGCTAGCGATTTCCTCAGGCCCCAATGCACAACTTCTTATTTCTTCTCCTATTTTCTACTTAGTTCTCTTTCCTGTCCTTCCCTCCCCTCTTTTCTCCTTCTCTCCTCTTCTCTATTCTTATTCTTGAGCCCTGTCCCAGTTTGTATAAGGAAATTAAATTCTTTATTTTGGTACTGGGGATCAAATTCAGGACCTTGCACTTGCAAGTGGAACCACTGAGCTAAATCCCCGGGCCTTAAACTCTCTTTTTAATTTACTATGCAGAATAATTCATCTCTCTTTCTATTATGCTGTTTCCTTCCAAATTCTCCCATTGGAAAATTCACTGACTATACCCAAGAAATTCATAAATATTACTTTTCTAAGCAAAGAATTTTCTTCTGTAGTGTGAATTATACCACTCAGTAATTTTCTTTTCCATTATATACAGACATATTTCTTTATTTGTTTTCTTGTATCTTCCCTTAACTGTTTATTTTGTCATAATTTCAGGCCTGCAGAAATGTTGCAAGAATAGTAGAAAAAATTCTTATTTATATTCTTTGTCAAGTTTCTGCCACATTGTAACATTTTATCACATTTGCTTTACATTTCTATGTGTGTGTGTAAATTTTGTTTTAAACCATGTAAGAATAAGATGAAGACATGATGCCTCCTCATTCCTAAATATTTTGTGTGTATATTCTAAAAACAAGGACATTCTCTTCCCAAATGGTAGAATTACCAGAGTTAGACAATTAACATTAATATACTCTGATGGTCAAAACTATAATCCTTTTCACATTTTTCCAATTAGTCCAAGAAAGTCATCCTCAGTGAAACAAAACCCAAGGCCCCATGTTGCAAATCTCTTCAGCCTCTTTCAGCCTGGAGCTGTTTCTTAGTCTTTGAGTTTTGTGACACTGACATCTTTGAAGTTACATTGTTGAATACACCTTAATTTAGGTTTTTTGATTTTTCCTTCTGATTAGATTCAGGTTGCCTGCTTCTGTTAAGAAGTGCAGAAGTGATACTGTGTTTTTCTTAGTGGATCATACCAGGAGAATATTTATTTACATCACTGATTTTTAGATCTGTAAGAAAACTAAATTATAAACCAATATCATGTCAGTCTACATATGAAGAAATTGAGCCAAGAAAGTTGATATACCATTATGATGTTATAAAGTTAAGCTTTATTGGCAACAGAAGTAGTATTTGGTGTTTGCAGAATCTTAGAATTTTAAAACCGACAAAGAACTTTTCCTCTGGGGACACACAGGGAAAATGGGGAAGGTTTGGCAGTTGTAGATCTAGCTTCCTGCCACCAGGGTGACAGAGCTTTTCTGATTTTTCTTGTTTATATGTTGACTTTCCATGTAAGAAACTTATAAAAAAGAGTCACTCATAAAAAGAAAACAAAAACTATGAAAACAATTGTTCCGTCTCTTATCAGTCCAAAGCATAAATTCTCTGTCAGGATATCATTTAATCTGCACTTCAGATCTTGAAGATGTACAACTTTCTGAACCCTCATTCAATAAATATTTATGAAAACTTTCCATGTTTCAGCCATTTTGTAGGCATTGGGTATACAGAGATGGACAAGACACTGTAGGTGATAGATTTGATACTTAGAAGGCTTTTCTTTATATCAGGTTGAAGTCTGCTTATAATTCTGTCTTCAGGATCTACAAAGAAAAAGCTATCTGCCTGATCTACATGAAGTCTTTGCTGTTATCTTTCTACTGCAGGGTGAGCCCTTCAGACCCTTCCCCAGTTCTAGGACACAGTGTCAAGTCTGTCCATACATCTTCTCCACGTGCTCCACTTGCTGACATACCTGTGCTACCCAGAACTGCACCTCATACTCCAATTGTGGCCCAAACAGAGCCAAGGGAAATGTCAGCACCAGTGGCCTTATTTTGTATACATTATGTTATTACACAGTTTAAGGTGATATTCATTTATTTGCCCACCCAATAACAAATGTATTCACGCCTTTGTGATTTACATGACACCTATTTTATTCTCATTAGTTTTTTTAAAAAGCAATAAATCTCCAAGATTTTGTTGTTGTTGTTAGTGTTGCCATCTTTCATTCTGGACTTGTGAAATTGATTTCTTGAACCAAAGTGCAGACTTTACCACTTATTTGTGTTAAATTATATTGGATTTTCTTTGTCCAGTTCTTTTAGCATGATATATACAGTCATACATAGTATTAGGACATTTTGGCCAACAATAGACACATATATGTCAAGAGTGTGTCACCTCATGACATTATAGTTGTCTGTCTTTGTACATATACTTTATGATGTTCACACAATGCTGTAATCACCTAGTGTATTTCTCAGAGTGTAGCTCTGTCATTAACTGACATATGACTGTATTTGAGTTATTTATTGTAGTTTTCTCATTACTATCTTTCTACATTATTTGCTTTTTCCAGTTAGAGTTTCATGTTATTGATGGCCTCAAAGATATTGATAAAAAGAGTTTAGGGGGAAAAGGCTTCAAGAGAATTCAGTAGACTATCATCAAAGGCTTATTCTTTCCCACACTATAGCTGACCCCATTCTAGTAACAGTCTATCTTTGTCTACACAGTTATTTTTGTAGCTTAATCAACTGTACTATTACCCAGCACAAATACCTATTTTTCCACATTCCCCATATTAGGACATTTTCCCAATACATTTCTAAAATTGAGATGTATCATTTCTGAGTTTCCTAACTTAGACATACTGTATAATGACCAACATGAAAGATAAAGGTATTTTAGTATTGCTTATTCTGAGTCTCTGTTAATTCTTGGTAATCCAGCATGTCATGAATTTTAATAAACTCTGAAATATCCTATAATTGAAATAATTTTCATGATGGTAGACACAGAATATAGCTTTCAAGAAAAGAGGATTCTAGGGAAAGGTTCTCTACTGTGTGAACTTCCCACATAAAGACCTTGGGACTGAGAGAGATAGGTTTAGTTAAACAACTATCTACCACTCTAGGCCCATGAGCCTCAGATCATTTTCATTCTTTCTCTATGCCTTCTTGATTGTCAATAAGAATCCCGGTTACTGCATTATGATAATTTTTGAAATAAATCATCAAGGCTATCAAGAATTCAAGAAAAGAAAGGCTTGTTTCATTTTTTTAATTACATGAGATCTTGTACTTTGAGTAGGTGCTCAAGAATAATTTAACAATAAATATTTGTTAAGAATATATATTGATAATTAGTCATATAGTGTGACATTTTTAGTGTTTTAGCTGGAACAACTACAAGGGCTATTTGTTGAGGGAAATGCTGTATGGAGATCAGAACATTTCCTTACTTGTCTCAACAGCTCTTGGTGTAGATACAAGTTACTGTATATTTGTAAGTCAAAATGTTGAGTAAAATTAAAGGAGAAAAATTATTTTGGTTAAAAAACCATCAGAATCCCTAATTCACTCATTAGTATAGGTTAATTATATCTGTAAAAAGGTTATTTGAATAATTTCCCAATTTCTCTTGGAATGAATAGTAGTAGTTTCCAATCAGGGTTTAACAGAAGAGCATGGCATTATCTGTCTTCTTCAGAAGTTGTTCTTCATATGTCTCATAAACCATATAGAGAGATTGCAATGGGTATTTTTATCAATCTAAAATGTAACATTTTATGCATTCAGTGGAAACAAATACATATATTTTGCTTTTTATTGCTCATACGATTTGGTAAATGAAAAACAAATTTACCTAAAAGCCTGTTTCAAATCTAGTTTTTCCTCATGAATAGTATTAATTTTTTTTCTTGAAGAAATGTTAAAGGTTAAAATATAGAAGTCTTCTCTTGTTTGTAGTCTTTGTAAAGAAAAACTAAACACAAATGAATGAGGTTAATAACAAATTTATTCAGCTCAATTATTCACCCAATTTCATTAATTCCACACAATTATCTCATCTTCCTTCCACACAAACATATGCTATTTTTTCAGTTCAAATTTCCTCATTTCTAAATATTATTCCATTCATTTCTGCTTGGTAAGGATATAAGACAATGGAAGCAAAGAAAAGAACATAAGATAAAAAATGAATTTGTTTTTAAGCCACTCATTTTGTGGTGTTTTGTTACAAAGCCATAGAAAACTTGTACAGGCTGTATGGAGCTGTTTGCAAGTACAAGAATGTTCATTACGGAGAACCCTTACCCATGTCACATGTCAATCATTGGGAATATCTATGTAATCTACATGCATTAACTCATGTTATCTTTTCAACAGCCCCTATTAGGTACATACTGTTATACCTTTTTTGAAGGGAATTTTTGAAAGGTCTTGAAAGAAATAAAGCTTGAACTTGAATTAAGGTTGTTGGTCTCCAACATTCCCTGAGACAAGTCACCAAATTACAGAATTATGTTTTCAAATTTAGGAGGAGAAATATATTCTTTCACAGTTCTCCAGGCTGTAAGTCTAAACCCAAAGGTCACAATTCCCCAGAGGCTCCAGTGGAGTGCCAGTTCTTTCTCAGCTTGTGGTGGTCTTAGCATTCCTTGGTGTTTCTTGGCTGTATCCTTCCAATCTCTGGCCCTGTGGTCACCTTGCTGCCTGCTCTTTTGACTGTGTGCATATTGTCTGCATGTCTCTTATAAGAAAGCTTTCCATTGGATTTAGGGTCCACATAATCATCCTTTTCTCAACATCTTGAATTTAAGCACATCTGCACCCCCTTTCTCTAGGTTCAAGGAGCTGGCATCAACACATCTTCTTATTGAACTACTATTCAACCCACTACAGTGCTGTATTTTTAAATCAATGTGCTTCTCTGTGATCATGATGAACTCACATCATTTATGAGAGCTCATGAAGAAATATAATGACAGAAAAATGGGGAAGAAGAGAGGAAAGGAAGAATGAAGGGAAAGAAAAATTATTGCCTCTAGGGAGAATGACCATTACAAACCACTATCTGTATCAACAATTTCTACTGAAGATTGCTATTTGGGAGTTTAAAGCAAGAATAAACTGATATTTGGGGAAATATGGTTGGGTATTTGAACATTTACTCCAATATATTTATATGGGGGAAAACTCTTCCAAATAGTATTACAGGAACTTAAGTCAGCATCATAATCTCCAGTAGACCTATCCTCCTGCCCTTGTTGCTATAGCAAACAAAATATAGCTTTCAGCATAATTTTAAATTATCACAAGAATAAGAAACAGTTTGTCATGAGACTAAAGAACAGTTTGTCATTCATCAGCAAGCCTTGTGAATGCAAAACAAAAGTAAATCTCTATATGAACATTCATGATTGCCAATACCTAGTTTGAAATCCAGATTTGCAAAAAACAAAATGTTATGCATTATAATATGGAACTTTCTTTTTTTTTGGTATTTACACATGTGTGTCCTCTTTATTTCACTTAAGAGTATCACCTCAATGTGCATCCATTTAGCAATAAATGTCTCTAATTTCTCATTTTTATGGCTGAGTAGTACTCCACTTTATAAAAAAAAAAACCACGTTTTCTTGATCCAGTCTCCAGTTGATGGG
>NW_004624735.1:35020639-35044584 GCF_000247695.1 Heterocephalus glaber
TGCTGTAGGTGATCTGGAAGTCTGGTTTTGAGACTTGTTTACGTGTCTTCTCATTTTGATGGCGGGGTGGGGGGGCGGTGCGTGCTGTTGGCACCTGCTTGGCTCACCTCCTCTGTGCTGGGAGTGGTGGATCAGCAGCCCCAAGCTCCTGCCTTTGGGCTGGGAGCAGTGGAATGGTGGCCTGGAAGCCCCTTCCTCTGGGCTGCTACCCACTTATATTTTATCATTTGTTCAAAATATTCTTGGTCTTGTGTTCCAAATTTAACCAAAACAAAACCATAAGTAGAAAGCTTGGATGAGGCTGTGAGGACACTTTCCAGAGGGGCCTGATCTGGCCAGCCAGCTTTGTTTCTCAGGTAAGGGGGATTTCAGACCTCTAGGCAGAGGGGATCTAGGGAGGAGTTCACCCTCCAGCTGGGACTCAGCCCTCTGACATGGTGCTGCATTTATGACTTTGCAGCTTCTCACCAGGGTCCTTATACAAGCCGAGAGTGGATTCCACATTGGTTCTAATCATCAAACAGCCATGAGTCCTCCTCTTATTAATGTTCTGACCTTCATCTCATCAGTTGTTGTGGGAAATTATAAGTGTGAATATCAAACCATTACTCTGAGAGCCAGGAGTTGCATAAGTGTGCATTTTCTGTGATGTTACTTCCTGCCAGTTGATGCCTCCTTCTTTATATTAACAGTTTAACACCCCTGCTTCAACAAAGTGCTATTTTTTTATTTTCTGCCTTCCTTCTCCTATTGCAGGACTCCATTTCTACCATCCAAGCCAAATGGTGCCTACTCTCTCTCTCTCTCTCTCTCTGAGGGATTGAACCCAGGGCATTCCACTAAAATTCCCAACCCTTCTTAAAATTTTTTAAATTTTGAGACAAGGTCTCACTAAATCACTAAGTTGCCCGGAGTGCTGGGATAACAGGCCTGTGCCAGGACATCCAGCTAGCATTTTCTTTTTGAGAGTAACTCAATGGGTGGAATGACCAAAAAATATTTAGGCATTTCCTATCTTAAACACTAAAGAAATAATCTGCTAGTCTTGAATGTACCATTTCTTTTTTTTTTTTTTGGCTTAAATTCTTTTATTGGTACATTTTAGGTATATAATACATTTACATTTATCATTGGGTGCATGTATCTGTACATGATGTATCTTGGTTCTTATTTTTTCCCCATTCCCTGTGCTCCCTTCACCCCCTCTACCCTTGCCTATTTACAAAACTTTGTTTCCATATTATGAGAAATTATGAGAAAAGGAATGTACCACTTCTTAATCTCATTCCAAAAAATTACAGACACCAAAAATTACAAACACCAGGACTGGGGATGTAGCTCAGTGAGACAGTGCCTGCCTGGAAAGTGCAAAGCCCAAGTTTGATTCCTGGTACCAACAACAACAACTAAAAAAAAAAAATCACAAACACCAAAATAATAATAAAGATGACAGTAAAGCTGGATGAAAAGTGAAAATGACTTTCTAACATATCACTGGAAAACATAGAGTGAAAATTTGGTCATATATTACATTTCCTAGAAGGAGGTGGTTCATCTATTTCATGTAATGACTTTGGACTCTGAATTTCAAGCTAAGACTAACCTGAGATTCTAGCTCTTACCTCGATGTGCTGACTTTGTGGGTCACCTTGGGCCTTAAATTTTAATTCTTGGGCCTCCTCACTGACACAGAAACACTCAAACACACAGACAACACCATTCATGCCAGTTACTATAAATTGTAAAGGAGAAACATTTTGCCATCTTCTAAAAATCTAAGTATTTTGTAGAAGTGAGCTGTTTTTTAGTTGTAGTGAAGTTTTTAAGTTTTTGTATTACCATGTAGGATTGGACTAACACTAGCAATTTGGTAACTATGCAAAGTCAAAAACCTGGAGAGAAAGAAATAGAAGACAGCATATGTTAGTGAGACAGATTGTCCTGTGGAGGTGTTCTAACAAAATGTTTACCTCAGAGCACTCTGTTTAACAGAATTTAGTTGAAGGCTGCCAACCCAAATGGTACATTAGTACCTGAGCAAGACATGAGAAATGAGCATTCCATTCTCTCCCTTGAGTGTGCCTTATGTCTGCTGTGTCTGGGATGAGTTTGCCCGCATGGCAGATGTCTCCTCCAAGCAGGCCAGGATCAGGCTGTGTCCTGAGACTGTACATGGGATTCACTGGGCCAGACAGCTCCACCAGAACTCAGCCTGCTTCTCCTGTGAGGGTAAGACTGGAGCACGGAAGGTCCCACCTCCAGAGTGTGAGTTCACTTTAGGCTTTCACGGTGTGCAATTCTTGGCAATTTTTTAAAGTAGTCTCGTGTCAGAATTTTTATCTATGTTTAGAACATTCTCACTTTTTGTTTTCCTTCTTTTCCCTCTTTCTTTTTCAATTCATTCTGCCCTCTTCTTGCCCCTCCCCTATTCCTTCCTCTTCAATTTTTATTTTCAAAAGTTAATCTTATTTTATGCTCAGGGTAAAGCAGAAGAACCTATTCCAGGGATTTATCATACCTGACTGGGAAGATTTCCAAGATACAAAAAATAAGGCTGAGCAAGGCAAACTAGGGAAAAAGTTTTCAATATATTTTCATGCTTCTAATATATAAAATCCTTTTACTCCTCAAAGTTATTTTTCCTTTATAATCTGAAACAGTGTTTCTCAAAATCCAACATCTGGTGGGTTTCTGTGTTTAATTAGCTAATTTTTTTTCAGATGGCCTTGAACCTTTGCCATCATGTAAAATTCCTGTTTTCCTTTTCAGATATCCTTGCTGTTCTATTATGCTTTGTAGAACTTTCTCCTTTCTAATATTTTAAAACCAGAAATTTCTTTCACTTTCTCTAGTAACTCATATTAACTTTGAAATATTTTATGTTACTTGATGTGTGGCCTATCATGTTTTCAGAGTGGTGCATCTAAAATACATGCAATGTCAATGCATATCTAAAATACTGCTTGCCCTGCTCAGAAGGGGTCATCAGTCTCTCACAGGCCACCCCTCCCCCGCACTGCACATGAGTGCTTCCCTGGCCTGCTCTTTTTCCCACTACATTTGTCCACATTTTCTTTGCTCATGTTATTGTCTTCACTTTGTTTTCTTCAACTAGGTGTCCCCAGTCTTAACTTCTAGAGTTTCTTGGAACTTGCTTTCTTCAAGACAATCCTGTAATACTTTTTGTACACCAGGATGGTAACAATTTGAATTCTGTGACATAATCTCTTGAGTTCACATGCTGAAGTGACTCTTTATAGCAAACAGTAGAGCTGATTCTTCTCTCTAGCCTCAATGCATGGCACAGAATAGATTTCCAAAATGTACAGCAATTGAATATCTCAGCAGTACATTTTCTCTATCTCGTAATTTATTTCTTGTTGTAATACTCACAGTGGTATGCTATAGCTGGCCCACATTGTGTTAACAGAGCTGATTGCTAAACTCACACATTTTACAAACTGTGATATTAAAATTATATCATGCAAATGTAATTCATGGCATTATGTTTAAAATGAATCAATACATGCTTTCTGCTCATCATCACATGATTATTTTGTGTTCAGCGTTTGTCTGCACCCCAGAGGCTGAACACACCACATATGTGGAGAGGGTGTGCACGGTGCGGTGGCCCCTCCATCTCTTTCCAGAGCCACTAAAACTGACAAGGGGAGCACTGTTTTCACCTCAGAGACAGCAAATACAAATCCAGTTTCAAGTTATTGTTTACCTATAAGAAAGCAGTGAAGATGTTAATAATTAAGAGTCAATTTAAAAAGAATTTTATATCTATAGCTATCACAATGTGAAATAGCATCCCAGGTTGAGGAAATATATTTACAGTATTCAAAAACTATGATGTTACCAAACCAAAAGTTTTCTTGTTTAATTGGAGAATGAATGAAGTTCCAACAGTGCCTTCTTCATTTTATTTTTATATTACTCATTAACATAAAAATCTCAGCCTTCGGTCGTGTTTAAGCTACACTTGCTCATCAGTTATAGTGATTGGCTATGGAAACAACAGCTGAAAATCAAATCAAGCATTGAGTCCCCAAATTAACTTCCTATATAGAATTTAGAATAATGCTATATTTTTTGCTATTATTTGTAAGTTTTGCTATGCAGCTTTATATCAATAAGTTTTATTATAAATGTATATGAGTATATATTATACATATAAATGCTTTTTCCAGAGATTTTTCCATTGTATATAATATTTAACTACTCATCTTTACTTTCTTTTATTTCCTGGCCCTAGTCTTTTGTTTTTGTTTCTTTAAGGTTTTTCTTTTTCCTTATAATGTTAACTATTAGTATACAGCCATCCAAAGAGTTAGTCATAGAGAGAGCTAGTAAGACAGGCAGTTTATTTTCATATTTATCTAAGTTTTGTCTAGAGAACAGCTAGTGTACCAAATGCTAATAATTTCTTTGTACTGATTGTGGTCACTCCACTTGTTACTCAAAATGTGCAAGATGCTTCTGTGTCTGGAATAACCATGCCCCCACTTATGTGCTATCCATTCAGCATAGTGTTTCTCCATAACAGAAAATAGGGAAAGTCGATGTGGACATAGAACTTTAGAAATGGCAATAGACAACAAATAAAAACTTTCCAAAGATATTTTTTAATAACTTGTCAAGTAACTGACATTTTGGGCTTGTGAAATGAAAAGAGAGTGGTCCACATTTAAATTGATATCACACATTTTATTAATAAAACACTTTCTTGGCAATTAGGGATAACTCTAAGTTTTGGGGAACCTGAAACATATACTTCTTAGGAGGCCCTCTTAAAAAAGTGGTATACACAAATATGTGTAAAATATCAGATTTCAAAATGAATATTTATTTAGGTTAAAATTACAACAAATTACAGATTTTACAGGGCTAATGCATAGCCACAAATATTACAACATAGAAAAAATAATAATAATTCATACAGTCTTATTTTTTTGGTTCCAGGGATCAAACTCAGGACCTTGTGGTTGCAAGGCAGGTGGTGGCACCACTGAGTTAGATCCCTGGCCTGACTCATACTGCCTTTTTATATGGCTACAAATATATAATAGTGCCATCTGTACCAAAGATAACAAGAAAACTTTATCTATCTCCTAGGATAGCTGATAAAGTTTGCTTTTATTATTAGAAAATTTCCTTTTGGTTTAATAATTTGTCATTAAAATACTATGTAAATTTTTAAGATTATTGTCAAATTTGAGAAAGCTCTCACATTTCCTTCATTAATGAGACTTAAGATTTCAGGTGGATTTTTTTTGTCTTATGATTAATTGTAAATATTGTTTGAATTAACAATATTCATTAATTAGTGTGTCACCATACCCTCATTTTAGGGCTATAATGTATTTTATGTTATGTTTGTCAATGTCAGTATTAAAGATATGTTCCAACAGTGGCCAGGAGTGTGGTTTGGACAGATACAACAGGCAGGGAAAACAGGAAAAGAGCACAGGAAAGCAAAGTTCTGGGAGCCCAAGAGAGTGGGGAAAGCTGTCATTCCTGGCCAGAGCTGGAAGACAGACAGCCACAGAAAGGGTCACTAAACAGGTGAAGATCTGACTAATGAAAGACCTGCGTCAACAAAGCCAGGCGTGGATTCTGGCTCTGCCCTGACTACACGGGGAACCTTGTTGCCAGGGACCACTCATGTCAGCCATGCAGACCCCCATGTGTCCCTGGAATCCTCCTTAGTCATAGCCCCAAGGCAATCCTGGCTCTTCCAAGCCCCCAAACCAGAGAAGGCCTGACAGGAGCATCTGGGATGGAAACAATAAGTGACCCTAGAGAATTTCAGTGAAAACACCTTACATTTTGTACATTTTCAGTTTTCTTTTAAAACACATTTCTGGAGTTTCTCATGGGCCCTCAGGCTGCACTACTCAGTGAAAGAGTAAGTTAATCAGATTCACACACCTAAGCTGGAAACTGAGGCTCACACTGGCATGGCTGCCAGCCCGGCTGTTGCTGTGCACTGTCTATTAACAATTGAAGAAAATGAAAAGCACATCGTATTGGACAATCAAAAAGAGGTCCCATGGGCCAGAGACATAGAGCTCAGTGGCACCACACCTGACTCGCAAGCTCAAGGTCCTGAGTTTGATTCCCAGTATGGGGTGGGGTGGGGGGATTCCCATTTCTGTAAAAAAAAAAAAAAAAAAAGAGGTCCCAGAAATGGTGATATTCATTTCTGCTTCTGGCAAACTTCAATTTATTGGAAAAGACTGACTGAGGAGCAGTAGTGGGATTCCATTAATATATTATCTATAATGTATGGTTGCTCATAAGACAACACATTTTAGGCATGAGATATTTTAAAAGAATAAAATTCTAACTTTCCAAAAATTAGGCAAAATTGAATCATATTTTTTATGAATGGGAAATATTGTGTTGGCAGTCCATTAGATGTGTTGTGGTTTAAATGCTGATATCCTAAAGGGCTGTTATCCAAGGACTTCATTTTACCGTGTTTTCATGCCTCTATATCCTTACTCCCTGGAATGTGAATGTATTTTGTGTTCTTGGGCCAGTCCAGTAGTTTGGCTGTCAGATAGAATCATTGGTATGCTTTTTAACTACCCACCTTTAAGGCATGCCCACAAGTCTCTCAACTTTAAGACAACCCAAATAATTTTGAACACAGTGAGAGAACCAAACTATCAAACAAAATTCAGAGCATGGCATCTTTAGTGTGAGCTTCCAGATTTCCATTACAGAATGCAGTGCTAGGATTTATAAAGACGAAACAGAGTCAAGATTCTGTTTATCTCAGTCTATAAGCATTATAGCTCCACCTACTGGGATGATGTGCTTTTAAAAGTGAGTATTGTACTCTATTTTCCATAAATATAGTTGACTCAACCATTATCAAAATAAATTCAGTTTTGACTAATAACAAAAACAAAAGTTATTTACTATCTTGGTTTGTCTGTGCTATGACAAAAATTCCTTGAACTGACTGGCTTACATACAATAGAAGTTTATGTCTAAATGTTGAAAAGTCCAACATCAACACCAGCAGATTCCGTGTCAGGTGAAGGACTGGTTCCTGGTTGGTAAATGGCACTATCTCACTGTGTCTTTATATGGCTGAAGGTTAAGTGATCTCTCTGAGGCCTCTTTTATAAGGATGCCACTTCAGTTCATGGGAGCCCTGCCTCTATGATCTAGTCATTTCCCAAAGGCTCCAACTTCTATTACTGTGACGCTGAGGTTTACAATTTCAATATATAAATTGAGAGTGGGCACAACATTCACACACAGTAGCTACTAAAGGACATATTTTATAAATCAGATAGGATTCCTCTTGTCCATGGCCACAGAGAAAGAGAAGGCAAACAGACAAATATGCAACATATTTCTTTAACTTGAAGACCATTTGAAACAATCATTCTCTTCTGTTTTTCTATTGCAACTTTAATCTTCTTATGAAAAATTCCAACCCATAGCTGTTGTTAAATGGAATGATTTTATCACACAGAAATAGTCAATGAAATAAAAACTCCTGTTTTGACTCCTGGTCTACCTGGCACTCTTTCTTCCTCTACCAATCTGTTTTGGAATAACTATTTTCAAATTGACCTTGACTAGTTCCTTAAAGATTTGTTTTAAAGCTTCTTTTTCTTTCAACCCACTGGTGTGGGAGAAAAGAAGCCACAGTCTCTCACTAGTGCCAGAGCACAAGGGGTGACAAGCGAGTTCAGCCTAACTCAGCTGCATCCAACAAGTACTGTACTACACAAAATACAAAATAAAAATATGATCCAGTCCTTTTCCTTGGAACTTGTGGAGTAGCATTTATTATATGAGGTAGTCTGAGTGTGATGAAGAGCTGGGCAGTCGGGTTCACTATCAGCTCCTTTCCTGGTGGGTGTTGCTTAGTGTGTAAACATGCCTCAGTTTCCCATTTGCTGAATGAATGAGCACCTACTTCAAAGGTTGCTGTGAGGATTCCAAGTGGTTATATATTTTTAAAAGTTCTCACACAGTAGAGTCCATATTTTTAGCTGTGTTCATATTAACCAACAATGTTTTAGTGATTGTTATATACTAGTTATTATTCTATATATTAGTTATTGTTCCTATATATTACTATGAGATACTGACTTTTTTCTTCCTTGTATTTTCTTGGTCTGTCATCCCTCAATATAATTAAGCAAATAACCTATTTTGTGCTTATTTCCCACAGAAAGGGACGTGATAGGAAAATACATTTATATAACTATAACTATAAATATTTATAGAGAGAGATAGGTAATAGATGAGAGTTAAAAATGCAACACAGACACAAATAGGAATCAAAGAAAAAATAGACTTGAATAAAACAAATACTAAAAATGATAATCAGAAAGACTTTCCTTTATCTGAATTGGGATCCATGTAAGATTTACACACTGAGACTGGTTGATGCACCTCTTTTCTTTATAAAAGTTCCCCCTCCATCTTTTCCCCTATAGATTTTTTTATTGGAGACACCGTACTTTACATTCCACAGCCTCCCAGAGTCCATTTTTTTTTAATTCCATCTTGTAGTATCATTTAACAAACTCCTCTGTCCCTTGTGTTTCCTGTAATTATTTTTACTTGATTTAGAGCATTGATACCAGGTGGTATTTATTGTGAATCTGCATCATGGCCAGTCTCAGGGCCTGCTTGATGTATGGTGGTGTTTATTTCTGTATTGTTGCTGTCCTCTGATGCTCATTGCCTAGATTCTTTCATCTCATTAAGAGTGATACTGCTATCCTTTCCTGGGATACTTTAAAGTGAAAATTTCATTTATCAAATATTTGCTTGAAGTTTGTATACAAAGACATGATAAATGATTACTTTTTTCTTTATTTCACAATATTCAGAATGATAAATTTTTCTATAACATCCTCCAATGGTGACAAATGAGGATGAAAATGAAATGCATGAAAACGAGTGCATAAATTTTAATGTGTCTGCTTTCTTCAATCTTTTGTAATTATTATTTTAATTGATGTTCAATTCAACTCTACTATCACCAGTGGGAGTGTTTTGTAGTCTTCAAATCCTTTGAATTTAATCCTAGGAGCTTTTTGCTCTTGTTTTCCTCCTTGCTTTCTGACCTGGAAAGGTGTTTTAACCATGCATTGTGTGTTTGCCATCCTGCATCTGAAACCAGCCACTTCTGCAAGGAGCCCAGGCCACTCTCAGTGGAGAATGACACAAACCTCCATCAAGGTAGTAGGCATTCTCTCTGCCCTCAAGCTATCACTGTTAGGTGTGTTCAATGGATGGAACTTGAGAATATATATTTTAAAGGTAAAATTATCAAATATAATCCAATAATTCAGACAAATAGTATCCAAGTGGTATTTAGAGCTGACTTTTTCAGCAGGGGCTGTTGTAACAATGTACCATAGGCTGTGGAACTTAAAAAACAGAAACTTAGTTCTCTCAGTTCCAGAAGCTGGAAGTCTAAAATCTGGCTGCTAGCATAGTCATTCTGGAGAGGACTCCCTTCTTGCTGGCCATCTGCTTGTTGTGTTCTCACATGGTCTTTCCTTGGTATGGCCACAGGGTGAGAGTGTGAGAAGGAAGTGATTTCTGTCTTCCTCTTCATATGAAAGTACCAGTTCCATTATAGGGCGTATACTCATGATCTAATCTATCTCCAGTTGTCTGCTAAAGGTCTCTTCTCCAAATACCATTACACTGGGGATTGGAGCTTCAGTATATAAATTTGTGGGGACACAGACATTCAGGCCTTTTTCTGAACAATAACTAAAAGAAGCTTGTGTGACTGTGGCAACTTGGTTGGCTTGGGAGCCACCCAGGAGGTTGGGGAGGCAGACTTCTGGATGTGTCTGAGTGGGTCACAAAGGTATGATCTTGTGCTCTACATCTGTCCCTCTTCCTTTCCTCAATTGCTGCTCCCCTGCTTTGTGACCTGGCCATGAGGAACTAAACAGCTGCCATACCTTTCCACCATGATGTTTCTGCCATGAACTGGATTCCTTGAAACTGTCAGACAAATTAAATCTCTCCTCTAAGTTGTAGATGTTGAATATTGTGTCTCAGTGGCAGGAAAGCTAATACTGAAAGTTGGTACCAGAGACGTGGGGTAATTGCTGTGACTGTACCTGACCATAGGATTAGAAGCCTTTGGAACTGGTTTACAGGAGAGTTTGACAAGGTTTGGAGATGTGGACTAGAGTAGCCCTGGAAAGCTGTAAGCAGAGACTGGTGGGTGATTCTGGTAGGAGCTCAGAAGACCAGAATGGTGACAAGGATAGGGAAAGCAAAACCGAGGCTAATGAGTTTTCAGGTGGGAATGAGGGTTCTTTTATGAGTTGGACTAGAGGTCATACATGTTACATGCTGCTAAAAATTATCTCTACTTTTTGCCCCTGTCATAAGATTTTGAGGGAAGCTGGGAAAGGACTATGGATTAATTGATCTGGTAGAGGAAATTTCAAGACAATCCAATATCCAGGCTGTGGCATGGACACTGCTGGCTGCTTTCAGCCAGATTTATAGTGAAAATTAGGGGCAAAAATCAGAACAGAAACATTTGAAAACTTAAATTTTGGCTCACACGGAATCATGTGTAAAGTTGGGGCCAGTGGACATGTGGCCACTGAAAAAATTAGAGCATTAAAAAGAAATTAAATGCTTGGTACAGGGACAGAAACAAAGATGCCTTGAGAATAGCTCAGGAATCAACAAGACCTAGCCATTGCAGGCTCAAAGGTGCAAAAGTTGTGGGTGTTGGGCATTGTGTCCCAGGGACAGGAAAGCTGATACAGCTTGTATGTAAATCAAGAGTAAAAAAGAAATTCGGAAGGAAGAGCTCACAGAGAGTCCTATAAACAAACCAACTGCCTGTTGGTTAAAAGTGTGGATTCTAAGATTGGTATGAGGAGAATAGATGTAACTCCCAAATCTGCTAGATGTCTGAAACACGGGTTTGTGTTCTCTAAAATTGAAGAACGATTCTAGGAACAATGGAGGTTAAGAGTAGGAAAAATTTATTGAGAGAAAGAAAGCTTCTAGGAGAGACAGAAGGGGGACTAAAAATGGATTGCCTGCCCACCCTGCTTTTCCAAGGTGTTTTATACTGCAAAACCATGAGGTGAGGTGTGTACCAAATGGGACAAAACTATAAGACCCAGTAGAAAATGACATGGTGGGCATGAGGTAGGACAAAACCATGATCAACCAATAAGATTACAACTACAGTCAGCCAGGTAATATTGATTAAATGGGGATCAAATGGGAAGACAAGTCACATACAGGGAATTTCCCATTTAGAATATCAATCACTGCTATCTATCTCTAGGGGAAGTAGTACTTCTTTTTTTTTTTTTATAATGAATGCTAACCAGTGAATGCACTTCAATAGTTCTCCATGTTGGTCCCTCTCTGTATTGGCTCCTTGGGGGCTGGCACCCTGAGGGCAGCCCTAACTAACTGCCTACAAGATACCTAATTAACTCACCAATCTACAATAGGATGAATGACTTTACGATCAATCGCAAAATCACACTGTCACATACTGGCATTGTGACTTTGCACAAATCATTTAACCTCACTTTCTAATCCTCATTTTCCTTATATGTGAAGCAGAGGCATGTTATAGTGTAAATGTTTGTGTCCCTACCAAATTTGTGTGTTGAAATACAAACTCCAAAATGATATTAGGAATTTGGGCCTTTTGATAGGTGATTAGGTTCATAAGTGGGATCAGTGTCTAGAAATGAGACCCTGAGAGGAACCCTTACACCTTCTACATTGTGAGGACACAGCTGCTAGTACCATGAATGAAACAGGAAATCAGCCCTCACCAGACACTGAATCTGATAACACCTTGATCTTGAACTTCCTGCCTCCAGAAGTGCAAGAAATTACTGTTGTTTATAAACTACCCAGTTAAGGGTATTTTTTTGTTATAACAACCTGAATGGATTAACACAAGATAAAGTTTATTTCTTTAGAATGTTATGAGGATTCATAAGCAATGCAAGTAAAATATCTGAAGTAGAAGTTACATAGAAATCTTCAAAAAATATTAGGCTTTTGAATTGTTAATTGACTATTATTAAGGTCTTGTTTGGCTTCTTTTAGTTTTGCTGAGAATATAATATTCAGATTTTCAGGGTGGGAATGAGAAGCACACAAGCGAGTAGATACCATTTTAGTTGTTCCATGTGGTTCTAGAAGCATTTGGTGTGCATGATTGGATAAGTGATACAATTAAGCAGTGGAAGTTAGCTTGAAAATATGCAGATGTGGGAGTATTGATGTTCTTGATCAGTGCAGTGGAGTCACTCTTTAGGTGGAACCTAAGAAAGCCACTTAACAATTTAGAACATTGGGTTCTCAATATAAATTGAGTCAGTATAGCTAAAACATTTCTTAAAAACACTTTTTGTCTCTCAGTTCTCTTTGATTGTCCTTTTTATTTCTGACCTCAGATTTATAGATATCAGGGAGAAAGGGATGGGAAGAATAGAGCCTGGGAGGGGGAAGACCTAATTCTCTAATGTCACTAGGGTGGGAACCTATGTACCTAGACGTGGTAGGAAGTGCTCCTGGTTTACATGAAATATAGACCAGCTGAAAGTGTGAGTGTGTGATTTGAAATCCTGAGTGGATATTAGACATTGGACAGTGAGGATAGTAGGAGATAATGTGCTGTATAGAAATCAAAGGAATTCTTTGGCTTGGTGAAGCAGTCTCCTTGGCTTGTCCCAAAACCAGATTCTTTGGCTGTTTAGAACTTACTTCACAGAATTATATACTTGTTCAGGCTCCTTGATGCTGTACTGTCTAAAAAATAACTTAAGTTGACTGTCTCACAACAAGTGACATAGATTTTTAACATACACAGAGAAAATGAGGATTTCTTTGCATTCAGTCCACAGATATAAAACTTTATAAATCCAAAACTGATACAGGTAGCTTTGAGCTAGAGCCTTTAACTTATGTTTTTTCTAATATGCTCTCTGATGTTATAAAAATATCCATGGAGGAGGGAAGGGAGAGGAGGGTAAAGGTGGATATGCTATAGGCGTAGACCTATTCTCCACATTAATATCTGTATTACGAATATGCATTAGTAGAAAAAGAGAAATGGTCAAACAAAAAGCAAAGCAACAAAAAATATTCCAAATGATTTGGACTTCAAGACTAGAAGTCATGTGAATTTCCTTTTGTAAATCTGGCTTTTGAACATTTCAGCTCTCCCAAAGGATGCAGGAGGATGTCTCCTTGTCAGGCTGACCAGACTATTTTATTATGATCCCCAGGCCCCCATTAGCTTAGATATTTTACATTTTATAAAACTTCAGCCAATATTTTTAATTTAAGTATTTATGTTGTATAAAAATATAAAAGGTCATTTCATTCTATAGTACATCATTTTGAGCTCTACCAGAGAGAATATTTACTAATTCTCTTCATGAAGGCAGTTCTACTGTTCACCACTAAGAGGAATGTGCCCACAAATAGTATGGTAAAATGGGTCATGTTAAGAGTAAAGACCAAAGTAGAATGGTATAAAAATTTGGAAATAGAACAAGAGCAGATCTACTGTTGAAGTTACTTGATAGACGAGATGTGGAAGACAACAGAGGAAAGGTGTTCTGGTTTTGCTTTAGTAACAATCACATCCTCTCCTGAATTTGAGTGCATGCAACTTCTCTGGGCACCATGAAACAAGAACTAGCCACTCACACCACCTCCTTTCCATTAATGCTGCTGTAATCATCCTTGAATATGAAACTGGATGTTTTTCACACCATCCAGTAGGTAGTGTGTGCTCGCTCTGTGCCAGAAACTGTGTAGCTATGGAAGATTTGCTGGGGTATGGACATGTGGGAAGTTATTTGAGTTCCTTTCTCCATTCACAGTTTAAACCCAGAGGAATGATGACTAAAAGATTTAATGAGATATTGGAAATGATTCAGGCCTATCCATTTCTAAGATGATCTGATCATGTGGTGAGAGATTGATGAAAGAATAGTATTAATGTGATGTCTATACTAATAGCATGTTAAAGCTTCCTGAGTCACTGTAGGTGGAGCTGGGTTCCTGTCCTACCTTGAGCCCAATTTGTGCCTACCACCTAGATGCGTGCAAACCCATGAAGATTTAATAAGCTAAAGTAGTGAGTGCTTTGAAGGGAATCTGTTCATGTGACTTGATTATCATAGGAAGAGGCTGATTGACAAAAAGAGAATAGAATAAAATGATGCAGAGGGGAGTAAAGTGCTTGCAAATATTTATCTCCTAGTTTGATGTTCTGAACTCATTTCTGAGACTTATGGAAAAAGAATTTAAGCAAAACCCTGACCTTGGGACAATAAAGAGGGCTTCTTTGTTAGCACCCACATATCAGGATGTGAGACAGTACCACCACTGTCGAAATGGCAGCCTGAGTCTGGTAATGTCAGAGGCATTAAGAGATAGCAGCCTCCGCACAACTATTAGAGTTCTGTGTGCTTCCGCAGAAGTTTCAAAGTTACTGCAGCTTCGAATAACTTCATTAAGTAGAAGAATTCAATGAATCAATTAGAGTACGAAGAATAGGCCAGATTCTAAGCAGTAAATGTGAATAACAGAATAGTTATGATACATGTGACACAGTCTCTGCTATCAATAGGCAAAATTGTGTAGGGAAATGAAATTCTTTAAAATATGAGTAATTTACATGAACGTGAAATTAAACTGCTAAGACCTAGAGAAACAGATCATAAGCGCCTACAAAAAGTGCTTGTACTGAAGAACAGAAATACTCAACCTGATCTAATTTAATTACTTATCAAATTTGTTTTTACTTTTTTAGGTGCATTAGAAGGGTCAGAGCTCAAAGAGCCTTACTATTCCCTCCTGCCCTCCCCCACCCTACTTCCCTCCTCAGTACTTGCAACAAAATGCTGTCTTCATTTTTGGAAGCATTTGAAAATTAGGCTTTGCTCTCTACCTTCAAGGAAAAACAAATCGGCTTTTTGGCACTTAATCATTTGGGTCTGGTTATAATGTGCCAGCAACATCTGTTCAGAAAGCTATTATGGTTCATATCTAGATGTTCCTCCAAGCCTCATGCACTCAGAGGTAGGGCTTTTGGGCAGTGCTGGATAATGGATGTGTGATTCTCATCACAGGATTAGTCCACTGATGGGTTCATAGCTGCATGTGATGTTAGGAGGTGAAGCCTCGAGGGAAGAGGTGGGTCACTTTTGTAGTGGTTATGTATATGTATATGTATATGTATATGTATACGTATATCCCTCCTCCTCCCTTGATTGAGCTCTCTGTGCTGCTTTCTGTCTGCCCTGCCGTAGACTGTTTCTCCTTGTCCATGCCACCAGTTAGCTATGGATGGAAACCTTTATAAACTGTGAGCCAAAATAAATCACCCCTCTTTTAACTTGTGGATGTTGGGTATTTTGTCCCAGCAACAAGAAAGTACCTATGATAAAAGTAAAAATGAGACTTGAGATAGGGACAAAAGATTAAGAAGCTGTGACAGAAAAATCAGAAAACTATGGATAGGAAGGAAGAACAAATATTTGAAGACACTGACCTCAAAGTCCTGAAAGCTATCCTGGACCTTTTGTCCAAGAGGCATGAGTAGAGATTTCAAGAGAAAGACCACTGACTAGCATCCGTCTGGTTAGTGAATCTAAGTAGACTATTTTGAGGGGTATGCTAGTTAAGAATAACAAAACACACCACGCATATCCCAAAATGTAGTTTCTGCAAACAATAACCATTTGTGTTTTCTCATCAGTTCATCGGTAGGCTGAGAGGCTCTAAGCATGGGTGTGGCTGATCTCAAGTAGGTTTTCTCACAAGGTTGGAGTTAGCTAGAGGTTGGCTGAAGCTGGATGTTTTAGGAGAATGTTAGCTGAGATGACTTCTCCATGTGCTTCTCCCCTCCGAAAAGCTAGTCCTGGCATTTTCTCATGTCAAAGACAAGGTTCTAAGAGAGGGAAAGGAAAGGTGCAAGTACCCTTTTCAAGTATCTCTTTGAATCAAGTTTGTACTGGCCATTGGCCAAAGCATTCCATGTATTATAGTCTAGTGTTACTTTCTGTGGGATGGTACCATCAGAGGCACATGTAGGAAGGTGGCATTATTCAACTGTCCCAGAGCCATTTGGAAAAGATCCCTCATTGCTGACACAGCAGATAACACCTCTGCCCAAATACTCAAGACTTGTGCCAGGTACCTACCACTCATGGGTAGACGTAGGAGGTAGTTGGCCTGGTTGAAATTTATTTCTCATATTTTTCCTCAGTCCATGATTTTAAAGATTTAAGTTACAATATTTTGGTTAAAATAGTTTAGTAGAAAAGTAACCTATAGTGATAATGATATAATCCTTCTGATACACTTTGGAAAAAACATTTTCATATTTCTGAATGATAGTAAAATCTTGGTTTCATTAAATTTTAATCTGGGAGTAAAACTACTTATATGTTTGTCTTGTTCTTTCCATTCAAAGTAGAAGCCCTATATTGACTATCACCTTGGATTGACTTTCCTCAGATTTAATGTTAATATTTTCAATGCTACACAAATGTGTGCAATGGATATATTATCCATCTATTTTAACCAGAAAGCTATTCATAAGAAGATAAAAGAAAAAAATAAGAAAAATGATTTAAAATAGTCATAAATTATAGGAATTAAAAGCCATAGCTATAAACAACAATGTGGATGGTTGGTAACATAATAGACAATGTAATATTTAGTTAAAAATGTAAATTACAAGACATTATATGCTATATACTATACTTTTTGTGAAATTCAAAAGAACAAACAAATGATTTTTTTAAGGGGTACTTATAAACTAGACCTTTATATTTAAAAAAGGAAAGGGAGGCCAGAGATTTAGCTCAGTGGTTCAGCCGCCTGCCTCTCAAGTGGAAGGTCCCAAGTTCGATCCCTGGTACCAAAAAAAAGAGAAAGGGTATGATATACAAGAACATTTAGGATAATAGTTATTCCAAGTGAGACTAGAAGGAGAAAAAGATGAAGAAACACATAGAGAAATACAAGTGTTTGTTAATATTTTACTTTTCATAATAGGGAAATATGGACCCTATATTCTATATGGACTGTTTTAAAAATTACATAATTAAAAAATAATATATATCTCAAGGAGGTCATGCACAAGAACCCAAACTATCAAAACCTGTGAGTATAAACCTTATCTTCTTTTAAATTTGATTCAATAAACTACCAGTAAAATCTGAATATTTAATTGTGATTTACTTCTACATTAACCATTCTAAAACAATGTGCTGCTGGAAGCAAGCATGACAAAATTAAACATAAAGTTTAGTTTTCAGTACCTACTTGGCTGTCGTGAATAATGAAATTAGACTGATGTAGCAAACTCATTTTTCTTATATTTCAGATTAACGAGGTGGAAGACTGTAACGTGGTTACTGTTCACTTGGAATTTCAATTTCAGGCAATGAAAAGAAAGTGAACATGAGAAAAATGCTCAAAAATGATTACAAAAATGATCACAAAATTGATTCTGTTATCAGCAGGACACATGAAAATCTGAAAAGTGAATCAGCACTGACTATTCATTGATTAAATTGAGTTTTGTGTGATGTAGGAGAAAAGATATCATAAAATACTTCGCAAATAAAACCCTAAATGAAAGAGTAGAAGAATACTGTGAAAGCAGAGGAAGCCTAGAGGTGATGGCAGACACTTCCCTTCAAAGATAATTACCCCTGGGAAGCAATTAGGTATGGGAAGGTCTCATGGGGAAGTCCCCTCACTTATGCAGATGCAGGACAGGCTTGAACTTACAGTCCTCCTGCCTCAGCCTCCCTAAATTATTTTTTAAGAATCACTTTCTTTCCTGAATCTGTGAAAACTGTCCAAGTGAAGGTAGAATTACCTGTGAGACTCGAGGGACATAACTCAGTTCCTTAAATTAAAAGTTAAGGTACCTGGTGGGAGAACCAAATACCCCGATTCCTCCTCTGTGTCAAGGAGCTGCTGGCTAGGCCTCCTGTTAAGAGGACAGTAGTGACAGCAGTGATGGACAGTACCATTGTGACAGGATGGCAAAATGACATGGTGACTCTGTATTCAGCCCTGCTTGGCTGTGGCAGCAGTGTGAGGCCCCCGGGGTCCTGTTAGAGTCAGGGTGAGCAATCACCTTCCCTGGGGACATCTGCACCCCAGAACTGCTGCAGGTGGAGACTGAGCCTAAATCAGGATGCACAGAACTGGGGGCTTCCAAGGGATCAGACCTGGCTGGGACCATGAAGGAAACTTGAACCCGTGTAGACAGATAGCTGATCATAAGCATACTCAGGAAGAAGCCTCCAGAGCACAGACTTGATTAAACTAGAGACATTTATAGCTAAATGGATGCATATTGAGGCCATACTCTTAAGTGAAATAAATAGGACACACATGTGTAAATACTGAATAGTTTCTCTGGTGTGAGAAACTGAAAGTGCAAATAAGGATCAAAATGATTAAAATGAATAATTAATAATTTGAAATAGGAAAAGAAGAGAAACTTCTGAGGTGTGGGCCCAAGAAGAGCAGGCATGTGAGGAGCAGGTCAGCCAAGAGCGAGGCTGTGCCTCTTCCATCCTTCTCCTGATCAGAGTTCAAAGAATTTAGCTGATCCAGGCCAGGAGTAGGCTCCGTGCTCCTGAGGTGATGCAGAGCAGAGGGACCCAGCAGGAGGAGGTCAGAATCTGTTCCCTCACTGGTCTCTGTCTGGACATCCCTTCCATCCCTGCTGACCCTTGGTGTCCCCTTCTCCTCTCACTGGATTTCTATCTCAGGCTATGAAGGACTTGTATGTTCACAGCTGAACATGTAGCATGTAGCATCCTGCTAGTGCCTGACTGGTTCTCTGGCTTAGGGGTGCAGAACAGCCCACTGCAAGGAAAGGGACTGCAGAAGAGGTCCAGGGGGTCCCTGCAATGGTTACAGTCTCTAAGAGGGAGGCGTGGGATCTGGCGGCTTCTTTTCTTGGTCCTCTGGACTGTTGGAGGCTGGGGAAGTGAGCTGCACGCTGTGGGCCCACTACCATACCAAATCCAGGGCAGGACCTCACTGCAGGTTTTCTATTCTCCCCTGGTAGCTTTCTTTCTTCAGAGTGCAGGAAATTGGAATAATTTATAGCTTATAGTTACTTTTGAGATTTTTTGTTTGAATTCTGGAGGCATATACTTACCAGAGTGATTATCTAAAATGTCTGAATAGTATAGACACAGAGTATGTTCACATTTCTATACTAAATAAACATTTTTTCAAAACTGATGAGCATGATAAAGAACAATGGCATGTGTAGGGGGTGGGGCACCAAAGAAGACAGCTTGGAGGAGGGAGAATAGCCAGGTCTTGGGGCAGGTGCACTCCAGCAGACCAGCACCTTGGGCCAGGAAGTGTCCCTTGCTCTGCACTCAGGGTGGCAAGGGGTGGTCATGATGAAGGTGGATGAGGGTAAATATTTTCTTACTGCCAAAGAGCAAAGGGTCAAACAGATCCAACTCACAGGAGCTTATTGTTGACATTCAGGAATTTTGCAAGCCAAAATTGTGTTAAACACAACTATATTTTAAAACTAAATGGTATAGATCTTTTGCAAAAGGGAAAGGGACCAAGAGATGGAGAAGCTGGAGGGGAATGGGGATGAAAAAAGAAGAATTAACATGTGTTATGTACATGTACCAACTCCGGACCAGGAATGTAATCATTACTTAATGCAAACGTACAACTAAAGATAAAAAATTTAAAAATAAATTTATAATCAAGAAACATATTCAAAACAAAGATACTAAGTAGTAAAAGTTCACTCCTTGCTAATTATTTTACCACATTTTATTATTTCTTATACTTTAGAGATTATATACATGTGAATTTCACTGTGGTAAAAAGTGCAGCAGCACAGGTAAAGTCGTGAGCTGTGGCACTCCCCCTCCTAGCTCCACAGTCAGTGATGCCTCATTGGTAGCTCGAAACTGGTTGTGGTGAAAGTAATTAAATCTCCAAAAATGGCCAACAGTAAAATTCCAGGCCTGTTTTCCTCCAGAGAGCCAGTTGTTAAACATTTACATGTACTACCACTACCGGCCAGGACCTGAATGCAGGAAATAGAGGTACACATGGGGTCAAAGGAAGAATATGAAAGAACTTGAAAGGAGAGATCAATAATCTAGGGTCATTACTGAATATGAGAAAGGGGCCCAGGGAAAAATGCCAGATTCTTCTCAGGTTTTTAACTTGGGCAACTATAATTAATTAAGTGTGTATGTATGTGTGTATATAATCATGTAAATGTATATTATTTGGATTAGAAATTCAGTTTTGTATATGCGGGATAGGCAATTAAGTATAGGCCTCAGAAGACAGTCAGGGCAGACAATATGGAAGTCAGAATAATGAGCACTGAGTTGTCACAGAGGTTGTGCTGAGGAACTGCAGCCAGTAAGTTGGGGTGAGGGCCTGTGGTAAGCCAGGGAGAGAAGGAGGTGCTGTGTGGAAAAACTGAAGTCTCCACTGATAAGAGAAATGAGCCACCTCTACAGCCTCGGATGCTGACTTCTGAATGTTGTCTCAGTCTCTGCTGCAGGGGGCACAGCTTTGTTCCGCGTGTGGCCTACGTTGTGATTCTCTTGTAGGAGCTTGGCACGAACTCCACCCAGAACCTTTACCACGCAACTGGGATGTGTGCGCCACAGCCTCAAGTTGTACAACTCTTTCCTTATCTGGCCTCAGTCAATGCAGGCAGCCTTTTGCGGCACTGAGTAAATGGCTAGAGTAGTTGTCTCAAGTGTAGAATAAGCTGCTTCTAAAGAGTGAGCAGGCTGACCAGTGCTGTGGGCATCATGAGATCCATCAACTGTCCTCTACTTCAGGCAGTACATTCCATACCACAAATCCCAAAAGTTCATTTATATGACAGGATTGACTCCTGCCCTCTGAAGTATATGTGTCTTGTATATTTGGTTTGATTAAAATGATGTTATTGATAAATAAATCAGCACAATGTCCAGACAAGGAGGTCCCTTTGGACTGTATTAGCAGGGTGAGAGAGATAGTGTTGCTCTGGGATGAAACCATTGATCTATAGTGTTGTTCATCCCACATGAAAATGAACTGCTTCTGATCTTCTTTGCTGATACACGTAAGAGTAGAAAATGTTTGCTGAATACCACATGCTAAACCTGTTTTAACTTGCTGTTGCATACCATGTGTAGCACAGCTTACTCTTTTATTTATCCATCTTCATTTCTCATGATCCATCTGTTTCTGTTAAGGGTCAGTTTGTGAATTAAATGAAATATGCTAGAAGCCTTTATCATTTCTTTAAATCTTCAAAGGTGGAATTATTATCTATTATTTTTCTCAGTACAAGGTAATTTAAAATATTGGAGGGGCCAATTTTAGACACCTCCACATTACCTTCACTACTAGGATAGGTCTCCCTGTCACAGGTCATGGAACCAGGTAAAGGTTCTGTGAAGTTCCAAGAGCATATGCTTCAGCATGAATACAGCTTTCAAGGAGAAGTCTACAGGTGAGCCTGCAGAACCAGTGGATCTTCTGTGAGCTAACCCTGGGGGTATGACTAGCACACAGGTAACAAAACGGGTGTGGTAGGACTTTGGATATCTGGGTGTCGATATCAACTGAGACTCCATATTTAATAATCCTTTAAACATCTTGTTATTAATCCTTCCCCAATTCATAGTTACCCTAAAATGCCATTGGGCCTAGTGTTTCAGGGCTTTTCCTCATGGGAATGTAGCCACTTCTGGAGCTAAGTCCAAAAACTATCTCAGATCTAGAAACTGCACTAAGGGCTGTGACTAAGATTTTATTGGCAGCTTCCTTTAACCTTCTCATCATTCCTTTTTAATTTTCTTTGATTATATAAGTGAAGCAATATCTGTATTGGCTTCCTGCCTATCATACATATAGGAAGACCATGTACTTTTTACAAATAATATATCATTTATTAAAAGAGCTTTTGGACTGGGTGTGTTGGCACACACCTATAATCCCAGTTCTGGGCAGGCTGAGGCAAGATAATTGCTATGAGTTCAAGGCCAGCCTGAACTACATAGCATGACCTTGGAGAGAGAAAGAGAGACAGAGAGAGAGAGAGAGAGAAAGCTCTTGGCTCATAGCAAGATTGAACAGAAGGTAGAGAGATTTTCCATATAACCATGACCCCAAACTTACACAGCCTCCCCCATTAACAGCATCTCTCCCCAGAGTGGTCCAATTGTTATAACCGATGAACCCACAGTGACATGTCATTGTCATGTGGGCCTGTAGCTTCCATCAGGCTTTCCTCTATGAGTTTGGACAAATTCATAATGTCATCCATGAACTGTTTTAAAATCATGCAGATATAGTTCACGGCCTTAAAAGTCCTCTGTGTTCTGAAGATCATATACTTTTAAAAAATCATTTTCAGTGCTGGGGATAGAACTCGAGACCTCAGGCATGCTAAGCATGCATTCTGCCACTGATTTATGGTCCCAATCCTAAATACCATATACTTTTAACCATGTGCATAGCTCTATGGTCTGGGCCAGTTCTGGCTGTCACCCTAACCTTGACCTTCATTGCTATAGTTGCAAGCACTTTGCTTCAACGCTGAAGTGCCATCATGTGGCTTCTATTATCTTGGGAGCTCCTACTCTTCCCTGTCCTACAGCATACAGCACTAGTGAGCTTCTGAATAACACCAGTGCCTCTTCCTTGCTGCCTTCCCTATTGCACTGGTTAATGGATGTCCTAGCTCCTACTGCAGAAGATAACTGCAGATGAGATTTCCAGACTTATATAGTACGTCTACTCTAGGATGCCCATGTTTGTGAACAACTTAATTCATTTCTCTACCATCCATCACAGCAGTTCTGTCATTTATATTCTATTATAGTGAGCTATTGCTTTTTTCAAACTTCAAGAGCTACGTTAGGGAAGTATGAACTCTTAAATCCAAGAGTCATTGCCTCGGTGTTAAATCATATAGTATGACAAAATTTTCACAGGTCAGTTGGAGTTAAACTTAATGTATCAATCCCTTAATGCAGAACTCTTTTTCTTCCCCAGTTCTGGGGATTGAACTCAGGACTTTGCGCTTGTGAGGCAGGTGCGGTGCCACTGAGCTAAATCCCTGACCCAATGACGAATTCTTTTTTTTTTTTTTAAGTCCAATATAAAATTTTTATTTTTTATATTTTTCCATTAAATTTATTGGTACATTTGGGTATACAATATAATGACATTCATCACTGGGATCTTGTACCATTACATGAAGTATCTTGGTTCCCCATTTCCCTGCCCTCCCTTCAACCCCTCCACCCTTCCCTATTTACATCCACCTTGTTTCCATTTTTTCCTTTTCTCGTATTTTTTCCTTTCCCCTACCTTTCCCACTTCCCCTACTCCTTTAGACCTTTTCTTCCTATTTCACATTATCAATTATACATTTTGATCCTTATTTACACTTTTAGTTTTTCACACCAGAGAAACTATTCAGTATTTACACATGTGTGTTCTATTTATTTCACTTAAGATATGGCCTCAATGTGCATCCATTTAGCTATAAATGTCTCTAGTTTCTCATTCTTTATGGCTAAGTAGTACTCCATTTTAGAAAAAAACCACATTTTCTTTATCCAGTCTCCAGTTGATGGGCATTTGGGCTGTTTCCAAGTATTACCTATTACAAACTGTGCCACTATAAACATGAGTGTGCATATATCACTGTGGTATGATTCTTTTAATGCTTTTGGGAAGATACCCAACTGAGAAATAGCTGGGTCAAATGGGACCTCTAATCCTAGTACTTTGAGGTATCTCCATATTGATTTCCACAGTGGTTGCTCCAGTCTGCACTCTCGCCAACAATGGAGAAGAGTTCCTTTCTCCCCACAGCC
>NW_004624735.1:35050266-35093588 GCF_000247695.1 Heterocephalus glaber
CAGCATTGTATTCATCTGGATCTCTCAAATGACCAGTGATGTTGAACATTTTTTCATATGTTTATTTGCTGCTTTTACTTCTTTGTCTGAGAACTGTCTGTTCATTTCAGATGCCCATTTTTGAATTGAGTCTTATATTTGGGGGGGGTCTGATTTTTTGAGTTCTTTATATATTCTAGATACTAGACCTTTGACTGAGGAATAGCTGATAAATTTTTCTTCCCATATTGTAGGTTGTCTCTTAGCTCTGCTCGTGGTTTCTTTAAAATACAGAATATTTTTGATAAGATGAGATCCCAGTTGTTGATTCTTTGTGCTAGTGTCCGTGCTACTGAGGATTTGTTCATAAAGTCTTTTCCTATGCCAATGTCTTTCAGAGTTCTACCTAACTTATCTTCCAGCAAGTTTAATGTTTCTGTTTTAGTATTTAGATCTTTAATCCACTTCAATTTTAGTTTACTGCATGGTGAAAGATAGGGGTCTAGTTTTAATCTTTGGCAGGCTGAAATCGAGTTTTTCCAACACCATTTATTAAAGAGGTTATCTTCCCTCCAGTGAGGATGGTTGGCTCCTTTGTCAGAGATGAGGTGACTGAGTATGTCTGGAGTTGTTTCTGTGTCTTCTAATCTGTTCCACTGATCCTCAGGTCTGTTTTTCTTTGCCAGTACCATGCTGTTTTTATCACAGTGGCTTTGTAATATAGTTTCAAGTTGGGGATTGCAGTACCCCCAGCCATGTCTCTGTTGCCTAGAATTGCTTTTGCTCTTCTAGGTCTCTCCAATGAAGAACTCTTAAGATCCAGTTCATTTCATATTTTCCCACCTCCTTCCAAGATATGTCATCCAGATACTACATCAACCTCAATGTCAAGTCCATTATTCTTTACCCCAAATTGGATTAAACTGGGATTTTATCCTGGTTATTGGCTTGGTCTTAGGATAGAATGTAGAGGTAGATGTCAAGGAGGAAGACATTTGCAAGGTTTCTGCCCAACCAATGGGCCCAGTATCTTCATACAAGATGAAATTGGTTATTTCTGGAGGCCTAACCAGACTGCAGAAATTTAGAAGGTTAAGGATCTCAATTCTTCTACCCAGGCAGCCCTATCCCAAGTCTTAATGTCCTATACTTTCCTGATATGGCCCTGACTTTGACCTGGCAGACCTGATAAGGGTGAGATTTCAGCCTTCTGGGAAGCTCTGTTATTCTTATAATTAAGTGAGAAGCTAGTTTATTTATCTCTTCCTCAACTACAAAAGATTATTGATTCAGTAAATGCTGCTGAGATACCCTCTCACTTTCACATTTTACCTTGAATTTCATAACTCTGTACTTCTCATAATGTTGCTTTAATGATTCAGCAGTGCTGAATCAACAGCTGTCCAAACTCCTTAGTTCTCATATTACTTTTTCCTCTGTATTTCTCAAGCACTAGAAAGTAAGTCCTTGCAACTTAGGTCAGCCATGTGGTCCACTCAGAATAAATGTGGCTGAAGCACAGGGAAGAAAATGTTTGATACTTAGTTCACTGAAGTGTCTTCTGGTGCTCCTGTACCAAGCTTAAAAGTGACTGATCAGGAACAGTAGCCAAGATCTAAGAAAGGGCATGGTAAACTGTAATAAGACATCCCAGGGCATGGGGGTCAACTTCCAGTGGGGCTGCCCACAGCAGGGATGGGGACTTAGAGTGAGTAAAGAGGGAGGGGGACATGAAGCATTACTTACTGTTGGGAGATCAATTACAGTCTTGAAGTACATCTCTTACACCTGCTATTTCTCTTTTTCTGCTTCCCCAGCAAATAAAAACAGCTAGTATCCTGGAGAACCTATTCTCCATTAGGCAAATTTATGATAAGAACAAGTGAATCTGAACAGGGAAAGAATGATCTTGGAGTGCAAACCTTGAGGTCCACCCCAGGACCTCTCTCCAAGGTGACATACCTATCCTTATCTGATAAGAGGTATAGACTGCTGACTACTCAGAGATGTGAGCCTCACTGGGAATAGTGCTCAGCTATGAAGAGCTGCAGTGACAAGTTTAAATATCTGTCTCAGTCATTTCAGTTCTAGAACTCATTGCCGGAACAACTGGATGAGGCCTTAGTTGCAAAACCTTTGAGAATCTGCTTCTCCTTTTCTAATTCTGCCTTCCTTGCTTCCTTAGGTGCACATATCCTGTCAGAACTTCCGACTAAACTTCAGATGCAGAATCTGTTTCTAGGAAACCACACCAGAACCCTATTTTATTGCAGGGTAGCCAGCTTTGTGTTAGTGTGGTCAGTGCAACCCCAACTAGGGCACAGTGTAAGAGACTGGGGAATAGAGGTCCCTACTGGGGTGCATTGCAAGTCATGGCACCAATGTCTTCCAATATTAACAAAGAGTTTGCTACAAGGGACCATATCTCTTATTTAAATGGCAGGAAAGGTTAACTGAAATATAACCCAGACAAGGAAATAGTTAAAATGCAAGAACAGAGACATTCTCTTAGACTGGGTGCCCTGCAGGAAAAAGAATCCATGACTGGCATAGAGTTCTTATTTCCTACACACTTTGGAGTAACTATTACATTATTTTATTATTTTTCAGCTCCAATTAATTCAAATAGATTTGTATTTATGAATTATTTTTCCTTCTGTTTCACAGAGTATTTTTTTCTCCTCTTCTTTCTAAATTGAACACATAGACCATATTTTTTAAAATTCATGTTAGGAAAAATCAGAAACATAGCATTTTTGTAAAACAGTATTTTATTTCTGGGGACACAAAATTTTTAGATATTTTTAACTGAGACAGGCTATATTGGTAAGTGTTAGGACAAAAGTTCTAAGCTTTAAGTTTTATTTTGCTTTTTTCTTTAAATTGCTTCATGTCTGAAAACGTTCAAAGGAGGAGGGGAAATGGGAGGAGGAGGGGAAAGGAAAGAAGGGGAAGGAATAAATATGACAAAAGGAAAAAAAATTGCTTCATGTCCAACTACAACAGCAACATCTAGAAAGATACATTTCATTTACATTCTTGCCATATCAGCCCTATTTTCATTCCCACTGCCATCTAAGCAGTGTAATTACTTGTAAACTACTTCCCATTACAAAACAAAATTAATTTCCTAAATGTTTGAAACTTAAATATAGTATATGATAAATTCAACCTTTCTAGAAATTTTAAACTGTGGATCCTAGCATAATAAATCCTAGCAAGATGTTCAGCTGAGGACAATATCTTTAACAAGCTTACAGTGTGAAAATTCATAATACCTAAATCTTGGAAGCAGCCTATAAGTTCATCAACAGATGAATGGATAAAGAAAATGTGTTATTTACACACAATGGAGTACTATTCTTCCATAAAGAAAGATAAATCTGAGTCATTTGCAGAAAAATGAATTCACCTTAAGACCATAATGTAAGTGAAATAAATCAGACACACAAGCTTAAATATTGCATGGTTTCTTTTACATAAGCAACCCAAAATATAAATAAAGAGCAAAATAAAAGATAGATATGGAAACACATTTTCCTCAAATGGGAAGGAGACCAAGAGATGGGGGAGTCATGGAAAAGGACTTAATCTGCATTACATACATGCACCAACTCCCCACAAGGAATGTAAGCATTATACACTACAAATATGATTTCAGTTAAGGTTACTTTAGTTCATCCACCTAATCAATCTTCATTCTCAAGAAAAATTGCCCACTCATGATAAAGAACCCTACAGAAAATTGGAATAGATGGTTTTCATCTCATCCTGATAAAAGCCAATTATGAAAAATCAATAGCCAACATCATAGTAAATGGTCAAAAACTGAAATCCTTCACGCTAAAATCAGGAACAAGACAAGGATGCCCACTATCAACACTCCTGTCCAATATAGTCCTGGAAATATTAGCCACAGCAATGAGATAAAATAAAGAAACAAAAAGAATAAAAATAAGAAATGAAGATGTTGAATTATGATTATTTGAAGATTACATGATACTTTATACATAAGACCCCAAGAATACCACCACAAGTCTTAATAACCAAATTCAGTAGAGTAGCTGGATACAAGGTCAGCACTAAAAAATCAATAGCCTACCTGTACATGAACAACAGACTCACTGAAAGAGGAACTGGAGAAACATCTCCTTTCACAATAGCATCCAAAAATATTATATACCTAGGAATCAATCTAACAAAAGAAATAAAACACCTCTACTTTGAAAACTGCAGCACTCTCAAAAAGAGATCAAAGAGAATATCAGAGTATAGAAAGTCATCCCTTGCTCCTGGGTAGGAAGAACCAATATAGTAAAAATGGCCATTCTTCCAAAACTGCTATATAGATTCAATGCAATCCCAATTGAAATTCCAACAGCATATTTCACAGAACTAGAGAAAACAATCCAAACATTCATTTGGAACCAGAAGAGACCCAAAATAGCAAAAGCAATTATAGGCAATAAAGACAAGGTAGGGGGTATCACAATCCCCAACTTGAAACTATGCTACAAAGCCACTGTGATAAAACCAGCATGGTACTGGCAGAGAAGCAGAACTGAGGATCAGTGGAACAGATTAGAAGACACAGAAACAACTCCAGACATACTCAGCCATTTCATCTTTGACAAAGGACCCAAACACCCTCACTGGAGGAAAGAATTAGACCTGTATCTCTCACCATGCACTAAACTAAAATAAAAATGGATCAAAGATTTTAATATTAAAACAGAAACACTAACCCTGCTGGAAGATAAGTTAGGTAGAAATCTTAAAGACATTGGCATAGAAAAGACTTTATCAACAAAACTTTAGTCACACGTGAACTAGCACAAAGAATCAACAACTTGGATCTCATCTCATTAAAAAGCTTATGCACAGCAAGAGAAACCATCAACAGAGTGAAAAGATAACCTACAATGTGGGAAAAAATATTTACCTGCTCTTCAGACAAACAACTACTATCTAGAATGTATAAAGAACTTAACAATTCAGACCCCCCAAATTAAAAACCCAATCCAAAAACGGACTTCTGAAATGAATAGACATTTCTCAGATGATAAAGTAGAAGCAGCAAATAAACATATGAAAAAACATTAAATATCACTGGTCATTATAGAGATGCAGATTAAAACAACACTGAGATTCCACCTCACTCCAGAAAGAATGGCAGCTATCAAGAAATCAACCAACAACTAATGCTGGTAGCACTGTGGGGAGAAATGAATCCTCCACTGTTGCTGGGAGTGTAGATTTCTGTAACCACTGTAGAAATAAGTGTGGTGATTCCTCAAAAAGCTAAAATTAGAGGTTCCATTTGACCCAGCTATTCTCCTGCTGGGTATCTTCTCAAAAGAATTAAAAGCATCATATCAGAGTGATATATGCACACCTATGTTTATAGTGGTACAGTTTGTAATAGCTAAATCTTGGAAACAGCCCAAATGCCTATCAACTAGTGACTGGATAAAGAAGATGTGGGTTTAAAAAAAAATAAAATGGAGTACTACTCAGCCATAAAGAATGATAAACTAGAGGCATTTATAGCTAAATGGATGCACATTGGGGCCATACTTTTAAGTGAAATAAATAGGACACACCTATGTTTATACTGAGTAGTTTCTCTGGTGTGAGAAACTGCACGAGTAAATGAGGACCAAAATGTATAATAGATAAGGTAAAACAGGAAGAAAAGGTCAAAAATGGAAGGAGAACTAGGGAGGGGGGTGGGGGAAAGGAAAGAATGGAAGGAAAAATATGAGAAGAGAAGAAAAAAACCCAGAAACACACATTTTGTAAATACAGAGGGATGGAGGGGTGGAAGTGAAGGAATGGAAATGGGGAAAGAACAAGAACCTAGATATATCATGTACAGGTACAAAATTCCCAATGATGAATGTGATTATATTGTATACATAAAATGTACCAATAAACTTAATGGCGTAATAAAAAAAGAAAATATGAATATTAAGGAGTTCACAAAGGTAATAAATACATGAATAAAAATTTTACTAGGATAGATGTTGTCTCTGTCTTTGGTTTCATCATTCCCTTGCTTGCTTTCCTTTTATTTTTCCCCTTTGCTTTGGCTACCTTTACCATAGAAAAGACAGAGATAGATCTCAGCCAACGTACTAATTTAATTGGTAATAGAAAAGATTGAATGAAAAGAAGCAAACAGGACTTCAAAGGCAAACAAGAAAGGAAAAAGTATAGAACATAAGCACATGGATTTATAAATATTGGCATGTCAAAAGAAGCCTGAAGATGCAATCATTTGCTTTCTAAAAGAGTTTCCAACAAATATGAAAGTTATAATCTTCAAATTTTTGAGAAATTTTCTTAAAGGTATTTTGTATTATATATTTTTGTTTGCACAATTTCTTTTTTATTAAGTTTATTGGTACATTTTAGGTATATAATATATATAATACATTCACCACTGGGAATTTATACCTTACATAATATATCTTGATACCTATTTTTTCCCCATTCCTCTGCCCTCCCTTCAACCCCTCCACCTCTCCCTATTTGCAAAGACTTTGTTTCTGTTTTATCCTTTTCTCATATTTTTTCTTTTCCCTTGTTTCCTTTCCCCTTCCATGCTCACTTCCCCTTCCCCTTCCCTTTTAGATCTTTTCTAGAGTCGTTTCTGCATCTTCCAATCTGTTCCACTGACCCTCGGGTCTGCTTCTTTGAAGGTACTATTGGTTCTCTTACCTAGAAACAAGGGATGTCTTTACATTTTCTGATATCCTCCATGATCTCTTTTTTCAGGGTGCTGTAGTTTTCAAAATAGAGGTCTTTTAATTATTTTGTTAGATTGATTACTAGATATTTCATTTTTTGGATGCTATTATGAAAGGAATTTTTTCTCCAGTTCCTCTCTCAGTGAGTCTGTTTTTTTTGTGTATAAGAAAGCTATTGATTTTCTAGTGTTGACCATGTATCCAGCTACTCTATTGAATTTGGTTATTAAGTCTAGAAGTTTTTTCCTGCAGCTTTTGGGGGCTTCTATATAGAGTATCATGTCATTTACAAATAATGACAGTTTAACTTCTTCCTTTCCTATCTTTATTCCTTTTATTTATTTTTCTTGTCTAATAGCTGTCACTAGTGTTTCCAGGGCTGTATTGAACAGGAGTGGTGATAATGGATATTCTTGTCTTGTTCCTGATTTTAGCGTGAAGATTTCATTTTTTGATCACTTAATATGATGTTGACTGTTGGTGTTTTATAGAAGGCTTTTATCAGGTTGGGTTAAAGACTATTTAGTCCAACTTTCTGTAGTGTTTTTATTATGAATAGATGTGGGATTTTGTCAAATGTTTTTCTGCATCTATTGAGATGATCATCCTTGCATCCCTGGGATGAATTCCACTTGGTCAGGGTGTATGATCTTTTTGATAATCCTCTGTATTCTGTTTGGCAGTATCTTATTGAGGATTTCTGCACCTATGTTCATTAGGGAGATTGGCTTGTAGTTCTCTTTTTTGGTTGGGTCTTTCCCTGCTTTTGCAATCAAGGTGATGCTTGTTTCCAGGAATGAATTTGGAAGGACTGTTTCCCTTTCAATTTCATTAAAGAGTTTGAGAAGTAGTGGCATTAGCTCTTCCTTAAAGTTCTTGTAGAATTCAGCAGTAAACCCATCAGGACGTGGGCTTTTCTTTGTTGGTAAGTTTTTTAAATTATGTTTTCAATTTCATTGATTGATATTGGGTTGTTTAGAATATTTAGGTCTTCTTGGTTCAACTACGATAATTCATATTTATCTAGGAATCTATGCATTTCTTCTGTGTTTTCCATCTTATTGGAGTACAGGTTCTCAAAATAGATATTGATCATCCTCTGGATTTCTGCTGGATCTTTTGTAATTTCATTCTTTTCATTCATAATTGCATGGATTTGAGCCTTTTCTTTCCTTTTTCTAATAAGGTTGGCTAAGGGTTTGTCAATTTTATTCATTCTTTTGAAGAAACAACTCAATTCAATGATTTTTGTTGTATGGTTCTCTTGGTTTCCATTGCATTAATTTCTGCTCTGATCTTTTTAATTTTCTCCCTTTTATGAGCTTTGGGTTTGTCTTGCTCTTCTTTTTCTATGAGCTTGACTTTCAGCATTAGGTTATTTGAGCTCGCTCTGTTTTCCTAATATGGGGACTCATAACTGTGAATTTCCCTCATATGACTGCTTTCATTATGTTCTATAAGTTCTGGTATGTTGTATTGACATTACCATTTAATTGTAGAAACTGTATAATTTCTTCTTTAATTTCATCTGTGACCTATTGGTTGTTCAGGAGGGTGTTATTCAACTTCCATGTGTTTATGGGGTGGAACACTGTGTAGACATCTATTAAATCCATTTGTTCAAAAGTTTGGTTGAGTTCTAGTATTTCATTGTTTATTTTTTGTCTAGTTGATTTATCTATTTGTGATAGTGGGGTACTGAGATGCCCACTACTATTGTATTAGTGCTTATTTGATTTTTCATGTTCATTAATATGTGATTTATATAGTTGTTTGCACTAGTATTCAGTGCATATATATTTATGATTGTCATCTCTTCCTCTTGGATTTTTCCCTTTACAAAGATATAGTGTCCTTTTTTTCCTCTTAATTAGTTTTGATTTGAAGTCAACTTTGTCTTCAAATAGGATAGCTACCCCTGTTTTTTTTTCCAGGTTCCTGTTGCATGGAGTATTTTTTCCCACCCTTTGACTTTTAGTCTAAGAATTTCTTTTTGAATTATATGTGTTTCTTTTATACATCATACTGTCAGATCCTGCTTCTTGATCCATTCTGCCAGTCTATTTCTTTTGACTGCTAAATTGAGGCCATTAACATTGGTGGTTATAACTGATATGTATTGACTTATCCTTATCATGATATTTTCCTTTTGTTTGCTCTTTTATTCATTTTTCTCCCCTTTCCATTTAATTTCTTGCCTTGTCTGATGGCTTTATCGGTATTGATGGAGTTGTGACCCTCATCGTCTTCTTGGAGGATATTGTTTATAATTTTGGGGAGTGCTGGTTTGGTATTAATGAAGTTCCTCAGGAGTTCTTTGTCATGAAACTCTCTCATTTCTCCATCAATTTTGAAAGATAGTTTTGCAGGGTACATCAGTCTGAGTTGGAGTTTGTTTTCTTTTAGGGTTGAAATACTTCACTCCAGGTTCTTCTTTATTTAAATTTATTTTATTGGTATATTTCAGGTATACAATATAATGACATTCATCATTGGAAATTTGTCCCTTTACATAATATAACTTGGTTCTTATTTTTTCCCAATTTCCCTGCCCTCCCTTCATCTCCACCACTATCTATTTATAAACAAATTGTTTCCTTTTTTCCTTTTCCCATATTAATCCCATTACCTGCTTTCTTTCCCCAACCATTCCACTTCTTCACCTTTGGACCATTTCTGCCTATTTCACATTTTGTATTATAACTTTTGATTTTTATTTACACTTTTCTCAACACCACAGAAACTATTTAGTATTTATACATATGTTTCCTACTTATTTCACTTAAGATTGTGGCTTCAATGTGTATCCATTTAGCTATAAATGCCTCTAATTTCTAATTCTTTATGGCTGAGTAGTACTCCATTTTATTGAAAAATACACATTTTCTTTATCGAGTCTCCAGCTGATGGGCAATTGGGCTGTTTCCAAGATTTAGCTATTACAAACTGTGCTGCTATGAACATGGTTGAGCATATATCTCTGTGGTATGATTCTTTTAATTCTTTTGGGAAGATACTCAGTATAACTAGATCAAATGGGATATCTAATCCTAGTTTTTTGAGGAATTTCCATACAGATTTCCACAGTGCTTGCACCAGTCTACACTCCCACCAATAGTGGAGAAATGTTCCTCTTTCCCCATCAGCCCTGACTGTATTTGTTATTGGTTGATTTCATGATAGCAGCCATTCTTTCTGGGTCATTGTTTTCATTTGCATCTCTCAAACGACCAGTGATGTTGAACATTTTTTCATATGTGTATTTGCTATTTCTACTTGTTTGAGAAATGTCTATTCATTTCAGATGCCCATTTTTGGATTCGATCTTTAAAATTTGGGAGGTCTGATTTCTTTAAGTTCTTTATATATTCTAGATAGTTGACCTTTGTCTCAGAAACAGCTGGTAAAATTTTTTTACTACATTGTGGGTTGTCTCCTCACACTTTTGGCGGTTTCTCTTGTTGTACAGAAACTTTTTAATAAGAAGAGATTCCCACTTGTTGATTCTTTATGCTCGTTCACATGCAACTGAAGTTCTGTTCATGAAACATGCAACTGAAGTTCTGTTCATGAAATCCTTTCCTACACCAATGTCTTCAAGAGTTCTACCTAACCTCTCTTCCAGCTGGTTTAGTGTTTATGTTTTAATATTTAGATCTTTAATCCATTTCAATTTTATTTCATTGCCCAGTGCAAGATATAGGTCTAGTTTTAATCTTTGGCAAGTTGAAACCCAATTTTTCCAGCAATGCTTATTAAAGAGGGTATCTTTCCTCTAGTGAGGGTGCTTGACTACTTTGTCAAAGATGAGGTGGCTGAGTGTGTCTGGAGTTGTTTCTCCATCTTGTAATCTATTCCACTGATTCTTGGACTGTTTCTTTGCCAGTACCATGCTGTTTTTATCACTGTAGCTTTGTAGTATAGTTTCAAGTTGAGGATTGTGATACCCCTGGGCTTGTCTTTATTTCTGACAATTGCTTTTGCTATTCTAAGGTATATTCTCATTCCAAATGAATTTTTGGGTTGTTTTCTCAAGCTCCGTGAAGTATGCACTGAAATTTCTATTGAAATTGCATTGACTCTATAGAGCAGTTTTGAAAGTACAATCATTTTCACTACATTGATTCTTCTTACCCAGGATCAAGGGATGTCTTTCCATTTTCTGATATCCTCTATGATTGCTTTGTTCAGAGAGCTATATTTTTCAGTGTAGAGGTCTTTGATTTCTTATGTTAGGTTGATTCCTAGGTACTTCATTTTTTGGATGCTATTGTGCAAGAAGTTGTTTTTCCAGTTCCTCTTTCAGTGATTCTATTGTTCATGTACAGGAAAGCTATTGATTTTTGAGTGTTGACCTTGTATCCAGCTACTCTACCAAATTTGGTTATTAACTCTGGAAGACTCTTGGTAGAGTTCTTGGGGTTTTCTATGTAAAGTATCATGTCGTCTACAAATAATGACAATTTCACTTCTTCATTTCTTATCTTTATTTTTTAATTTCTTTCTCTTGTCTAATTGCTGTGGCTAGTGTTTCCAAAATTATATTGAACAGGGGTGGTAATAGTGGACATCCTTGTCTTGTTCCTAAATTTTGTGAAGAATTTCAGTTTTTGACCATTTATCATGGTATTCACTGTTGGTATTTCATAGACAGCTTTCATCAGGTTGAGGTAGAGACCATCTATTCCAATTTTTGTAGGTTTTTTTATCATAAATGTGTGTTGGATTTTGTCAAATGCTTTTTCTGCATCTATGGAGATTATCATAATGTTTTTGTCCTTGCCTCTGTTAATATACTGTATGGCATTTATTGATTTGTATATGTTGAACCATCCCTGCATCCCTGGGATGAGTCCCACTTGGTCAGGGTGTTTGATCTTCTTGATGACCTTCTACATTCTATTTGCTAGTATATTATTGAGGATTTTTGCATCTATGTTCATTAGGGAGATTGGCCTATAGTTAGTTCTCTTTTTTGGATGGGTCTTTCTCTTTCTCTGCTTTGAGGATCAAGGTGATGCTTCCTTTCAGGAATGAATTTGGGAGTATTGCTTCTCTTTCAATTTCATTGAAGAGTTTAAACAGTAGTGGCAATCATTTCTCTCTAAATGTCTTGTAGAATTCAGCAGTGAAGCCATCATTGCCCAGAATTTTCTTTGTTCATAAGTTTTTAATTACATTTTCAGCTTCATTCATTAATATTGCATTGTTTAGAATTTTTAGGTCTTCTTCATTCAACTTTGGTAATTCATATGTATCTAGGGATGTGTCCATTTCTTCTGTGTTTTCCAACTTATTTGCATTTAGGTTCTCTAAGTAGGTATTGATGATCCTCTGAATTTCCTATGGGTCAATTGTAATTTCAGCGTTTTCATTCTTAATTGCATGGATTGGGGTCTTTTCTTTCCTTTTTTTGATAAGGTTGCCTAAGGGTTTGTCAATTTTATTTATTCTTTCAAAGAACCAACTCTTGGCTTCATTGATTTTTTGTATCATTCTCTTAGTCTCCATTGCATTGATTTCTGCTCTGATCTTTTTAATTTCCTCCCTTGTATGAGCATTGGGTTTTTCCTGCTCTTCTTTTTCTAGAAGCTTGAGTTTCGAGCATCAGGTTGTTTATTTGAGCTCGCTCTGTTTTCCTACTATGAGCATCCACTGCTTTGAATTTCCCTTACAAGACTACTTTTATTGTGTCCCATGTATTCCAATATGTTGTATTGGCATTTTCATTTCAATTTTAGAAACTGTCTGATTTCATCTTTAATTTCCTCTGTGACACAGAGTTATTCAGAAATGTGTTGTTAATTTCCATGTGTTTATGAAATTCTTGAGGTTTCTTTTGCTATCAATGTCCAATTTCATGGCACTGTGGTTTGATAATACATGGGATAACTTGGATTCCTGTGCATTTACTTAAATATGTTCTATGAGCAAGTATGTGGTCTATTTTGGAGAATGATCCACATGCAACTGAAAAGAATGTGTATTCTCATTTTGGGGGGTGGAAAACTCTGTAAAAACCTCATAAGTTCATTTCTTCAATAGTTTGATTAAGTGCCATTTTTTTTGTTTATTTTTTGCCTAGCTGATCTATTTGTGACAGTGGGGTATTGAGATTCCCCACAACTACTGTATTAGTACTTATTTGATTTTTCATGTCCATTAATATTTGTTTTATATAGTTGGATCCACTAGTATTTGGTGAATATATATTTATGATTGTCATGTCTTCCTCTTGGATTTTTCCTTTCACAAGTATGTAGCATCCTTCTTTGTCTCTCTTAATCAGTGTTATTTGAAATCCACTTGAGCTGCAAAGAGGATAGCTACTCCTGCTTTTTGTTTGGTTCCTGTCACATGGAGTATTGTATTCCACCCTTCAATTTTCAGTCTTTGAGATTCTTTTTTAAATAATTGTGTTTCCTATATGGAGCATATTATTGGATCTTTCTACTTGATACATTCTGCCAGTGTATCTTTTTTGATTGGTGAAAAGAGAGCATTAACATTGCTTGGTATAACTGATACATATCGATTCATCCTTGTCATGACTTTTCTTTTTGTTGGATTCTCCCCCTTTGCATTTAATTTCTTGTCTTGGCTGATGGGTTCATTCCCCTGGGCTTCCTGACATTGTGATCCTCACTGCATTTTCCTAGGATATTATTTAAAATTTTTTGGAGTATTGATTTGGTATTCATGAAATTCTTCAGGTGCTCTTTGTCATGAAAGTATCTTATTTCTCCATCAATTTTGAAAGATAGTTTTGCAGGGCACATCAATCTTTTTTTAGAGGTTGTTTTGTTTTAAGGCTTGAAATACTTCCCTCCAGGCTGTTCTTGCCTTGAGGGTTTGAGTTGAAAAGTCTGCTGTGATTCTGATGCGATTTACTTTGTTTGTGATTGTTTCTTTTCTCTAACTGTTTGTACTATTTTATAGTATTTTGGGCTTCTAGAATTTTCAGTATTATATGACTATGTATAGATTTTGTTTTTATCCTGCCTCATTTATCTGTATGTCAAATCCTTTTTTGCTACAAGGGAAGTTTTCTGACATTACTTCCATGAATAGTATTTTTAAAAATTCTTTTATTGGTACATTTTAGGTATACAATACGTTTACATTTATCATTGGGTGCTTGTACCTGTACATGATGTACCTTGGTTCTCATTTTTTTCCCATTACCTGTGCACACTTCACCCCCTCCACCCTTCCCTATTTACATAGATTTTTCGTTTCCGTTTTTTTTCTTTTCTCATAACTTTTCCGTTCCCTTCTGCCTGCTATTTCTTCATTGACTCTGATCATTCTTATGTTATTATTCTTTGCATCATCTCGCAGCTGCTGGATTGATTTATTTTGGCCCTTTACTATTTTTAAGAAATTTTTCTTTTCCTGGACACTAATTGCAACCCTGTTTTCTACATGATATTCTGTCCTCATACTGGCTCATTCTGCAGCATAAACTTTCTATGGAGTTTTTAATCTCCTGGATATTTGTTTGCATCTGTTTTATGGATTTCCCTTTGGCTATCTGGAAATCTGGGTTTGCATCATGTGTAGGTGTGTTCTCATTTCTATTTTTTGTTATTGTTGATTCTTTTGGTTTAATTCCTCAGTTGCTGCCTGTAAAATGCTTATTACAAATGTCTTTCTTGCTAGTATTTAGAACTCTTGGGAAATGGCTACATCTCAGACTGTCCTCCAGGTATAGTTGGCCCTTGGGTCTTAAGTCTGTACTGGCTCTTAGGCAATCTCAGTCCTGGCACACCAGGAAAGACTGTTGATCAGAACAATCCCATCACCTTGGCCAAAGTAATATAATCAGCATCAACAAAAGCATCAACTACAGTGCAGAAAATGACAAACAATGGCAGCCACTATTCTGACACCTTTAACTGCATGAACTAGACCTGTGACCACATATCAAAATTAAAGACCAACCAGAAATATGTTTACAGTAAGCAAGCCCTTCAATATAGTGGCCTCGCCTTCTGGGAAGAAGACTTAGAATTGGGGAAGCAGAGATAAAAGGAGAGGAAGGGATTAGAAATAGGGCTACAGAATACAGGAAGATCATGCAAACCTTGGGAAACTAGTGAAGACAGGAGGAAAATAGAGACAGATGGAGCAAATACAAAACAGAACAAACTAACAGTAACAGGGAAACTCGAAACTGTATTTACCCTCCTATAAGAATAAGAGCAATTGAGAGAAAAAGAAGAAAAGAAAAAAGAAGAGAAAAAAGAAGACAATAATAGGAACAAAAAAGGAGAAAAATGAAGAACAAGAGAGAAGAAGGCAAGAGAGAAAGAAAGGAAAGAAAATATGGAGTCCCCTTCAAAGCATGTCTCTGCTGTCACTGGTAGACAACATGGACAACAAAATGGGCAACAAAATGGGCCTGAAGATCCAAGTCAGATAATCTCAGTGAGCCTGCTATAGTCCACTGAGATTCAAGTTGGTTTCTGGCTGCAAGGCCAGAATTGAGCTCCCTGATCTCTTGTGTGTTTGAATTCTGCACAATGCTAGTGCAGATTTGAGTCACTCTTCCCCTGCAGCATGTCTTGGTTCCAGTAGGAGGTGCTCATCCCACCAACTCACCAACTATTGTCCACTGGGTCTTCAGTACAATATCTCTCTTAGCTCTCCCTGTGGGCTTCAACTTTCTGACTTCTGGGCTTAAGATATGGGGCCTTTCCTCAATCAGCAGTCTTCTCTATGTCTCTTGCCCAAGTCTCCCCTCTGTGATCTCTGCTATCTCAGCCACTATGGTGCCTTTTGTATTTGTCCGCTGTTCCAGTGTGAGGGAGTGGGGGAGTGTTCCCTTTCTGTCAGTAGCCAAGGCCCCTTGTCTGCCTCCTATATCTAGTCTCAGAGGAGAGTGGGTGTCTCCAGCCATTTGTAGTCAAGGTCCTGGGTGGACCTGGGAGCAGAGTTTGGTTGGACCCCTTCTCTACTTCACAATACAGATTCCCTCAATCTGTTGACCAGCTGTGGCTGTTTGTCTCTTCCCTTCTTTCTCTCAGGGCAGCAAAGTGGCCCAATTTTCTTTTCCTCTGGGGTGGACCTTTGGGTGAATGTTGTCTGGTGTTTTTGCTACTGCCTCCAGTTGTATAGACCTCTTCTGTTTCAGGTCTGGAACTCTGTTTCTCAGTGAGTGGCTTAGTAGTTTTCCAATATTCATACTTTCTGTTGTGATATCCTTCGTTTTCTGTGTTCAAAAATCCAAGAATATGACTAAATCTGAAATTTGATGTTGGATCGAATCAAAATCTTACTAGCGATGTGGCCTTGGGCAAGTTTTGTTAAACTCTAACGCTAGTTTCCTCCTTCATAAGTGTCAGACACACACACATAACATACTTAGGTTAGAATTTGGCCTTCATGTGTCACTCTTTCAGTTAACTGAAATGTAGTGAGCCATTTGCCAGGAATTATGTTAGGAGCGATACATTTTTAGGAAATGGAAACAATATATTTCAGGCGTAAAGTGGAAGGAGGATGATAAAGTTCATATTAGTTTTAATTTCCCTACTGATTCGATCACCCCATTACTTCCTCCTGACTTCTTCAGCTTCCTTCTGGAGTGAATTTTTTAGTCCTTTAATAGCTAATACTATTATCATCCTCCTCCTTAAGTACTGAGAAAAAAATGAAAGAAGTTAAAGTTTTTCAAGTTGTTGGCTTCATCTGAGGGAGGTAATAGACACAGATACACTCTAGATATTGGGAAATATTAAATCTGACTATGTGCATTAATTCTATTTAAATACTAGAGGAATAAAATAGAATATTTAATATTTTCCATCTGGCAAATGACCAAGCAGAGGAAATAATCTTTCCATAAAAGGTAGGAGAGGAGTTGAGAAAGAACTTGTGGAAATAGAAAGATTAAAATGTTAGACATAAGGGAACATGATACATACATGAACATTTTAAAGCCTCACACCTGTTGTTGCACCAGCATTTGAAACCTACAGGAGTTCTCAGCAGAGCCACCAAGGGCCTGCACATTACGATGGGACCAAGTGAGCTCTGGAATTCTACTCCCAAGCTCAGGCTTTGGACAATAAACACCTTCCTGATTTTATCTCTTGTGGTTGATTTCTTTTTATTTGTACTCTCACCAGACAAAATTATTCTCTGCTGAAACAGCTGAGAAGTGGTAGAAGTTATAGTACAGAAAGGATCATTACGACAGTTTTTTAAACTCCCAGTTAGAATCTGGACTATCTCTGTTGTGTTTTAAGAAAGGTTTATAAATTCCTTGAAGATGTATTGTGGTAAATTAGTACTCATAACACTGTTCCTACAACTGCTTTACCCACTGAAAATTGTTTCATTTGACTGACTTCCACTTAATGCATTTAATGAAATAATAAACATTCTTTGTTTTCTCTATAAAACATGATTCTTGAGTCCTATCGTCTCTTGGGGAACTGTGGCTTGGACTGTACTTTTTATCAATCTATGTAATACAGATCTCATTTGCTGTGTTATAGTTTTGATTGTTCCCAAACATTTTATGCCATTTGTATTTATTATTATGATTATATGACTTAATTAAATATTTGTGCAAGTCAATGAAATGTGAATGGGAAACAGAAGAGGGATATTTGTGTGAAAACTAAACTAAGTGCTTTGGAACAACCCAATAAAGAGGAACAGTTAAAAAATAATGTCATATTATATGTAGACAAGACATTTAGGAAAAGATTATAAAACAATGGAAATCTAAAAGGATTTAACATGCTTTCTGCTTCACCAACGTATTTATAGTCATTTGTTCTCTAAAAAACTAAAACTGGAAATCTTAGTTAATATTCTGGGTGTGGTTTATGTAAAAAGGCCCCATATAATTTCTAGGGATACATTCTCAAGGGAATAGCTTTTGTCCTTCATGAAAAGATTGGAACTTGAATGCATATACATTCACTTAATACTAACATAAAAGTTAATTAATTTGTGTAGGTGAAAAAAATCACTTCTTTTGCTTCGGACCCTCCAGAGGATTTGTGCATGAGAATTTTTCTCAAGATGGGTGTAGAACTCTGACTTTATTATAAATGTTTGAATAGCTATCCTCAGAGAGTTGGTGTATATAGTATGCTCCAGTAGTTTTTTGCAGAGGCAATTTTTATAATGAGTACTCTTTCCACACAATTATAACATGTTAGTTATTTCTTCACTTACTTGGGAATTCTAAAGCTTCTCATACACACATACACACACACACACACACCTGTAACTGATTTACTCTCATTTTACCAGCAATTGACTTGTGAAGAGCTGGTTTTAAGAACAGTTTTGTTTTGGAACACAATTGTTAATTTTGCCTATAGAAGGAAAAGGAAGTCACTGAAGACTACCCTCCTAAATTATCATTGATCAAAATGTTTGTATGAATTAGCACGTATATATGGGTATTCTTTGGGCATATAATTCTGTCTTATCATTTCACTAGAGAGCATCTTAAAATCATTTGCAATATCCTTTGAATACCCATTGACTTATGGCAGCCTGGCAAATATCATTTGTGATTCAGAAGGTGTGAGTACCATTTTTTTTTGTTCTGAAAATCAAGGGGCTCAGTTATTAAATACACCATAATGCATTCTTAAGCAATTATGGTATTACTAGAAAAGCTGACTTTCGGAAGGAGGCTACTTCATGGAATTCAGAGCCAAATACGTGATGGGGGCATTACTGAAAGTTAACCCCTAACTTATTACCAAGAGTTGCTCTCCATCATCTCTGAGTTGAATTAGCAGTAGAAATGGTTCCCATATGACCAAAACTCAGTCACTGCAGACAGCTGAAGCACACTGTAAACTAGCATCTACAACTATACCATTTTCCCTTCAAAAATTAGATTTTGGTTTAATTTTTGGAACCAAATTGTACCTGGCTCTTATAGTTCTCCTCCTTTTGAATATGTACAAAGGGCAACATAGCTATCCTAAGTACCTTCTTCAGGAGATCCACTGGCATGGTGCAGATTCTTTTTTTTTTGGTACCGGGGATTGAACTCAGGTCCTTGCACTTGCAGGGCAGGTGCCGGAACCACTGAGCTAAATCCCCATCCCTTGGTGCAGATTCTTAAAATGATCCTCAAAAATTTTTCCTTGCAAAAATTTTTAAAAGTAAAAAGTACAAACTGATGTCAGGAGGTCGCTTCACACTTTGCCAGTACCATGGGAGGCTTCTGTGGTGGAGTGATTATTGAATATCAAGACTTTTAGGAGATGCAAAATTATTAGAGACTTAAGGCTGCATAGGAATGCAATAAAACTCCAAATACTTGGTGTCGGGAGCAATGCTACATAATTTTAGTGTAAAATCATTTGGTTAGGCTAGTTCTCCTGCCTACAGCCCAGCTATGGAATTCTGAGACATAATTCCATTTTGGCCTCTGGTCACAACTGAGACCTCAATGATCCAGTGACACTGTGATTTTCCAGGACAAGATTACATCAGCTGAAGACATCCTGGGAGTAACAAACATCTACTCAGTTCCTCATTGTTCTTGGATTGTTACATCTTGTTTACACAGGATGTACTGAACTCTCTGCAAGTCATTTGTTACATTTGTTTCTCCCAACGTACTGAATAAAAGGTGCGGTAAGCTGGGGGCTTTCATCTTTGCCGCCCAGAGCAGCACTGATCAGACCCGAAGCTCAGCTTCTTCTCAGTCTCATTTTTCTAACTTTCCTGTAATTCACCTTGTGCTGCAGTGGCTCGCTGGAGACCAGGACTCACTGCAGAGGTTCTAGTAACGTCCCCTTTCCCAGTTCCCTACAACTTGAGGGTTAACTACATATAACAGGACATTATGCTGATAGATGTGTGAGGTCTCGAAACAGCGGAGATAAAAAGAGGATTTCTTAGCCTAGAAGAAGCAGCGTTGTTTCTGAAGTAGCACTTGTATTTTCTAGCTTTTAGATAGGCAGCACCCTGAGCACCTGCCAGCAATGTCATTTCTCACATCACCATGAAGTGGCCGCAGTTCCACCAAAGGTATGAGAATAGGGGCTACGGAAACACACTGCTACTTGCAATGGTTTCCACCTCTGCCCCTGTGATTTTCTGTACTTCAGTTTTCATAACCACAAAATGGGGGTCTGAGTTACAGGTCAGCGCACAGAACGGGGTAGGATCTGTTGCACATGAGTGTCAGCCTCTGCGCTGACCCGCTCGCCCAGCTGTGAGGTCCTTCTAGGTAGTTGCTGCAATCCTCCCCTGTGTGTTCTCGGTAAACTGTCTGGGCTGTAAGGAGCTTTGTCCCTAATTGGAGAGCCTATATTGTATTTCACATCTTCTTTCTGTTTGGGCATTCACTGGCTAAGTGTTGATTCTGTGGGGATTAGCAGGGGAAGAGCAGATGAGAGTGCTGCTCCAGAAACAGGCTGACAGCTTGATGCCTACCCTGAAAAGTTCTGTTTTCTGTCTTCCTCCTCCCCAGACCTACTGTGCAGCTCGGAAAGCAAAAGAGAATAAAAGAAGTATAGTGGCCTCTGGGTTGAGATTGAATGTGTGGGAATGTGGGGGGTAATGTGAGAAAGAGAATGGAGTGATTGGGCTGTTAAAAATCTATAAATGAAATAAAACCTATAAATGAAATTTGAGAAGCATTGCAGAGGTTGATTTATAATCTTGCCTTAGGGACCAGTTAATCTGGTGAAGTTTCCCAGCAAATGTGGGGTTCATGGAATCCCATGGAAATCAGATAAATAGAATCAGAATGTCACAGTTCAGGTCTAGGTGGCAGTAGGGTCTGATTTACAGTGTTTACATGCTCTGCACATCTATCATGTCACTGGGTATTTATTATTATAATATCTGTCACAATAGGCATTGTGGGCTATCATCGTTTCATTCCCAGCATCTAGCACACTATCTTGAAAATTGTAGGTATACAGTACATGTTTGAAAAATAAAAAATGGGAGGAATAATAGAGAAAGGAAAGAAAAAATGAAGAGGGGAAAGCAGGGAAGACAAAGGAAGAAAGGAAGGTAGAGAGGGAGGGGAGGAAGATGGGTGAATGGAGGGAAGGAGAAAGGCAGGGACATTTAGCTAATACTTATTTTCATAGCTTTTGCAAATGACTGCAAATTTTTCTCTTAAAGGGCCCCAGAAAAGCTATAATCTTTTCTAATCATCTATCCCAGAAAGTAACAGAACTATTTGAACAGAGAAGTTGCAAAGACAACAGATCTTTATACCATCTAATAGTTACTCTGGAACACCAAGTTTTAGGGATGTAAAAACACGTGTTAGAGTTAATCTGATTAGATTAGATAGCACATACATATTTAAAAAGCCATGTTCAGTAGGTGTGGGGAAAAATGATATTATGCAAAAACATTTAAATGGTGTAATTGAAATGCCATTGTATTATTCATCAAGTCCTTCTGAAGCTTGAATATGAACTTTTCACCTCTTTTTAATTCCTTGGTATATTATATAAACTAAATCATTGCACAATGGTTTTGTTAAACCAGAAATTAAAAGCAGAATGATTTTGTTGAACCACCTTTCAAACTTTTCTTAACCTCTTGAAGTTGATAAATTGTTTATTGTTAAGCAATTTGGTACCCAAAAAGAGACTTTTTTTTCTCTTAAATGCTTTTATTGGTACATCTTAGGTATACAACACAATTACATTTCTCATTGGGAACTAGTACCTTTACATGATGCATCTTGGTTGTTATTTTTTCCTCATTCTTAGCCCTCCCTTTACCCTCTCCACCCTTCCCTATTTACAAAGACTTTATTTCCATTTTTTCCGTTTCTCATCATTTTTCCTTTCCCTTCTTTCCTTTCCCCTGCCCCTCCCACTACCCCTACCCCTTTGGACCTTTTCTTCCTATTTTGCATTATCGATTATTCATTCTAATCATTGGTACATTTTAGGTATACAATATAGTGACATTCATCATTGGAAATTTGCACCTTTACATAATCTCTCTTGGTTCTTATTTTTCACCCTTACCTTCAACACCTCCATTCCTCCCTATTTACAAAGATTTTATTCCTCTTTTTCCATTTGCTCATATCAATTCCATTTCCTTCTTTTCTTTCCCCTACCCCTCCCACTTCCTTCCCCTTTGCCCCTTTTCTTCCTATTTCACATTACCTATTATACATTTTAGTCCTTATTTATACTTTCAGTTTCTCACACCAGAGAAACTATAAGGTATTTATACATGTGTGTCCTATTTATTTCACTTAAGAGTATTGCCTCAATGTGCATCCACTTAGCTATAAATGTCTCTAATTTCTCATTTTTTATGGCTGAGTTGTACTCCATTTTATTAAAAAACCCCACATTTTCTTTATCCAGTCTCCAGTTGATGGGCATTTGGGCTGTTTCCAAGTTTTAGCTATCACAAACTGCTGCTATGAACATGGGTGCACATATATCACTGTGGTATGATACTTTTAATTCTTTGGGGAAGATCCCCAGCAGTGGAATAGAGAGGTCAAATGGGACTTCCAGTCCTAATTCTTTGAGGTATCTCCATACTGCTTTTCCACAGTGGTTGCACCAGTCTACACTCCCACCAGCAGTGGAGCAGGGTTACTCTTTCCCCACAGCCCCACCAGCACTTGTTATTGGTTGATTTCATGATAGCAGCCATTCTTTCTGGAGTGAGGTGGAATCTCAGCATTGTTTTCATTTGCATCTCTCGAATGACCAATGATGTTGAACATTTTTTCATGTATTTATTTGCTGTTTCTACTTCTTTGTCTGAGAAATGTCTGTTCATTTCAGATGCCCATTTTTGGATTGGGTCTTTAAATTTGGGAGGTCTGATCTTTTTAAGTTCTTTGTAGATTTGAGATAGTAGACCTTTGTCTGAGGAAGAGCAGGTGAAGATTTTTTTCCCACATTGTGGGTTGTCTCTTCACACTGTTGGTGGTTTCTCTTGCTGTGTAGAAGCTTTTTAATAAGAAGAGATCCCACTTGTTGATTGTTTGTGCTAGTTCATGGGCAACTGAAGTTTTGTTCATAAAATCTTTTCCTACACCGATGTCTTCAAGAGTTCTACCTAACCTCTGTTCCAGCTGGTTCAGAGTTTCTACTTTAATATTTAGATCTTTAATCCATTTCCATTTTAGCTTAGTGCATGGCGAGAGATATAGGTCTACTTTTAATCTTTGGCAAGTTGAAACGCAATTTTTCCAGCACCATTTATTAAAGAGGTTCTCTTTCCTCCAGTGATGGTGTTTGACTCCTTTATCGAAGATGAGATGGCTGAGTGTGTCTGGCATTGTTTCTGCATCTTCTAATCTTTTCCTCAGGTCTGTTTCTTTGCCAGTACCATGTTGTTTTTATCACAGTAGCTTTGTAGTATAGTTGCAGGTTGGGGATTGTGATACCCCCTGCCATGTTTCTGTTACCTAGAATTGCTTTTGCTATTCTGGGTCTCTTCTTGTTCCAAATGAATTTTTGGATTATTTTCTCAAGGTCCGTGACGTATGCTGCTGGGATCTCAATTGGAATTACATTAAATCTATATAGCAGTTTTGGAAGTATGGCCATTTTCACTATATTGATCCTTCCTACCCAGGAGCAGGGGATGTCTGTCCATTTTCTGATATCATCTTCAATCTCTCAAAAAGAAACATTTTAATGAGACTTTGGAAGTCAAACCTAAAAAGTCTCATGAATTTGGAAAAAATTGTGCTTCATTTATTGAGAAATGGTTTACTCACATTCAAAGACTGGCTCAGCAGTGAGCCGTTTTTCACAGATACTGCTATTATCTTAATGAGCTTAAATTAGAAAGCCAAGGTGGCCAGCACTTTCCAATGCTATTTCTGTTGGTACTTAAGGAAAAGAATCTTCAGAAAAAGGGTTGATATTGTTGAATTGCTAGAGATAAAATGTAGGTAAGAGAAAACACAATTTCCTCATAAGTATGTTAATTCAAATAAAATGTCAAGATTTTACTGATAAACAAAAATATGCCACTCAATTCAAGTTCCTTGGTTACTAGGACTGAACAAATAACTTCTAGATTTGTATGTTATGTTTAGATTGAGCAAGTGTGAATGGGCTCAAAAATATGTGAGCAAACTAAATACAACGTTCACTTCTCTAGATGTTGTGAATGCAAATGCCCACATACAGCTTCCCTTCCCTTCCTGTTTTACAATTTTAAAGGAGAAACTTGAGGCTTTTCTGTGACATGTAACTCCATACATACATATGTGATGATGTGATGACTCCTCTCTCTCTCTCTCTCTCCTTCTCTCCCTCTCTTTCTCTCTCTGTATGTAATTACATATGTATAATTCCCAGTACCACTGGAATTCCTGGCACATAGGCAGCATTCAAAATTGTTTGTTGAACTCAATCAGTAGTTAACACTCAAAAAGTGTTATTTGAAAGAATGGACAGAGAATGACCTTCACCCCAAGGATTGATTTATGCTCCATTTGTTGCCTGTCACGATTAATTATTCAATATGCATTCACATGAAATATTAGGCTAATTAGATTTAGAGTCTTTTATAGAAATAAAATGTTGCTCTCTTTAAATTTAGTAACTACACCAATTTCAGGGACCAGGAATATATGCTGAATAAAGCAAATACCATTTAATGAACAAACATTAGAACACTCACAATCTTTATACTAATCCAGAGTCTTCTTTTCCTAAACAGAGTCTTGGACATGACTTTATAGACATTCAAAAGAGAAATGTTAATTTGTCACTTCTATACTGAAGAAGTCTGTTTTATTTTCTTAGAACTTGTTTTCTTGGAACTTGGAATTGTTAAATTGATTTTCCTCATACTTTCTAAAAAAAATGAACAGGGATGAAACATGGAATGTCTCTGTTTAAAATTATTTCTTTCAGGAGTAACAACCAAGTGAGCCTAAGCTATGAGAATGGTTTGCTCACTGCACTGGTGTTCTCGTGTAAGACTTCTTGGAAAGACCTCGCAGAGGTACAAGCATCAGCTTTGAGACACTTGGGTCAGGAATTGCATTAAATAGGGCTCAAGGTAGGACTATCTTACTGGTTTTTGCTGTAGGGCCAAGAGTGTTTCATGTTCAGATGATCAGTAGCAATATTGGAGACTACTCAACATATCTCACATAATACCATCCAGGCTAAGACAGGCTACTCGAACTAAGTTGAATGGCATGTGCTTTTAACAATGATTTTAGTTTGTACCTTGGGAAGTATGTGTAGAAACATTCTCAACCTTATTAACCAGTAAATGTTTCAAGAGTACTAAAGAAAGTTTTAAAAGCAGCAAACTTAATGATGAGGATGACAGAGGTAAAAGAACAGAGCAAAAAGAAAAACATTAGTGTTGGCAAGGACAATGGAAATCATTCATACATTGTTCAGCTCTGACACATTCTTTGCCTGACCTCCAGGCAGGCCCCTGGACCATTCGTGCTTTCCCTGGAAAAAACCAATTTTAGCAAGAACCCTGCTAGGTCAGCCAAGCAAGAAGCCCACCTTAGACACCGGATCACCCATGACATCTAATTAGGTTCCTCCCATTCCACACTCCCCCAGGGGACAGCTAGTCACCCTCCTCTGTCTCCAGCAGAAATAACAGTAGGTAGCTTAGCCGGGCTCCTCCTTACAACTGATGCTTTCTTTAGCAGTTTCTATTTAGTGAGCCTTCCTCTGCTCCTTTGCTATAAATTTCTACTGGATCATGCTGTATTTGGAGTTGAGTCCAGTCTCTCCCCTCTACTGTAAAACTCCTTCCTGCGACCCCTAAACCTATCTTGATGGTCTTGAAGAAATTCACCTTTATTGTTTCTTAAGAATATGCTTTTCTTTAATACCTGTTCCATTTTATGTTACCAAAATGAGTTCTAAAAAGACAAATGACTTGTCAAACTTAGTCTGTGATGAACAGAGCTAGGACACCAAATCTAAAGTTTATTTTCTTCTCTATCACAGGTCACCCACAATTAACATTATCTTAGACATCCTGGAGTTTGTAAAGAACTACATGCATGCAAGCCAGGATATTGCTTACATCTAAAGGGGAAATGATGACTGCATCTGAGAGGGATAATTAAGGCATTCTATTATAATAATAAATTTTTTTAAGATGGTTCTGTTATCCATTTGGCCTTTGTATATCTTAAACACTGCATGGTCCCTGTGTACTAGGCCATGTGACAGCTTTGTTCTCTGAGGAAGAGGTGTAGACTTCATGCATACCTAGGTTCTGTGTATACCCTTTCCCAGCCCACGATCCACAAACCCTTGCAGGAGGACGAGATCTAAAGTGAATGTGGTTAAAGTTGTCAAAATTCAGCGCTCTGCATCATGAAACTACTGTTCAGACTCTCCACTGTGTCCACTGCTTTCTCGTTCTGATATCTGTCTGCTCTGTCCCCCAAGGCCTGGCTCCCCCGGACCCTTGTACAAGGTCTTGTACAAGGAGAGACGGGCAGCCCGCCCAGGTATATGCTGTATATATTCTAAGAACTTCACAATTGTTAGCACACGATTTATATAATACATTCTTCCTGGTAATTTTATTGTATCTACAGTGAAAATTCAATACTTAAGAGTTCTGAATATGAATAATAGGAAGTCACAAAGGACTGTATTTTAGTAAAAAGTAATAATTTATTAATCATCCTGAGATACTAATATGTACATGATTTTATTTTCCCTGAAACCATCTTGGTCCTCTGAAGTACTGAGTTCTGCTTAATTAATGTTCTGAGGGTAGAACAGGGTACCAAAAACATCATTAAGCCCTTTTATCTGAGTTTTTTATGTCAAGACTTAGCTGTCCCTGTGCCCATCAACCAACTCCTGTTATAGCTGAGCCACAAGGGGAAATGTAATTTAGCCAGATGTGTTTAAAGACACCCGGGTCAGGCTCCCGGTCAGCCTCCGGGGCGCAGGACTCTGCCCACCTTCCTGCCCGCGCCTGGCCCTGTGCAGGTGGAGGCCAGGCTGGTGCTATGTCCATAAGGAACAGCTCATGCCAGCCGGGAGATGTCTCAGAGACCCCACTGGATCCCGTATTTCCCACACCTCTTCTGTCAAACCCTGCACTGCAGCAGGTACCGCGTGGCGAGCAAACGCTATCCAGAGTGCGCCCTAATATCCCCGAGCGCCCGAGCCTGGCAGACTTTGGCAGGCCAGACCAGGGCCCTGGACGCCCAGCTTGGGTCCTCCTGGACTCTCCGCTCCCGAGGTCCGCGGGGCCTCCTGCCGGCCTCCGTGGGCTCCACGCGAGGACAGGCTTTCGGCAAGGGCTCCTTGTGATGCACGCACGGCCTTGCTCAGAACCATGAAGCCTAGGCCAAGGCAGAGGCGATATCTTTAGTGTGGGGTGTGCAGCCTGGGGTGCTCGTCCCTCCGCAGGGAGCTGCTCCTCTGTCCCTGGTCTGGGATGCAGCAGCGGTTTGGAGAGGGGCACAAAAGACAGAACTGAGGTCCAGCACGGGGCTTCGGCCGTCCAGGGAAGGAGGGGCCCCCACCTTAAAAATCTGACTTCTGTCTTTAAAGCTTCGTCTGTTTATACCTCACCTAGCTTTTCCTTCATGTTTCTGGTTTTCCAACTGATTCAACAGTTCTGTTTCTGTGTGTGGATTCCTGCTTTGTACTGGACTTCAGCTCCAGCACTTCGGAATCTGAGGCAGGAGGATCTCAAATTCGAACCCAGCTTGGACAACTTAGTGACCTAGGGAGACCCTGTCTCAAAATGAAAAATAAAAAAGTATTTGGGCTGGGGATGTAGCATCGTGCAAAGGGGATGGTTTGAAAAACAACAACAACAAAAATTACGCTGATTTAGCCTATACATAACAATATTTCAGTTCTCACAAAAGCTTTATGAAGATGGTGATATTCTTATCACTATTTTACAACTGAAACCGACTCAGGAAGATAAACACCCAGCAACTGTGCAAAGTGTTACACTGTAATTAAAGGGATTTAATTCCTTTTTAGTTGCTCATAACTGTTTAACTAAATATTTTGGTTTAAGCAAATATCTCTCTAAATATTTACTTGTTTGATTGGAGTTTTTTCAAAATATAATGGAAATAAAATTGTTTTTAGTAAATTGTCTGGAGAATAAATAATTTGAGAACTTTGTTTTCTTCTCAGTTTATGAACATCTCTGTTTCTGTTTCTGCATGTATAATTTTCTTCCTAAATTTCTTTTCTTTTATCATTATAACATAAGCATTTTTCATGTCATAAAATCTTCGTAAACATGTTTGAATGATATTCCTTCAAATAGTTGTAAATGTGTTTTCTTTCTCTGAAGTTACAAATAAAATTAGTTTTTTTCTCTATCACAAATAATTATGTAATAATAGTGCTAAATATCTGTGTATTTAAATTATTTCATTAGAATATATCAACAGAATTAAACTGATTGTCAATGGAATATGAGTATTTTTAAAACTATTGATGCACTTGCTAAATAAATTTTATGTATTCATAGAATAATATGTGAAGGTGACTCAGCTGTGTTCGTCTTTGTAAAAGATTAAAGGTACAATTGCAAATTGATTTTTAAAATTACAAATAATGTCAGTATATTCCCGTACGGCTGATAGTCAAATTTCGAATGACAAATGAAACCCATGAAATATTTCTTTGATAATTAAGGAGGTAAAAAAGGGCATTTTTGAAAAAGAGCTAAAATGATTCTTAATAGAGACATTGTATCAGATTGTCATCCAAAGCACTGGACCATGAATCTAATTTTACTTAATTAAATATTTACATCATATTGGTAAATATGTTGTTCAGCAGCAGAAAATTAGATAAAAAATGTAAAATAGCAGAACACAGTCCATGCAGTATTCAGGCAACAAAAGACACAATCTGAGATGTGTTAAAATACTGATCTAAACTGAGCCACTGCGGCAGCTGCTCTCTTGAACTGTGCCGCCTTCTCTCCCACTCATACTGTGTGCTGTGTTCCACACACATGACTTCCACGTGTGAACTGAAAACTGTCTAAGTAAATTATTTACCATTAAACTTCTAAATTATTGTATTGCAAAGTACAAAAAGTTCTTGAAAATCTGTCTGCAAAGATGACGTGTGTCACAGATTCTCAGTCAGAGAGGGCAGTGTTTAGGTCTCCACTTTCATCCTTAGTCAGCAGAGCCATATGATATTTTCTCTCCTTCTTTCCAACTTTGGTGTTTGTTAGGGACAGTGAGAGAGAGGCAGAGTGTGACTCCTGAGTTATAAACAAGACTTGTTAGGGAATGTGAGGACACTCTCAGGGACATGGTACATGAGCGAAAGTTACCTCCTCACCACACATTGTTTCTCAAGTATCTTTTCATGTATTTGTTTCAAATTTATTTTAATTTGAGGGATAAAATTATATGTATTTACATGTGTGTATATATATACTATGATATTTTGAAGAATATATACATTGTGAAATGGTTAAATCTAGCTAATTAAAATATTCATTACATTACAAAGTTATCATTTTTGTGGGGAGACTATTTAACATCTCTCTTGACATTTTTCAAGAATAAAATATATTGGCAGATTGCTGCAATTGCTGGACATGGAATTATGGGGTTTAATGTTTGCCCTGCTGGATTTCAGTCTGTACTTTGGTCCCATTCCTTTCTAGCCCACTATCACTAACTTTTGGAAAGGAACTGTTTATCCTGTGCCATTGTATGCGGGAAGTGTTTAACTTTCTTTTCATTTATACAGGGACTTGCAGTTAAGACTTTGCCTTAAATCTCAGTGGAAACTTTGGACTTGGACTTTTCAGCAATGCTGAAACTGTTAGGACTTTGGCAACGCTTAAAGATGGACTAAGTGCATAATGCACAAAGAGATGTGCAAGAGACTTTGGGAGATAAGAGGTAGAATGTTATAGCTTATATATAGATGTCTTCTAAAAGCCTGATGTGGTCATAGATGGGACTTTTTGGAGATAGCTGGATCATGAGTGTGTGATATTAGATTCGGGGTGTGATACTGGATTAATGCATTGATTGGTTTATCATAGTTCTGGTTGTGACTGAATGGATTTATTGAAAAGGGAAGACTTGTCCTGCTTGTGAGTGGCACCAATGAATAGACTTGTAGCCTGGATGGAATAAAAGGGATAACAGAAGGAAGGCTGCTGCTTCCTGCCTGACACATCATGAACTGTTTCTCCTCTGCATTGCCCCTCCACCATGCTGCCCTGCCTTGGAGCCAGCCAACTATGGACTGAAACTTCTACAAACTGTAAGTTAAAATAAACCTTTCTTCCTTAAAAAAATACAATATATCAAAGCAGGTGTGGTGGCCCATACTTATAACCACAGCATTCTAGAAGGCTGTAGCAGGAGGATCACAAATTCAAACCCACCCTGGACAAGTTGACAAAATAAAACAATATCAACAAGGAGTTCAGTATGAAGGCCTTGGGTTTAACCATACCATACATATGAAAATGAAACAATAATAACAAAACTACAACACATCATCATTAACTGAAGTCATCATGGTGTAGTATAAATCTCTTGAACTTATTCTTCTTATCTAACTAATTTTTTGTCCTTTGGCTAACATCTCTTTCTCCCCTGCACCCCGTCTAGCCTCCAGAAATGACCATTCCACTCTCTACTTCTGTGTGATTAACTTTTCAAGATTTCATGTATGAGTAAGATTGTGCAGTATTTGTCTTTTTGTGCTTGGCTTATTTATCTTGTGTCCTTCACCTTCATCCATGCCATTATAAATGAGAATTTTCTTCTTCTATGGCTGAATAGTAATCCATTGTGCATATGTGCACATTTTCTCCATCCACTGATCTATTGTTGCACATCTGGCTACTATGAATAATGCTGCAATAAAGATGGGCGTGCAGCCATCTCTTCAAGTGGATTTTATTTCCTTTGGAGGAATACCCACTGTGGATCACATGGGAGTGCTATTTGTAATATTTTAAGGGAGGAATTCAGAATGCTTTCTAAAATGGCTGTGTTAATTCACATTCCCACCAGCAGGGCACAAATGTTCCCTTTTCTCCATATCCTTACAAACAAATGTTCCATATCCTTACAAACATTTATAACCTTTGGCACAATAGCCCAAAGTGAGAAGCAGATTCTGCTGGATGATAAATGGTATCATAAACCACAGTTTGACTCATCTGAGGAGCTGTTTTTAGCTCTGTTCTCCTTTTACTCTAAAAACTAACATACCATGTTGTATTGCAATAAAACCACATGTGAACTACTAGTTTGTAAATATCTCAAAAGCAAGAAGGAGCTTTGTTTCGTTCACCTTTCTGTCCCTAGAACTGAGACAGATACCTGGTCCTTAGGAACAGAACACTCAGTAAGTACTTGTCCAGTGCATGCATGCATGAATGAGTGGGGTTGTTTTTTAGTTCTGTTATTACATCACTTCCATTTACCTTAGCAGCAGCTTCTGAAACTTACTCTAACACAGCTGGGTATAAAATTCCATAGGCTAGACCAGTACTCAAGAGACAAGGGAGATGGGTCCAGCTACTTGGGGACAGTATCACATTTCTAACTTGTTCTCCTCTCATGACCAGGTCCAAATTCAGGGTGCTCAAACTATGAAGCAAACTGACCAAGTGTGTTGAAAGTAAACCATCTCTGGCAATGTCAGGACACAGATTTATTCCTTTCAATACCTATTTTGTTATCTATAATATATAAAGATTAGCTTTTGCCTTTATTTTACAATCAACTTTTACATCAACTTTTAGTTGGGTTTCCTGTAAAGAGACCAGTTAATACATATAAACCACAGAAACAGTATCAAACTTTTAAAATTAGTGTTTTTCTACTTAAAATATTATGTGTCTTAAGAGTTCTTAGGACATTTGCAAATTATGTTAAATCCTGATAAAGTTTCTGTTATTTTTTTGTAACCAAAAATGGTTTTTACAACTAAAATACTATTTCAGCTAAAAAAATTTGCTAAGTAAGTATTAATATTTGACAAAAAAAGACTTGTATAATTTGTGTAAATTATGTTTATTCTAAAAAAGGTATAATGCCTAATGATAAATTATTTCTAAACCAAACTTTATCATATCCTTTGTCATCCTTTATTATATCCTTTTTTTACTCTGATCTAATGATAAAACATCTATAAATTTTCACTTTCCAATGTAGTTAGATACCTCTATCTTAATACTTGATTCATGGCTTCTATTAAAATACAAACAAGTTCACAGCAAGTTCATTGAAAAGGACTAAACTGGAATAAAGTGTTGAATGACAGCTATTAAGCATCTTATCCTATTTAATATTAAGATGAACTTACAAGAATTAAAGTGGACCTTTTTAATAAAGACTTTCTTTTAACTATAAAAATGTTAATTTATATCACAAATAGACTAATCCTTTAGAGATTAGATCATGGCTTTTTTGTCCTTATCATATCTAGTCCCAAAAAGTATTGATATTTAGGACCTTATAGTTGAGGGTTTAAGGGTCTTGATCACAGTGACACAGCTAGAATGAGGTTGATATGGCCCCTAGTTTCTCAGTCCAAGTGTTCTTTCCACCATGGCACAGGTGCCAGACCTAGGGCGGGGCACTCAGGTGAATCAGCCAGAGGCTCCCACGAAGTGTGCCCTCCACAGTTGAGATTATGAGCCATGACTCCAGAAGACACTGGAGGTACTGTTAGAGAATTCCTGTGACTGGTCTGGGAGGATGAAGGAGTGAGGGTTAACTCCCACCAGGCTGTCCAGGAGTCTTCATAGGGTCAACAGGATGTTTAGGATGCTAATAATTTGGACATTTGAATTGAAGGGGAAAATAATCTTAAATCAAGGAAAGTACAACAGCAAGGGTAGGGCTTGAGCTGAAGATCGGAGAACAGTAGGCATCTTAGCCTAGCAGGATCTTCAATGGATGTAACATGTAGTATGATTAGAAAGGTCAGTTGAGGCCAGATTGTGAAGGAACTTGACTTTAAGGTTCAGGTATTTAAATTTATTATGGAGACAGTGACTAAGGAGGGTGGAAGTTTTCTCAGTGGACCACTGAAATTATGGAGTCAGGGAAATAATCTGCTTGGACTATGTCCACTGCTTTGTACCCCACTTTATCACATTGAATATGTGTGCACCTGCTGCTTTGGCTGGTGTCAGGAAACCTTTTGGTATTTCCCCAGGGTAATATTTGCACAACTCAAAAGGGGAAACTGAAGATCTTACGAGCATTTCCAAGAAACAGCTGTCCTAGGGCAGTGAGCCCTGACTTCTGCTGGACAAACAGGTCTGCTTTGGGCAGGGTGTGAGCTGTACATACTGACTTGATAGCAATGGGAAAAGCAGATATTCCATCTGTCCAGTGATCAAACACATAAAATCTCACAGGAATGTACAGTGTGCTGATTTGAACAACATAGGCTTTTGCCTCAACCAGAGAGAAAAGACCTGCCTATTTATGTCTCCCGGTAAGGACATTAGTGAGGGAAAGCTTTAATGTTTAAGCAATCACATAATTGAGTCTACTGTTGGACCCAGAAGTAGAGGTTTCAGGAATGAACACAACATTTTAATGGCACTGTGAATAAGCAGAGGTGCATGGTGAAAACAGACTACTTTCTTGGAAATGTTTTGATTATGCAGATTTTGAACTTTACCTGTTTAAAGTCATATTGCCAGTGACTTGGGTTTTAGGTATTATGAAGTTAGAAATCTTTTTTTTAAAGACTTTATTTCCATTTTTTCCATTTCTCATCATTTTTCCTTTCCCTTCTTTCCTTTCCCATGCCCCTCCCACTACCCCTACCCCTTTGGACCTTTTCTTCCTATTTTGCATTATCAATTATTCATTCTAATCATTGGTACATTTTAGGTATACAGTATAATGACATTCATCATTGGAAATTTGCACCTTTACATAATCTCTCTTGGTTCTTATTTTTCACCCTTGCCCAGCCCTCCCTTCAACACCTCCATTCCTCCCTATTTACAAAGATTTTGTTCCTATCTTTCCATTTTCTCATATTAATCCCATTCCCTTCTATCCTTTCCCCTAGCCCTCCCACTTCCTTCCCCTTTGCCCCTTTTCTTCCTATTTCACATTACCTATTATACATTTTAGTCCTTATTTACACTTTCAGTTTCTCACACCAGAGAAACTATTCGGCATTTACACATGTGTGTCCTATTTATTTCACTTAAGAGTATTGCCTCAATGTGCATCCATTTAGCTATGTCTCTAATTCCTAATTTTTTATGGCTGAGTAGTACTCCATTTTATTAAAAAAAACCACATTTTCTTTATCCAGTCTCCAGTTGATGGGCATTTGGGCTGTTTCCAAGTTTTAGCTATTACAAACTGTGCCGCTATGAGCATAGGTGCAGATATATCACTGTGGTATGATTCTTTTAATTCTTTGGGGAAGATCCCCAGCAGTGGAATAGTGGGGTCAAATGGGACTTCCAGTCCTAGTTCTTTGAAGTATCTTCATACTGACTTCCACAGTGGAGCAGGGTTCCTCTTTCCCCACAGCCCTGCCAGCATTTGCTATTGGTTGATTTCATGATAGCAGCCATTCTTTCTGGAGTGAAGTGGAACCTCAGCATTGTTTTCATTTGCATCTCTCAAATGACCAGTGATGTTGAACATTTTTTCATGTATTTATTTGCTATTTCTTGAAGTTAGAAATCTTAAAACAAGAATAAAAGAACCCAAAGACTTGTAAATATGGTGAACAGAATATTTTGTGCAAGTTTTAAGAGGATAGGATAGATGAGAGTTTAGATGACTACAGAAGGACACATCTGTCATGGCATCTACCGGTGACAGAGCCAATTCCTCACCCCTGTACTTCACCTCATCTCTCTGACAAATTTGCCACATCCCATCAAATCATCCTTGACAAAACTACAACCCTTTACTCCTTTCCATTACCAGCTTACTTTAGGGTTTCACTGCCTTCCTCCTGGATTAGTACGGTAGTTTCCTAACTGTGTTCCTCCTCTAGTCACCTCTCCTTGCCAGACTGGTAAAGTATCTCCACTTTTTCTTGTCCAGCTGGCAATGGTTCCAAACTAACATTCTTAAAATACTGCCCTGTGTCTGTTACTCCTCTGTTGGCACCACTTTCTGCCATGGGCCCCACTGCATACTTCACAGCTAGTCATTCAGGGAACTCTTGACTATGCACAACAAGTAGCAGATGCTCCTCCCTTCCAGGATTACCAATACACACCCCGAATTGCACTACATTATTCTCATTTTTCTGAGAATTACTTCCTGCCCTGGCACCTGCATTCTGTGATTATAATGCTCCTTCCTCTAATCTCCCTTGTCCTCAGCGTGAATCTCACCTCTTACATGGCAACTCTAGTTCACTCTGGTTTCTAAATTTTCAGAATGCCTCTCTAAATGTCTGTCTGAACTTCTGACTCTGGCACTAAATTATAGACTGCTTTATTGGTTATTTAACTGCTTTCCATTTGTGAGTTTTGTCCCCAAAGCGATTTTATGTGCCATGAGGGCAAGGGTCATGTGTGGCTCCACTTCTGTGACTTCCAATATCAGTAATTGTATAGACTCTGATAACTGAGGTAAGTTTTAAGATAACAGAGGTTAGGAAAAGCTTTTTAATTTAGAATTATTTGTCTTAAATCATATTGTATAATGTTATTGGTTTAAAAAGGCTGACCACATGGTCTATATTTTAAATGAAAATCAACAAGAAGAAAATAGATATTCCTCAAGAATGGAGTTTTAGGCAGTGAGTACTGAGTTTGGGAACAAAGAGCTCTCTGGTTAGGAGTTATGGTTGCATAATTTAATGTACCAGACATAGTGCTTTATATGAATATTGCCAAGGACCCTCCATGACAGCTCCACCCTTTCCTTGGGAATCTATGTGACACTTCAACAACAGAGAAACTTAAAGCCTGGTTAGGGTGGTGACCTGAAGCTCCTTAGACATCAGTCCTCCCTGTGACTGGGCTTTGCTGAGGACAGTCAGACAGGAAGCAGAGAACTAGTGAGTGTGAGTGTCAAATGGGGCAGTGAGTGTGAAAGAGCAAAGACCGCTTATTCTGCTGCCAGGCTGCAAGTCTCCATCCCAGTCTGAATAGTTCATCTCTGCAAGCAGGGGCACATGAGAAGCCTAGTTTCAAACAATAGTTTAGAAGTTAAGCACATTACAAGCAATGGTGATAGAGACTGGTGAATAATCCATTTATTAAATAATTCTTTCAAAACCAGCTTTTATTCAACACCTTTTTGTACCAGGCAAACTACAAGGGAAAGGAGCAGAAATTGTAATTTTTTTTTCTTTAGAAAAGTAGCCTTTGCCTTCCAGGAGTCAGTATGGTTTCAAACTAATACATTGCAAAATAAAGTAAAATGAAATAAAAAGTAGATTGGAGTGAATATAGGACTCTTATTACAAGGTGGGACGACAAATGTGTGCTCAAGGTTGCATGCTAAAAGTCTCCCAGAATTCACTCTAGATTTTCATGAGAGAATCAAGGGCTCTTATTCATTTAGATTTCTTTCAGTTTTTATTTTTAATGAGTACTTGTTTGTAGCACATAATGATCAGTTTAACATATAAGCTGGAGCTATTTTGCCCTAATGGCCAGGGGAGGTGTAACTGTGACATACATCAGAGACCTTGTAGGGAGCGGTGAGCTATAATCCAGGAAAACAGAATCAAGTCTGGAAATAAAATGAACCATGTATCTTGTCTGGACCATCCTTTCACACAAGATCTAAAATCTCCTATTAAATACTTTAGTAAAATGATCTTCCCTAAGAAAGATTAGTGAGGTAGAAAAGGGAATGTTAGAGCCATTTTCATATTGTAAGGATTAATTTACTTCCTATTTTATTCCCTCATTATGTGACTTTTCTCCCAGGCTTCTGGTAAAATTCATAAAATGGACCCATGAACAAATTTCTGCACAGCCCCCACAATAAGAAATGGAACAGAGAAGGGTGGCCAGATTCCTACTGACCCTCGTGCTTAGGAGCATTCTCTGGGAAGCAAATTATTGTAGTACCACTAGGGAAGCAGTGGTTGTGATAATGAGGGATCTGCTACTTGGTTTCTTGTACCCCACCAAACACAGTACAGTGGTAGGCTTATTCTAGCCTTTCTTTCCAAATACAGTCGAGCGGCATAGGATTTATATTCTAGTTATGAAATTTCCAGCCCCTCTGCCTTTGCTTGTGCAATCTCCTCTTCTTAACCCTTTCTTTTAATCTGAAGATTCTCTGTGAAAAATCCATATATTAATCCATCCTCACAATTCAGAATATACTTACCTTGAAGACTGCTGACTTTGATCAATCTGAGAAAACTTCTTGTTCTGTACACTCCTGAGGTAGTTATTTATATTTTCACACATAACCTACTTATTTGTCTTATATTGAAGTATCACATGCTATTAGCACATGAAACTCATGTCTGGCTTCCATAGTTAGTTTAGTATAATATAAACTCTTTCAGAGTAGAAACTATGCTTTTTCTTCCTTAAGCAGCATATTTTTCAAAGCATGCAGTGTGGATTTCTTGGATCAGAATCATCAGGATGTCTTGATAGCTCAGATTATTGGAACCCACTTCGGCTAGTCACCGGCCACACCTCCCTTGGCCATTGGGTCTAAAGAGCTCCAGGCGATATGGAACTAAATGACTAAGCATATGTGCTTTTCACTTGAAAAACCTAGACTGATTCTGTAATTGAGTCACTATTTTCTTTCCTGATACTTTACTGTCAAGACACTACGTAATGTAGACCTTGGAACCCATATTTAATTTTATATTTATTTGTTTATTTATTTATTTACTGGTACATTTTAGGTATACAATACATTTACATTCATCATTGGGTGCTTGTACCTGTACATGACGTATCTTGGTTCTTATTTTTCCCCCATTACTTGTGTGCCCTTCACCCCCTCCACCCTTCCTATACATAGACTTTGTTTCCATTTTTTTTCCTTTCTCATAATTTTTCCTTTCCCTTCTTCCCTTTCCCCTTCTCCTCCTGCCAGCCCTACCCCTTTGGACCTTTTCCTATTTCAAATTATCAATTATTCATTTTAATCATTTTTATCCTTATTTACACTTTCAGTTTCTCACACTAGAGAAACTATTCGGTATTTACATGTGTGTTCTATTTATTTAACTTAAGAGTATGGCCTCAATATGCATCCATTTAGCTATAAATGTCTCTAGTTTCTCTTTATGGCTGAGTAGTACTCCATTTTATAAAAAAACCCACATCTTCTTTATCCAGTTTCCAGTTGATGGGCACTTGGGTTGTTTCCAAGCTTTAGCTATTACAAACTGTGCCGCTATAAACACAGGTGCACATATATCGCTGTGGTATGATTCTTTTAATTCTTTGGGGAAGATACCCAGTAGGGGAATAGCTGGGTCAAATGGGACCTCTAGCCCTAGTTCTTTGAGGTATCTCCATAGTGATTTCCACAGTGGGAACCTGTATTTTAAACCTTCATCTTATATAAGTCTTGTGGTCACTACAGTTTGGGAATTACTGTCTTAATGTAGGGCAGTGGTTCTTAACTGGGGGTGATTTTTGCCTTTGAGGAGACATTTGGAAAAATCTGGAAACACTTTTGCTCCTCACAGCCAGGACAGGGCTTAGTGCCTCTAGCACCTAGAGGGGCAAGGCCAGAGCCACTGCTCAGCATCCTGTCCAGGACAGTCCCTCGCCACTGAGAAACCCTGGCTCAGAGTGCACCATGCCATGCTCACATAGGTGACCAGTGGATGTTCCTCGAGTAAGAAGTGTCTTGTAAAGTGGTTTGAGAACAGTAAAGTTAGGGACTCTTAATGAGGGCTCAGCTTCATTCTTTCCAGGGCCCTCTTGGGGGGGCTGCTTTTAATCAGCTGTGAATCTGCCCAGCTGTGTTGGGCCCTGGTGGGATTGTGGTCACCTGGGCCCAGGACCTCCTAAAGTTGATCTGTTCCATTGATAACACAACACGCTTATCTCCCTTTACATAAAAAATGTTTTTAGTGTTGACATCATAGAACATTTTTCTTGTTAGTTCTTTATGTGGTTTCTTAAAATTTAAAGACACCTAATACACAGTCCCTTAGGTAGTTTCAGTACTGGTAGGGCATTCTCCACATCCACAGACATGGAAAGCAGCTCTATGATTGAGTTCTACACACAAACCACAAACCTACATTACTTCAAAGATACTCCAAGACCTTTGGTCATCATTTGAAAATGGAGTCTTCTGAAATCCAACAGCACGTACTTCAAATGTCACCTTTATCTTTGTGGCTGCTGAGTCCTGTATGAATAGTCACCCTCCACAGCAATGTGACATTTCCTCTGACTAGAGAGGGAATGTTTACATCACCCTGACAGATCTCAACTAGGAGCTCATTTGGGCTATGGTCAATTTGGAATCTTATAGCTGGTGATCTTAATGTGAGGCTTATTTTTAAATATAAGTTTTGTCACCATTGTATTAGTATGATAAGCAAAATATTTTCTTTGTAAGAATAAACTCCCAGAGAGTATAAATGTATTAATCATATATGAATATATGTATACATATGTATGTGTACATATAAACTTACAAATAGGGAAGATAAATATATAAAAATTAAATAAAAGTTGATTTGAATAGACTCATTTCTTATTCAACTCTATCACCATAATTTCTGTCTTTTGATTTTGGGGAGTGAAAACACCCGTTGAGGTTAGTGGCGTAGGCTATGCATGAATGGTAGCAGGAGTGACAGGAGGACTCTACTTTCTGCTCAATTCTACTATGAGCCTAAAACTACTCTCAAAATGAAGGCTATAAATTCTTTTTAAAGCTGGCAGTTTAGCTGTTCTGTGTTGAGGCTCTCTGGCATTTAGTTCTACTTTGACTGTATTTCATCAGGAAAGAAGAGAAGAAAGATTCAGTTATAGGACTCCTTTTCTCATCCAAAACAAAAATAGTTGTTTATGCAGAAACTTTTAGGCTATAACTAAAATATAACACATTACAGATTCTTCTACAACTTCTGTAAAAAAATTGGACACAGACATTGTTATTTCCCCCCTTTTTTTCTTTTTAATATTTGAGAAATTCAGTTCTAATCTGTTCAGGTCAGAAGTAAAAATGAGTTTAAAGACTGGAAAGTATTTAATAGCATATAAAAACGTTTTTCTTGGGTGACCTCCTACAACTTATCTTTTCTATTTTCCTTATCACCTGTATTTTCAAACATGTTTCAGTATCAGACAAGTAGATTAAAGAGAATGACTTCTAAAGGAATGTATATATATTATGAAAGGGGAAAGGAGAAAAGCAAAGGCTGATTAATAGATGTGTTTTATATTCTCTCTTCAGTATTTTGTACTAGGATAACTTTCACTGCTGTCTAACAAAATGAATGAAGAGTAAAAGGTTCAAATATTAGGCTTTCCTGTGGAGCTGGCACTTGGGAGCCAACATCAGTGGAGGGACAGAGGGCGTTCGTGTTTCTGTCTAGTCTGTGGTGGATTGCTGAGATGGCTACTTGACAGCAAATAAAATTCCCAAAACCAAAATTTGACCTCCACCTCAGAAGTTCAACGACCCAAGGTTAAAGAGCTGAGCCTCAAGTCTCCACTGACTTCCTCTGCTTTCCACCAACCCTTCTCCCAAAATTGCCTCCATAAAGCTAAACAAACAGAAAAGGCAAAGCACCAGACTTCTCAACAAAAGGCATTTTGTTTTCTACCCAACAGTTGTGTAGACTATATAAAAGTAGCAGTCATAGCAGAAAGAAACTTACATTAAAGTAACAGTCCTCTAAACAACTTAAAATCAATGGATGTGTTTTCCTCCAGAGAATTCTGTAATTACCCTGGCTTCAGCCGGCAGAAAATAACAGGGTATCACAGACAGCTTGTGAGTTGACTATAGTTTAGATCAAAGGCCACATATGCTGCGGATCTCTGTAATGGTCAGTAACCATAGGGGACCTACCAAGCCATTCAGCAGTCTAAGTGGCCTACACCAAAACTCCCACATGGTCTGGAACAAGACATGATCATTGCTCACAGTCTCCTGAAATGACCAGTGTACAACAGTAAAGTAGCAGCTTAGTGATTTAAACCATGTCCTGAGACTAGGGTTGCGAGATAAAATACAAGGCATTCAGTTAAATTTTAATTTCAGGCAAGTTATTCTTTTTCAGAATAAATGCATTTCAAATATTGCACAGGGCATATTTATACTACAAAGTTATTTGTTGCTCATCTGAAATTCAAACATAACCATATGTTATGCATTTTTGTTTTTATTTGTGAAGTTCAATACTTTACCTTAGAAGATATGTTCAAATTTCAACTTAAAAAAAACTTGAAACACTAAAATAACAAGCAATGTACATATTTAAAAAAATAATGGTGCAGGGTACATAAAGGGCACATAAAACATGAGGCATTGACTACCAGTACTAGAAGGCTCAATCTGCAAAGGTAGCTAGAGAATTTTTTTTGCAAAGTTGAGGATTTCTTAAATTGAGACATACTCACCCATTCCACACAGGGTTCACCTTCTCAAGACATAGTTAAGACTTTGGGGGTCATTGACAGTCAGCAGTCCACAGACTATTTGGGAGAACTGAGCATCAAGTTCACTCGAAAGCCTCTCAGCAGTGCTTAGTTGATCTAAACTGGACCAAGCCAGGATCGTTGCACATCTTCAACTAGCTGATCTAAGAAGTGGTGTGGGGCCTGGAATAGCATTCTGTTTGTATGGGTTCCCAATAGTCATTGTGTTTGTTATTAATACAGGATTTAGGAACAAATAGTAGCTATATTATGTTGGTTGCATGAATTAGAAGAATATTTAATTTCTCTTATCCTGAGTTTCTTTCTCTGTAAAATGGAAGTAGCACTCTCTCAATCAGCTGTTAAGACCATCTGAGATGCTACAACTAGAACAAGATGGACATGTATCAACTGTCAGGCTATGGATTCCCTGGATGCAAAGGCTCATTCTGTACCACTCACATGACAGAATCAGCTCCAACCAGTGGGAGAGACGTGGGAGGCTCAAATGTTTATTACATACACTTTTGATAAGTAATCACAGTAGTAGAAATAGTTCTACTAATTTATTAGAGGAGTATATGATAAATTCAGAAATTCAATATTTAAAAAAGAGAATTGCTCTTAGTAAGTTGCTAAAGGATTTATGATTCTGTAGGTACAGAAGCAGATTTTTAAAAATAAATACACTTTATTTTAGGAAAATAACCCTTGAGTTACTCCACTGTAAGGTACTGTGAGATCATTTGAAACCTGATTATTGATGATACAACTTGATAAGTTTTTGTTAACTAGTGAAATTTGAGCATTTCTTTTTTCTATTAACTAGTTAAAGTTAGATTTTGCCTTGAAAATTAGTCTAATGATTATATAAAACATAGATTTTGGTTAGATTGTGGATATTTCTCGTGTGATGGTATTTAAAATCAATAAGAGTGAGCTTGGGAAGTATTCTATTAATTATTATTACTCCATTGGACCCTACAGGGCAGTCCATTGTACCTCAGGAGTTGTGAAGGGTTATGTTTGATTTTACTAGGGTAGGAGATGACACAGTTTTAAATCAGGGAGGCTAAGCCTTCTATTCTGTAAGATTAGGAGTTGCAAGGCTAGACTTGGAGACATGTAGGTGTCTAAAACACAAAAGCCATGGAAGTTTGTGGAGGTTGAGCTGAGGTGTCATGGGGAGGCTTCTTGGTACTAGGACCTTTAGGTTGTGCTTAGTTCTTGTGAAACCCAAAACATATCCACTGCTGTTAGGCATTTGAGAGCACAAAATTCGTCCTGGTGTTGCCCTTCTATCATTGCATGAAGTTTTTTATTTTTTCTTTATTTTATTAATTCTTTCCTTAAATTCTTTTATTGGTGTATTTTAGGTATTCAATATAATGACATTCATCTTTGGAAATTCGCACCTTTACATAATGTCTCTTGGTTTTTATTTTTTTCTCCATTCGCCTGCCCTCCCTTTTGACAGAGACTTTGTTTCCATTTTTTCATTTTCTCATATTACTTCCATTCCCTTCTTTCCTTTTCTCTACCCTTCCTACTTCCCCCTCCCCTTTGCCCCTTTTCTTCCTATTTCACATTATCTATTATAACTTTTAGTCCTTATTTACACTTTCAGTTTCCCACACTAGAAAACTATTCAGTATTTACACACTTGTGTCCTTTTTATTTCACTTAAGAGTTTTTCCTCAATGGCATCCATTTAGCTATAAATGTCTCTAATTTTTCATTTTTTATGGCTGAGTACTACTCCATTTTATAAAAAAAACACATTTTTTTTTTATCCAGTCTCCAGTTGATGGGCATTTGGGCTGTTTCTAAGTTTTAGCTATTACAAATTGTGGCACTATGAACATGAGTGCACATAAATCACTGTGGTATGATTCTTTTAATTCTTTGGGGAAGATACCCAGCAGTGGAATAGCTAGGTCAAATGGGACTTCCAGTCCTAGTTCTTTGAGGTATCTCCATACTGCTTTCCACAGTGGTTGCACCAGTCTACACTCCCACCAGCAGTGGAGCAGCGTTCCTCTTTCCCCACAG
>NW_004624735.1:35110113-35148538 GCF_000247695.1 Heterocephalus glaber
TTTCCTATCTTTATTCCTTTTATTTCTTTCTCTTGTCTAATTGGTGTGGCTAATGTTTCCAAAACTATATTGAATAGGAGCGGTGATAGTGAACATCCTTATCTTGTTCCTGATTTTAGAAAGAAGGATTTCAGTTTTTGACCATTTAGTTTGGTATTGGCTATTGGTTTTTCATAGATGGCTTTTACCAGATTGAGGTAGAGACCATCTATTCCAATTTTTTGTAGAGTTTTTGTCATGATGCATGTTGGATTTTGTCAAATGCTTTCTCTGCATCTATTGAGATGATCATATGGTTTTTGTCCTTGGCTCTATCGATACAGTGTATCACATTTATTGATGTGCATATGTTGAACCATCCCTGCATCCCTGGGATGAATCCCACTTGATCAGGGTGTATGATCTCCTTGATGATCTTCTGCGTTCTATTTTCCAGTGCCTTATTAGGGATTTTTGTATCTCTGTTCATTAGTGAGATTGGCCTATAGTTCTCTTTTTTCAGTTGGGTCTTTCTCTTCTTTGGGGATCAAGGCGATACTTGTTTCCAGGAATGAATTTGGGAGTATTGCTTCCCTTTCAATTTCATTGAAGAGTTTAAAGAGTAGTGACAGTGGTTCCTCTCTACATGTCTTGTAGAATTCACCTTTGAAACCATCAGGACCTGGGCTTTTCTTAGTTGTTAAGTTTTTAATTATGTTTTCAATTTCATTGATTGATATTGGGTTGTTTAGAATTTTTAGGTCTTCTGCATTCAACTTTGGCAATTCATACATATCTAGGAATCTGCCCATTTCTTCTGCTTTCCATTTTATTGGAGTATAGGTTCTCAAAGTAGGTATTGATGATCCTCTGGATTTCTGATGGGTCCATCGTAATTTCATACTTTTCATTCCTAATTGCATGGATTTGGGCATTTTCTTTCCTTTTTCCGATAAAGTTGGCTAAGGGTTTGTCAATTTTGTTTATTCTTTCGAAGAACCACCTCTTGGCGTCATTGATTTTTTTGTATCATTCTCTTAGTCTCCATTGCATTGATTTCTCCTCTGATCTTTATAATTTCTTCCCTTGTCTGAGCTTTGGGTTTGTCCTGCTCTTCTTTTTCTAGAAGCTTGAGGTTCAACATTAGGTTGTTTTCTCTGTACTTTTTAGGTTACATTGCTTTTCATTTTATTGTTTTGTGAGTGTCTTTTCCCACTCTTTTGTCAGTTATACAGATCAGTAGGTTTCACTTTGGCAGATTTGTACAAGCACATAACATACTTTGATCATTTTCACCCCATCATTCCACATGCCCCACCTTCCTCTCACAATTTTGTGTCTTTAGGGGTCCAATGTGTATATTTTACTCATATGAACCCCCGTATTACTTACACTTACACTTTTCCCTTCCCTCTTCCCTCTTTCTTGTCTTGCTGTGTTTTTAATGCTCTGAACTTCTCTGAAGGACTGCTTCAGCTATATTTCATAAGTTCTAGACATGTGTCTATGTAGGAGCAAACTCCACTCCTGGTACCAAAAGTATGTATTAGTTTTCTTATTACTGCATAACAAATAAGCACAAATTAATGGCTTAAAGCCACATCCATCTGTATGACACAATTTCTGTGCACCAGAATTCCAGGAATGGCTTATCTGGATCATCTATTTGGGGACTTTTGTTGCAATCAAGATATCAACTGTGCTACATTCTTTCTTGATCTGGGTTATTTTTCCACCCTCAGATGCTTAGTGGTGGAATTTAGCTCCTTGTGGTTGTAGCACTAAAGCCTCCTTTCTTGCTATCAGCTAGGGCTGCTCTCAGTTTGTATAGCTTCTGCAATTAATTGCCACATATCTCTTTCAAATATGATATTTTACTTTTTCAAAGCCAGCAAAGAAGAGTTTCTTATTCCCGTTGGCTAAGACTGAGTTTTACATAATGCAGCCCAAGAGAGTTGTCCCCATCTCCACTGGCACTGTGTTGGCTAGAAGGAAGTCACAGATTCAACCTATGCACTTACACAAGGGAGTGGATTATATAGAGACATAAACCATGGGTTTCTTCTTAGAATATGTCAGTTACAAGTATATTTTGGCAGGTAATTTTACTTTTCTCTAAATTTTTCCTTGTCTTTGGTGTTCTCCAGCTTTGCTGTGTTGGTTTAGATGTAGATTTGGTTTTATTTTTATGCAGCTCATCTTTGTGTTTCTTTTAACTACGGATTCATGATTTTTCAATAACTCAGGAATTCTCAGACATTTTCCTTTCTAACATTTCTGTAAGGCTGCTTCCATTCGCTGCTTAATAAATTTATTCCTCAGTCTAGGGTATCATGAACTCAGGAGTAATATAAGCTTGGATCCTAAATATGTGTGAGAGCAGTTGTATGGTTTTCAGTTCTCAGCGGAGTCTATTCTTATATATTAATTGTTTTTCTTTTTTTCCTTCACATTCAGAGTCCCCAAGACAAGTGGATTTCCTTAGATCTCTGCTGACAGGCCCATTTTCCTGTCCATGTTTAGAGAAGGCATGGCCCATTGGGATGTGCCAGCTTTATGGAGGGCCCTCTGATCAGGGCTTTCTGTTGGGCAAGCTCTAGGCATTGTTTAGTGTGTTCCCCCCACTCCCAGAGTGTGTACACATGGATTTCATCATGTGTAGACAGGAGCCGTGTTCCTGTATAATTTAGTCTCAGTTTCCACTTCTACTTATCATCTTGGTTTCAGCTGATGATTCATTTGTTGTCTGGTTGGTTGGTTGATTGGTTTGGTTTGATCTTTGGTGATTTTTTTTTCCTTTTCATTTTTTGTAAGTCAGAAATTCATATAATGTTATTTTTGTTAATATTTAGGCACTGTCCCACTGTTTGGAGGATGTTTTAAAATACAGTCATATTGTTGATATGGCAACGTGAATGTTTCTGTTTTTAAAAATTTTATTAGTACATGTTTACAGGTCATGTAGTGGAAGTGGTTACATGTACATACCGCAGGTTGTTTCTTTTTTTAAATTTCCTTCCCTCCCCCTCCCTCCTTCTTCCTCCAATTCCCGTATCCCCTTTTTCATTCTTATTGATATTATTAATTTTAGCTCATGTTATGGCATATGTTTACATTAATGGAAGTTATTAGGTTCCTGTACATGGCACATCTTTATTCTACTTATTTTTCCTTCCCCTCCTCCTCACGCCTCATGCCTTTTCCCTTCCTGTTTTTAGTCTTAAACTAGCCTTGGTTTTCCTCTGAAAAGTAAGTAGTACCCTTATTTCTATTCACATTGGATATGTATTTTGAAATTCTAAGATTTTTTTCAGCTGTCCTGTGTCTTTCATATTGCAGCAAGTTTATTGTAGGCTAAGACTTGATTTGTGCATTTCATCAGAAAGGGAGAGAGATCATCTTTTAGCAATACTTGTCATGATAAATCCATTCTTATGGAGGCAAGAGTACACAGAAAATTGATTTGCTATAATGAATAGTTAAAATAGTTTATTAGAAAACAATTTAAAATACTTTCTTATAACTTTAATAAAAATACACATTTCTTTTGTTACAATTTTTCTTTCTTAGACTCACAGCAATCCAATCTTTACCTTATAAATCTGAAAATTAGAACAACAATTTTTATCAGTTACCAGGAAATTTTTGCTATGTCATGAATTATAATGATAATTTGTGGGAAAAATGGCTTTGTGATTTTTTTCCATATTGTATATTGCCGCTCTGCTTCTACCTTTGCAACTGAATAGAGATTGAAGGTATTTAAATTTTAGTATACATAAAAATATTTGGGGTGCTGTGAAGTTGCTTATTCTCCATGTACACATTCTCTCTGCTTCTAAAAGCTGGATAAGAATACAATTTTTGCAGTTTTTAGCAAGTATTGCAGGTGAATCTGATACACAAAGATTTGTTTGTATATTGATTCAACAAATCTTTTAGCCCAAATCCCTTTTTTCTCTTTTGTGTGTGGCTGTCATAGTACTTACTATTTTGGGAGATGTCAGAAGACTGGAAACATATTGAATTGGATTGACTTTCAAATAACTTACCTCCACATTGATTACGTACAGGCCTACAAAAATTTTGCTTCGTGTTCTGGGTTTTCAGAATTTTTCTGACTTGTACATTTTTGTTTATTATGCTTTAATTATTGAAGCTATAAATTATAATTTTGACATTTGATAGCCTTAATAGAGATATTTAAATGTCTCCTTTGGCTGTGGAACCCTACATATTCATTTTCCAAGTCATTGCCTTCTTTTACAGTCATGCCATCAAGGTTATTGGTACCCAGTGCTTTCTTTGTTATTTCTGCAAGTCATGCTGCTTAGGTATATTTTACTGTGGTTTTCTTTATCTAATGACTTGTTTTGGCCAATTCTTCCCATAAAGTGTTACCTGTAATAACATTATTTATATTTATTGTCCAAATTTTTAATAAAGTGTGTGTAATTAACGAGATTTCGTTGTATATTTACTTTTTTTTTTTTTTTTTTTGGTATCGGGGATCGAACTTGGGTCTTTGCGTTTGCGTAGCAGGCCGCGAAACCACTGAGCTAAATCCCCGGCCCCTATATTTACTTTTTGTAATCTGGTTTTTCTTTTACATCATGCAATTTTATAAATTTAATAAGATGCTTCTTTGTTTGCATTCTTGAATTAACACATAAATTAATTAATTTATCTAATTTTAAACAGAAAGCATCACAATTTAAAGTTTTTTGTTCTATTAAAGTAAGTAATTTATTGTAAGAGTAGTGTAGGATAGACATTGAAAAAGCACTTGAGAGGAAGTTCTATTTGGGTACTGTCTGGACGATAGTAACGTATCCTGCAGTTACTGAGTTTGCTCTCTAAGAAAATGGAATAATGGGCTGGGGATTTAGCTCAGTGGTTTTGCTGCCTGCTGCACAAGCTCAAGGACCCGAGTTCGATCCCCGGTACCAAAAAAAAAAAAAAAAGAAAATGGATTAATATCATATAGAGTCATTCATATCTCATGCTTTTATTTTTCAAAATTAAGTCTAGTGTGACGATTTGCTAGAAAAGATCAGCAGACTCCAGGAAAATTAGAGTGACCTGAGATATTAAATCTGGTGACTTAAGACATCACCCTCCTATAGGAGGGATAAGATACACACAAAACTACCCATGAGCAATATGACCACTCTCATTATTAGAGCTTCTAGCAAATTTACCTCATGGGGAAAAAGAAAAATGCAACCACCCAGGTGCTTTCTTGAGCCTGTCTTCTGCTTTCAGTGGCCACAGCCAGGTATCCTGGAGACATGGCCACAGTGCTCAGGTATTTGGGGTAAGATTATCCCTCTGTGAAACATGCAAATGTGTGTAGGGAGCCATGGGAGATGAGGAGGATAGCTCCGGACTAGCAGGACACAGCAGCCTCCCATGGCTTAATCAGGAAAGTAAAGAGATGAGATTGTGCACTTTTAGCTTTGCTTTTTTTTTGGTAAACTTAATATTTTTAATTTATTATATTTAATTATTCTATATTCTTGTAGGATTTTACACCAGAATTTATTATTTTCATAGCTTATTTGGGTTTTCATAAAATCATAAAATAAATTAAATTTTATTTTTCATTTGCATCTAGGAAATTAAACATTAGGCTAAGGGAATAATTTTTAAAAACATACATCCATATCCATACATACTCCCAGAAGCAACAGCTCTCATGCCATTTGTTACATTAATCTCTGCCAGGGATCATTAAAGTCATAATTTTACTAGTAGCAAATGTACTAAGCCTGCTGTGGAGGAAATGATCTTAATATTATAAGTCTCCAGGATTTCTTTCTTTCTTTCTTTTTATTTTTTTTTGGTACTGGGGATTAAACTCGGGACCTTGCACTTGCAAGGCAGGTGGCAGAACCGCTGAGCTAAATCCCCGGCCTGGTATCCAGGATTTTTGTGCAGGTCTGTTTTGGAATTTTCCAGCAAAATTCATTTGTTCTATGTCCTATTTCTGTCACTGAAGAATATTGACCAATGAATCTTTGAGAATGTGTCAAAACTAGCTTGCCCTAACTAAAAGTGCATTTTTAGAAAGAGGAAAAAAAAAAACATGCAATTTTCAGGAATATTACTAGGAATGAGAGTTCATATTTGAACATTAAATACTTCTTTGGACTGGATAGTTTGCTCATATTTTATAACTTTAATGCGTTAAAGAATAATCCTCTCTTATTTATACTTCAAATCCTATACTGAAATTTAGGAAGTATTGCAATGATGACAGTATTCAGCAGATTTGACCTGTGGCAGGGGTTGTTATCAGGTGGCTTCTTCAGAAGTCAAAGCAAAGGCCATATTTAACCTTCATACAGAATTCAGATACAAAGAGGTTCCAAAACATCCTGCAAAACCTGTCAGCAGCCTCCTGAGGGAAGGAGAGGGGGAGTTTGTGGTGTTGTAAATTTGGGAATCTTGGATAAAGACAGTTACAATCTTTATACTTGGAAGTGTGTTTTGTGTTCTGTGACTCTTAGATTGGGTCATGGTAATGCAACATTTCCCCCAGGTAGTTCATTATGATCCTGGTAACAACTTGGCACATCAGTGTTCATGCCTAACCTAGGAGTCTACAAACCCCATTGTACTCTGAACTTGATTATGGTAAGGTTACCACTGCTCAACATCTGTGGACTCCAAAACAATCTTTCCTCACTTTACATCTCTGACCCAGGGCCTCCACCTATAGCTAAACCTAGTCCCACCTTCTCAAAGGGCCTAATTTAAATGTGGTGTTTTTTTATCCAAGGATACCACACACAAATGCTTAGAAACTTTACTCTCAGGAATTCCTCAAATACTATGTCCAAAACAAAATAAATGCCCCATTCTCTAACTTTAGTCATTTATTTTGTATTCTGACCTCAGTGGAAATTCAAAGCATGTGATAACTATTACACAATTATTCTCACATATTTTTTATTGTTAGTATTAGCAAATCACTACTTAGTTGTCTCTTTTTTAAAATGATGAATTGTGCTAGTTGCTTTGAAAGCCATCACCTTGAAATAAACATATTTCATTTCTGGCATATAATCCTAGCCATGTCTGTCTGGTGGTACAAACCCTGTTAGGAATGCACTTATTCAGGGATGCGTTCAGAAACTCTTTATGGAACATTTGGGAAGAAATTCACACATTCTTACAACACTTCTATAATGGCTAATTTATGTGTCCACTTTCCTGGGCTATGTATTGCCAAAATCATCAATAAATCATTAATTCTCCATGTTTGGGTGTGTTTCTTGAAGAGATTAGCATTTGAGTCAGATTAAGCAAAGATCACCAGCTCCAAAATATGCAGCTCTCATCCAATCTACTGAGAGCTCAGTAGAGTAAGTGGGGCAGAAAGAAACATTTTGTCTTCTTCAGTTTGGGTATCCTTGTGTTCTCAGACATCAGAGCTCCTGGTTCTTGGGCCTTGGGCCTTTTGGACTGCACTAAACAGGGCTTCCTGGTGCTCAGACCTCCTAATACAGACTAGCTTATGCTACCAGCTTTTCCTAGCTCTTTGTTTTACAAATGACACATGGTGGAATTTCTCAGTCTCCACAGTCAGATAAGCTGATTGTAACAAACCTCTGGCTATATATCAATTCGTATGTATGTAGGGTTTGATTTGGAGGACCTTCAATAATACGACTATCTTGGCTGCTTTTAAACTTCAATCCATTCAAGGATGGTGGTGGATTTTTGTAAAGACTATTATAGTTTTTACTCCTGAATTAGGACTGCCAAAGTAAGGGTTCTTGCTTAAATCTAATTTTCATATAAACAGCTGATGATTTTTTAGTGTACAGATGACATATAAGTCAATAAGTTATTGTTTATTTGAAGTTCAAATTTGACTGAGAAACCTGCATTTTAACTTGCTAAATCTGGCAAGTCTAATACTTTGAAGAGTATTCATTTGTAGAACAATTTTCATGATTTCATTCATATCCTCTCTTCTGCTTATATTTAGAAGCAGACAATATTCCAAAAATGTTGAATAAGACCTCTGATGCCTCTAATATTAATTTACTGCTGACATCAATGTTTGGAAGAGTTTCTTACCTACAACAGCAAAAGGCTTAGGCATAAGAAATGCCAACATGGCTATGTAATCGCACATGAATTTCCTAATTTTTTGAAATGTTAGATATCTCAACTATTAATGGAGATAATAGCTTCATTATAGGCTGGTGGGAAGGATGAGAATAATTTAATTTTTTGTAATGGCCTGAAAGAACCTGGGCTTTCTTCAGCACCATTCCACAAACAGTGATCACATGTAAACACCAGGGATCTGGCAGTGGGTGAGACCCAGGCCCTACCGATGATAAAATGTAAAGAAACAAGAAGCAAAGGAGATTTAGACAATGATAAGAGCCAAGCACAAAATTAATCTGAGTGTGAAGGGCAATTAGAAAAGGGCCTTGCCTTAGAAAGGAGGAGTGGGCTGTCCTGGCTGGACATTCAGGCTGCGTGGCGTGTAAGAAGGAGTGGGGCATGAGCAGCCCTGGTGGCAGTAATAGGGCAAGGGAGCTGAGCGGGTGCAGGGTGAGCAAGGTGGGCAGGGATCAGCTGTAGGCTGGAACCGAAGGAGGGAGTTTCTCATTCCCAGCTCTCATTCTGGAGATTTCTTCATACAACACAATACCAAATAATGCTTGTAAAAGGAAATAAAGAAACACACATGCAAAGTTGAAGCCCATATCTTTTAGGTAGGTTTACCGTCATAAAATCAGTGAGCAATATCAGAACAACACAACAAAAAACAATTGCCAACACTTGGCTACCGTGTGTTACTGGCTACTGCCTATTACTAGATCTAAGGTTAATACTGATGTTAACACTTGAAATAATTTCTTACCTCCCACCATGGAATTAATACCTGTTCCGTAAACATGCTCACTTCACACAGGCAAATGTTACGGCACAGCCAAAATGTGCAGGAGTTTCTTGCTTTCATTTTCATAGGTGTTTATGAGTTGCATTCTACATAGCCGGGGCACTGTTCTGTTAAGAGAGACAGAAGTCACACTGGCCTTCATAAGAAGTCAAGATTTAATTCTAGGAGCTAGCAAGGGAGTAAATTGATAATAATATGCAGAAGCATAGTAATAAATGAAGATTTGTGTTTCCTGTCAGCAGAGAACAAAGCAGGACCTTTTTGGAGACAGAACCCCAGCACCAGTCTCATGGCATCTCCAAATTGCCCAGCCTGGCCTTGAGCTTGTGATCCTTCTGCCTCAGGTACTCTAAGCTTTCCAGAAGCCTAGGTTGAAGCAGGAAGACATCTGTAATGATAAAATGGCCACTTTCCCCAAGCTTCTCACTATTTTCATGCCACCAGCTGGTTCTTCCTTTCAGTGCTACCTTGGAAAGATATCCAAATGGAGAAACAACATAACTCAATTCTAGTCTGGCTCTGAGTTGTAGCAAAACTTGGGCAAGTTTCTTAACATTCTCGAATCTTAGTTTTCTTGTAACAAAAATAAAAATAGGATGGAATACTAGCTGATATTTAAGGTACTCTGGAATGGTAAAATTTTTCTAATTGTCCTTTTCAATAGAAGAATGAACTTTTTGGAAAGAAAAGAACTTACAAAATAAATTAAAACATCATTATTGTAATCTAATCAAATGTCAAAGTACTACTAAAATAAAATTATTTTTATATTAATGGAATATCTGCTAGCAGATATTTGAATAGAGAATATTTCTGACATATCTTTTCTCTGCACTGGGTTTATTTTATTAGAAACTAGTTAGGCAGTGTATAGATTCAGAAAGTACTATTTTATCATTACAAGCTGGTGGGAACTAACTTTGTCATTCTTGTTACAGTACTCGTCATCATGTTTCAGATTTCAGGGTTACAAATTTCTCGATAGGTTCTCTAGGCTAATTTAGAGAAGTATCAAAAGATAAGTATTCTTTTCTAGTACATTTTAAATGTTAATTTTAAAATGACTCAAAGTTTTTCTGGAAATTGTCTATAATTAAGCATTTATTAGGCAATGTGTTAAATATTTGAGTAATACAAAAAATAAGTGGGACCCAGCCAAGCCATTGGAAGATTACAGTTTGTTGAGTGAGAAACTCAATCCAAGCCAATCTGATGTGTAAAATTCTTTAATTAAGAGAAGTACAACGTGCGATGGGAACTCAAGGGTAGGATGGTTAACTCTTTCTTGGAGAGTTAAACAAGAATAGGGAATTCTTGAAGGAGTTTAAAGAAAACATAATTTATTCAAGAAAGAAAGCATGTGAACAGGAATAGTTGTAGCAAAAGGAGCATGAGGGAAAACAGTTTTAGAGACAGTTTGAGGGAAAAGGCATGTGCTGCCAAGCATTCGAAGGTTCTCTATCCTGCTACAAAGTTTGGAAATTTTAATGAATAGGTACTTACAGGAATTGAGCCAGAAAGTGAGGAGAATCATAGAGAATGCACAAGTTGTGCATGTTAGTCAGTATACCTTGCTTAATTCTGATCAATCTTTCTGATAGGTTTGACTTTCTAGCAAACAAATAAGGAAACAGAATTGGTGAGGAGGAAAGAGCTAGCCGGTGGCAGAGCTGGCCCTTGAATCTATCTGTTTGGCTCCAAGTACTGGAGGATACCATCTACATTTATGCACACTGCCACCCAAAGGGACACATGTTGTTGGTGGGAAAAGTGCTAGTGCTGCTCCCAGGCCACCCAACTTTTTAATGCTCCCTTCCAAAGGTTACCCCTAGGGTACTTTCTGTGGAGGGGACTGACAAGTACCTAACTTGGGAATGCCCTCCCCTTCCTCCTCAACAATGGCCTGGCAGGGCTGCCCTTGGGCCTTTCATTGCCTCCAGCAGGTCTGGCCACACAGTTCACAGGCGACAGGGACGAACTTAATTAAATTCAAGTGAGTGTTGTTACACAGCCTTGACAGGCCCAGTTGTGTGTGGTTGAATAATTGAGTTGTGCAGATTTTTTTCTTTGCCTTCTTGGTGGTAGGCTTTTTTTAGGGGGGTGTTTTGTTTTCTTTGGGTTTCTAAAGATGACCCTGACACTTCCATGAAGCTGTTTTCTAGTAGGAAAGCCTTCCATCAAAGAGATGCAGTTTGGTTGCCAGGCTACCATGAGAAAGGCGCACTCTGAAGTGACAGTGCTGACCTTTGCCTAGAGGATCAGGTCTCTACATGTTCAGTATAATAGTGCCTCCCAGGGACCTCACAGCTAGAACTCCACGGTGCTACCTGAACCCCAGACTGCCATGCCAGAGGGAGTAGCCCTGCTGGTGTAAGCTCATGGAGACATTGAAAAACAAACCATATCAAATTGGTAGTGATCAAAAGAAAGGGCCACTTACAGATTCATTTTTTTAAAACTCACTTGTGATAAGTGAAGGTAACACTGACTAAGCCTTACTTTCATGATGCAGCTCTCCACAGAGTGAAGAACAATGCCACGTTGGTAGAGAGAAGCCAGCAAAGGTTGTGCAGCTTGTAGACTTCCTAACCTGGGTGGATCACAGGCAATTTGTGCGTACTGAAGCCTTCAGTACCTAGTTTTGGTTTTCAGATTTTCATTAAATAACCTTTCCTAGCTGATTAAATATCTCAAAGCTTACAGTTCAGGGACTCCTCACATGCTGGTTTTCCTTGTTTGGTCAGTAACCATCCAGTCTTTGTATTAATTCCCAGCTTCCAATATTAATTTCCAGTATGCAATACAAAACATAACACAGTAAACATTTGATAAATTCTGCTGTTCGTGACATGTGAATCACTTCTTGAAAAATTGTGGGCTAGTCTGAATTTTCAGGTTTTCATCAGTATGCAGGGTTTCTTTTTTAAAACAGAGCTTTTGGCTTGAAAATGCTTGAATATATTTCACAAAAGTAGGTCATGGTATGCCCAAAGTTACCAATACATTTATAAATTAGGTGTGCACAACATATGAAGTTTCTTCCCTTTGAAAATCTTTTGATTTTATAGTTTCTTTCAACTTTTTCCATAGTGGTATAGAACTCTTTAGTTCACATTATCTTTCACACAGACTATTTTATATTATTTTATCTTCTCTAGTTCCTGTGGTATAGATGGGGGTATACATTGTTACCCACATTTTACACATGATGAGGTGGAGATTGAGTGACTATCCAAAACCATGTATGATTTCTGCCAAAACTAGTTTCTTTTTTCCTTCTTTTTTTTTCTCCATAAAAGCCTAATGTTATGCTAGTGCGAGTGTAGTGGTGGTAGTGGTGGGGATTCTGGCCCTCAATGTTTCAGTTTTGCCCCCCTTTTTTTTTTTTTGGTACCCGGGATCCAACTCAGGACCTTGCACTTGCAAACGAGGAACCGGAACCACTGAGCTACATCCCCGGTCCTGCCCTGTCCTTTTTCTTATTTTTCAGACATGGTTTTAGAAAGGTCCTTCTGCTCCTCTTCTGCACCCTGAAGGCCCTTGGTATTCTAGCGGACTCTGAAATAGCACATTCTCGTCTGTTCTCTTCCTTCTTTAATCAGAGAACATTCAATGAAGGTTAAGCATTCATTCTAAATGCATGAAGAAGTGATTAATTTTTAGTTGAGTCAGAAAATCCTGTGAAATTTACTAGAGAAGTAATTTAAGCATTTGATGATAGTATTAATTTAAGAAAATATTAATAAGCACCTAATATGTGCTAGATACTGCTCTGAAAGCTGGAATGAAACCAGTAAAAGAAGTGTCTATCCTAATGGTTTGGTAGATTCCAATTCCAAATAGGCCTGAGGTCAGGCCTCTGACAGCAACCCTGTGTTGTTCTATGGTTCATTTTGGTGCACTTAAAGCAACTACAAGTGATTCTGATGTCCTATCATTTGTGTTTAGAGTGTAACACAGGCTTCTCCCTTAAACCAGAAAACTTTGTTTTATTTAAAATGATCTAGAAAGCTTTGAGATATAAAAATACTTCCTTTACAAATCTCAATTGAAATACATCACACTGGGAAACTCATATAATTTGTGAAGCTTGGATACAAAAGCCAGATGTTCGTCTGAGGCAATGTTCATGTGGGGGATGTCAATATTTGACACAGGGAAGCAAATTCATAGAGCTAGTTCAATGAAGCTAGAGAGGGGCTGAAAAGCCAAGGTGGCCAGTGAGGCAGAGGTCTAGATGACAAGGCACAGAGCTCATGCTGAGGGGCAGGAGTGGGCCCAGAGGAGCAGGGACCACAAAACGGAGCAGGAATTGCAGCTGCTCAGGCTACTGGGAGCTGAGTCCTGAGTAGAGAGGCTGCCAGGACAAAGAGAGGGAAAGTCTGTACCTTCATCCTTTCTTCAGGCTTTATCACTCTAGTGCCTCTCACTGGCCAATCAGAAAGAAACCAGAATAGAACAAGGCTGCAAGAATCTGACCCCTTGGGTTATAGAGGAGAGCAGATAAGAGAAGAAATAAATTTGGTAGGTTCAGATCCAGAACTAGAACATGTATGGATTTTTCTTCATTCAGTGTGCTCTCTGTAACCAAATTGCATGGGTTCAAATCCTATCTTGGCCACTTGTTCTGTGGGTAATGTTAGACAAATTAATTTATCAAAGTCTCATTCTCTTCTATAAAATGAGTATCAAGTAGGAATGACACTGTGTAACTTGTAAGGGTGTGGTGAAGATTAGAAGAAATAATGTCTATAGCACACTATTATTGTGGGTCATTATTACAGTAGGTGATGTGAGAAATATGATAAAGGCATCTATGCTGTCACAGTTATGTATAATTTATCTGTGAAAGCAAACACATTGATGAATAATATAAGGGTCTGTATATGCAGGGGTGGGGGTAAATATTAAGTATAAGCTAAATGTGGAACCACTCTATTTAGCTTAAGTTGCAAACTGAAATGTGTGGTACTATATCCAAGTTGCTTTTAAGCCCCAGTATCATAATTAATGTTTAAATGTCCTGTGTAGATTTGTAAGAGAGTATTTTATTTTATTTTTATACATGTCTTTTGATTATAAAAGTAATGATATTCATTATAGCGCTTTGACAAACAGAAAAATAAAAACAACAATTGTATTGTAGTAAGATTTAGAGATAGTCATGTATATACATATATATTTTATAAAATTTAAAACATAACTATGTATAACTTTAAATCCTGATATTTTTCATTATTATATATTGTAGTCATGGTTTGCAAGGGAATAGAATTAATACAGGACACATAAATTTATAGGAGTATCTTATAATACTCACCCCAAAAGTCAAATGCAGAAGAGTGAAAGAGATCTATCTGTCCATTCAATGCAGACCTGAAGAATCCAGCTGGAGGCCTAAAGCCTACAGCAATGTCTTATGCAAGTCCACATCAAGAATCTGCACCGGGAAGGCCCAAAGGCCAGTGGTGGAAGCTAGAAAGTCTGCACCGTTGGGATGAAGGATCTGTGCCAGAAGGCTGAGGGATCTGAACTGGAGCCAGAAAGCAATGCTCAAGGCGAAGAGAACAGCAGCCATCCCACTGACAGGCAACAGCAAGGACCCGAGCTCCTCCAATGACAGAAACAGCTGAGCTCTATCAGGAAAACAAGCTGCTGCAATCTTGTCCTGGGAAATCAGCAGCATCCCATCTTCCCCTCCTGTTCTCCTTTTATGCTGTTGGCAAAAATCCTCAGGGGTTCTTCCACTCCCAGAACCACACTGACTTTGTTTAGCTGGGCATCCCCACTTAAATTGACCATTAGTTAATCCACCACATTGTATTAAAGGATTTCCAAAGGTTTTAAGATAACTTACAGAACCAATTTATAATCATATAATATTGTATCAAGACTTTAGTTTGTCTAGTTTTTTTTTTATATTGGGGCTTTGATAGATTTCCAGTTTTTCTGTTTTTTCTTTTTCTTTTTTTTGGTACTGGGGATCAAATTCAAGACCTTGCGCTTGGGAGGCAGGCAGCAGAATCACTGAGCTAAATCCTGGGCCCTCCAGTTTTTACTATGGGAAACCATGGGAGTCTCATACTTACAAACTAGGGAATGGGAGCTCAGATGGTAAAAGGAAGCTAAGAGGTGTGGAGCCTGTGATGAGTAGCAGACAGGGAATGACCCAGACAAGGGCATTCAGAACACAACACAAGACATGTTCCTAACTCAAGGGCAGACCGAGTGTCTGAGTTGCTGGGCTGAGATTCCTGGACTGTTATTTTTTACAGTACAGAAAAGTACCTGTGAAAGGATGAATATGTGGTCCACCATCTTCTCCTCCTCTGAGCCCCTGACCTCAGGGTGATTTTATCCTGTATGGACCAAATCTCTGACCCCTGAATGGGAACGTGGCCTTGTAACCTGTTTTTGCTCAGGGTCTGTGCCAGTCTGATGTGCTAAGCTGAGAATCCAGCTGGAATCCTGAGCATTGTCTAGCCCCTTCACATTCCCCTCCTGCAAGTCTTTGGCCACAGGAGACAAGCACGCCCTGGCTCCCCACTGGGTTCAGAAGGCTGAGCAGCTTTGGCAGGGAGAAATGTTGGAGCTCTCCTACCTGCCCACAAGCCTAGTAAGTGAGAAATGTTATTTATATACGTTACTGGAGTGTTAAAGATTGTTATGCAGCAATAGTTAAACAGAATCATCAAATCTGCATTCCTACTAACAATGTGAGGTTAAAAAAAAACTCACTGCAGTTTATATTTAATGACATTTCACTTTTTTCTCACATTTTCATTAATCCTTTTTATTTATTTTTTTGATAATTTTCTTCAACAATTTTTTCTATTGTAGTTGTTGTTGTTTAGGGGGATTAGAGTTTGCCAATATCCTTGTGTACTAAAAGCACAAAAGTTTATTAATTCCTTCAACAAACTGATAGTGTCTGGTGCTGTTCCTATCTATGATACTTGTTAATAAATTTCTCCCAAATTTCTGTTTGCCTTTTAATTTGCCTAGGTTATTTTAGACCTATTGTAAATATGATCAATGTTGCATTTGCCCCTGTTGTACCTTTTCCTTCATTTTTAATGAACTGGATTTGGAAGGTGGATTGTCTTATCCTGTCCCTTCCTGTGCATCTCTGTACAGATCTCCACTCTGACACCCTTGCTGTCTCCAGCTCAGTATGATTTTCTCTTTATCCTGACTGCTTTCTTTTCCTCTTCATTTTCCCCTTTTCTAGCACTCCTTCTCCTACAGTGCTTTTTGTCTCATATAATTATGTGACTAGTAATACATAAAATCAGTAATCTTAAAATATTTTAATCTTAAAATTTCTGTACACTGTATAGATATAGCATTTGAATATTAATTTTTATCTCTCATAAAATCTTTATTGTTTAATTATAACTTAGCTAATTATAATTAATTACTTATGTCCTTAGACTGTTTGTTTGTTATTTATTTGTTTGTTTGAGACAGGGTCTCATTACACAGTTTAGGCTGGCCTCCAACTCGCCATGATCCTCCTGCCTCAGCCTCCCAAATGCTAAGATTAAAGGCATTTGCCACCACACTGGGCCTTCTAGACTAGCTTTTTAGGTACATAAACCTCTTGCTTGAAAAGGACTCAATATTAAACAGCAATTTTATTCAATTCAATAAATATCTGACTTTTCTTACACACTCATGGCTTGCGAGGGTCTCACTGGGACACTGTAATAAAATATGAAGGTTGGAGGAAAGGGAGCTAGTGTGAGCACAGAAGTAAATACAGTGCAGTATAGAGTGTGGTATTGCCACGAGAGAGGGATAAAGGACATGGACCAGGGTTTTAAACAAGTAAATGATCACCTCCAATTTAGGAGGTGAAAGATACCCATAAAGATAGGCTTTTTCAGGTAAATTTGGAGGACTATAGATTTGACAGTGTCGAGTTCATCCATTAGTTTTGTCTGGTGAAAAACCATTTTCTCATCTCCTAGAATTAGTTTCTGCTGAAATTAACTACAACATGTATTTATCCCAAAATATTTACAATGTAACCATTTCATGTAATTGGTGTTAAAACATCTATAGATTTTAACCTCAAAAAGTCTTTAAAATATATTTAATTTAACCCCAATTTCTAACACTCTCACTTACAATTTCTTAACTTTTGCCCAGAATGCTTATGTTATAGCTTGTGTATAGATGCCCCCCCCCCAAGCCTCATGAGGTCATAGATGGGGCTTCTATGGAGTTGGTTGGATTTAGAGTGTGTGTTGCTGGGATTAAGGGTGTGTGATTACTAAATAGTTCTGAGTAGGACAGGTAGCATAGATAAAAATATAAGGGACAGAAATAAGCTTGTCTTGTCTCCCTTGTTGCTTTGCTACCTTCTGGCTGCCATAAACTGTTTCTCCTCTGTGATGCAACCTTGCTTTGGAGCCAGTGGATTATGGACTGAAACCTCTACAAACTGTGAGCTAAATAAATTTTTCCTCCATTAACCTTGGGTGTTGGGTATTTTGTCTCAGCAATGAGAAAAGTAACTAGAACAGAATTTGGTACCAGAGAAGTGGGGTCATTGCTGTAACTGTACCTGACAATGTGGTTCAGGAACCTTTGGAACTGGCTTGTGGGAAGGGGAAGAGTTTGGAAAGATTTGGAGATGCCAGCTGAAAAAGTAGAGCTAGAATGCTCTAGCCTGTTCTGTATGAGAGATTCTGGTTAGAGCTCAGAAGACTGGAATGCTGATAGAAATGCTACCTGCCAAGGCCAGGCTTGGGAGGTTTCTGCTGGAAAGAAGGACTGCATTGGCTCTTGGATTCTATATGATGTGTGTTATGGTTTGGCAGAAAGTTTGCCTGCATTTTGCTCATGTCCAGAGTCTTTGCCTGAGACTGAGATTAAGGGCAGCAGAGTAATTAATCTGGCAAAAAAAATTTCAAGGCAGTCTAATGTTGAGGCCATGGCATGGCTACTGTTGGGGGCTTTTTAGCCCAATTTATGTTGAGAATTAAGAGCAAAGAGCCCAGCAAAATGATTTAAAACATTTTGAGTTTGTCCAGGAAGGAAGCTCCAGTAAAGCTGTTAGCTGCAAAGATGGAACAGAGAAGAAATTGGTCACTGAAAAGACTAGCAGGAAAAAGTCAAGTATTTCAGAAGAAGACAAAGAAAAGACGGCCTGAGGATATCACAATAACCAGCAGTAGTCCAGTTTCTGCAGCCTCAGAGTTGCAAAGGTGAAAGACTTTGCTTTGAGACGCAAGCCCCAGAGCACCATGTTCCAGGATGGTAGTGGCCAAGGGAAGTTGTTCCTACAGCCAAGAGAGAAGAAAGCCTGGCTACTGCTCCAGCTGGCCTTGGTATCATCCACAGGGTGCTGGTTTTAAGTGCATGCAGAATGCAAGAGCTGTGAAGTCAGGAAGGTTTCCATCCAGATTTCTGAAGAAGGTCTGGGAGGTCAGGCAGTGTGAGAGGGCAGTGTGTGAAGCTGTAAGTGTGAAGCCAAAGGTGCAATGGAGACCCCAGAAGTTTGGAGAAGCCAGGAGCATGGATAGTCTGAGGAAAATTGCAAGGAGTGAGCAGAGCTGGCTCAAGAGAAAAGCCATGGGAGCTACAACCACCAGCAGTGCCACAGAGGTGGAACTACTCAAGCCCTTTGTAGTTCATATCTTGCCACAAATTGGCGGGGATGCTGGACATGGAACTGTGAGATCTAACGCTTTCCCTGCTGACCTGATTTTTGGTCATGATTTGTTCTCATTCCTTTCTATCCCCCTCTTTGTACCTTTTGGAATGGAAATGTCTATCTTGTGCCATTGTATATTGGCAGTGCTTAACTTTCTTTTCATTTGTACAGGGGCCAGCAGCTAAGAGTTTGCCTTAAATCTCAGAGGAGACTTTGAACTTGGACTTTTCAGCAATGCTTTGGCAACTCTTAGAGACAAACTAAATCCCTTTTGCATAAAGGGATGTATATGAATCTTTGTGGGGCCAGGGTTGGAATGTTATAGCTTGTATCAAGATTCCCCCCCAAGCCTAATGTGAATATAGGTTGGACTTTTCAGAGGTGATTGGATTCACTGAATGTCTCCTCTCTACTAAGCTCTTTTAAGGTGTTCTCATAGATGATATCTCATTTCATTCTCACTGTGAGAGCAGAATTATTCATAACTTTTCAGAGGCAGTTATGGTTTTATCATAAAAATCATAAGTTTCAAAGTCAGGCTTTCTGGGCTCAAACCGTAGCATGACATCTAATTAGCTATGAAAACTTAGACAAGCTTCTTACCTTCTTCAATATCCTTGCCTCATCTATGAAATAGTACCAGTCCCATGTAATTGTGAACATCAAAGTAATAATATATACAAAACACTTAATGACTGATACACAATGAATCTTTTATGGCCAAGTTGCTCATCTGGGGACGCTTTTGCTTCCCAAGGGAATTTGGCAATGTCTGGTGTCATTTTAGATTATTAGAACTGCTACTGGCTGGGTCCAGAGATGCCACTAAACATTCTTCATTGTATAGGACAGCATCCTACAACAAAAATTATCTTGCACAAATGCTTATTCTATAGGTTAGTTATTAGTAGCTGTAATTAGTTATTACCACATGGGAAACACTAAGGCTCTGTGATGGTAAATAACAGAACAAGATCATCCAACCAGGAGGAAATGATAGAATTGGGCTTTGAACTCTTATCTTCTTATTGTAAGTTTAAACCTACTTTAAATGTACTTTCTACTAAGTCTCAACTGTCACTTTAAATTTGCAACTACATCTAGACATTGTTCTTTTATAATAACAAGTGACAGATACAAACAGTATTCTCTAATAAAAGGAATAAGGGCTCCTTAGAGAAGTGGCCAAAAATATACAAGATGAGCCCAGAGAATCTTTAAGTGCCTATATGTAAGGTAATACTAAAAACCAAAACTAAAAAGTAGAAGCACAGACACTAACTTTGAAAGTATGTCAAAGGCACACAGGAGACAAGGGAAAGTACCCAAAGGCCAAACTGGGGCACTTGAACAAGAAAGCAATGTAGTATTATATTATAAACTAAAATGTAAAACAACCATCCATGAGTCTATACTAATATAAACAAGTTACTGGCCACATAAAGTAATGAGAGACAATAGACAAATCTCCCATGGGAAGAATTGCAAATAATTTATGTTAATACTTTGTCCTCAAGGAAGAGAAGAACAACTCCCCCCGCTTCTTAAGTGTGGCCTATGTCTAGTGACTTCTCTTCCAAAAGACTACATAATAGGGGTGAAGGGAGGGCAGGGGAAGGGGAAAAAAAAAGAACCAAGAGACTCATGTAAAGGTACAGGATCCCAATGATGAATGTAACAGTATTTTATACCTAAAATGTACCAATAAACTTAATGGGGAAAAAAAAAGACTACATGGAAAGAGGGGGAAATAATTTTATTTATTTATTTGTTTATTTATTTATTTATTGGTACTGGGGATCAAACTCAGGTCCCTGCGCTTGCACAGCAGGCTGTGAAACCACTGAGCTAAATCCCCCGCCCTGGAAGAGAATTTTATAAGACAGTAAGTACTTAATTGAGATGATCAAGGTTAACATCAATAGTAAGAGTCAGACTGACAGCATGTGCCCATGATATGATATGCTAAAGATGACTTTTTACCTCTGTGGTCTTCCTCCTCAAAGCTTATAACCCCTGTCTAGTTACTAGAAAATCTTGGACAAATTCTATTTGAGGGGCATTCTGTAAGATGACCAGTATTGACCAACACCTTCAAGGCCATGGGAAATAAATCCAAGACATCCTAAATAGACATTACAACTAATTGGAATGTGGGGTCCCAACATAAATTCTCAGACAGAAACAGGACATTGGGTAGAATCAAAAAAAAATCTGAATAAAGTATGGACTTTAGTTAATAATAAAGGATCAATATTGGCTCATTACTAGTGACAAACATACCATGCTAAGGTAAGATGTGACTAGTAGAAGTTAAATTTTGGGATTGTAGGAATTCTCTATGTTCTCATATTCATTTTTTTCTATAAATTATCAACTACTACAGATAATCCTTGACTTGTAGTGGAGGTATAACTTTATAAATCCATCATAATCTGAAAATACAGTAAGTTGAAAATGCATTTCATATACTAAGCCTACTGAACATCATTTCTTACCAACATGGCCTATTGGAAACTATGGGTTGTCACGTGCTGGCTGGGTTCCATGGCTATCTGCTGTGGTCAAGTACCATCAGAAATTATCAAACTGTATGTTCTTAGAGGATGAAAAGATCAAAATCTAAAATTTGAATCTGAAATAGATTTCTATTAATGTGTGTCATTTTTACACATCAAAAATTTTAAGTTAAAAATTATAAATCAAATCTTAAGGATTATCTGTGTTCTAAAATAAGTTCATTTTTTAAACACTGCATTTGAATGACTACTCCTGAAATGGAGAGCAGAGATGTCTTTCCCTTCTCATAAATAAAAAAATAACTCAAGTAGGGCTTTTGAGGAGAGGTGAGATTATGGGGGAGAATGGTTTCAATACTTCCAAAACAGACACTGTATGGGATAAAGTGTAAGAGGGCACTGTGTCCTTGAAGATTGTATGAGAATTTGAAGTAGTAAGTTCAGTAGAAATTCTATAATAAATATCAGTGAGTATATTGTATAAATTGTTTTAAATCATCTGTCTGAAGAATGAAACTGAATTTAATGTATTTTATGTGAAAAATCTATTGAAATTATAACAAGGTAAGTATAATACTCTCTTGCTCAGCTATTGAGAGAACCCATACATACAACTCTTGCACCAAAGCCAGCTGATGTTACAGAACCAACGTCTGGAACAATACACCCATTAGAATAAAGAAGAAGTGTCTTTCAGACAGTGCTGATCAGTGGATACTGCTCTTTATTTAATATCTGCTTTATTACCTCTCTCACTAGAAGATTCTCAATTTTTTTAAGAGAAGCAACCAGCCCATCTAAGATAATTTAATATCCCACACTTAAAGTTATCAGTGACTACACAACAGAGCTTTGGATTATACAGATTGTTGGACTCAGGGAAGGTTTTGCCTTCCTAACTGTAGGTACCTTTATTATTTTTTCCCCTTCCTTTCTATAACATGAGTTCTATACCTGGTGATCATGAGATTGTAATCCTGAGGCTAAGGTCCACCACTAAGAATAGCTGGAAGTGAAAACAGACAATCATGTCCTCAGTAATATTTTTGAATAGTTTCTCTGGACTGGACAGTTTTCTTCTTATCTAAAATGAATTGTCACACTTTTACTATGGTTCTATTCCATGCAATGAATTCAGTAAGTCCCTAACTTATAAGCATTCGAGTTTCAAACTTTCATGGATAAAAACAGACTTCACATTACAAACATTGGTAGATCTGAACAAATCTTGAAGTACCTCATATGTCTGCCAGACATTGTCACAGTTGTGCTGCTGTGTGCTAACTATACAGTGAACTAGTGTACAGTGGTACAGTGCTCAGTGAGAACCCAGGAAGTACAGACACAAGAGGAAAATCAGTGATGATATGGAGGGGACTGCCAGGAAGTGCAAAGAAATAACCATGGAAGCAAAAGTGAAAATAATTGATATTGGACCGAGGCAAACGGATAATAAGTGTTCTTACATGAAGAAGGTTCATGTTCTTACATGAACTGCTCAATCATTGGCACAATTGTGAAAAACAAGGACAAGATCATTTTTGTGTGTGTATTTGGTTTTTTATGTTTTACATTTTATATTAGTGTCAAAGGGGCATAAGACTCACTTTGTTGGACTTGCAAATAAATCTGACTTACAAATATTCTCCAGTAACAGAGCTTGTTCACAAGTCAGTAAATCACTTTATTCCTACTGAAACAGTTCCCTAAAATAATTGTGTGGTGACAGAGAAGACTTTTCATCAAGAGTGAAAGAGAGGATTTAGCTCAGTGCTTCTGCTGCTTGCCTTGAAAGTGCAAGGTCCCAAGTTCAATTTATGGTACCAAAAAAAAAAGAAAGACTGAGAGAGAGGCCCACCCAGATACAATCTGTAAATGAGTGCAGACCCCAGCCAGAAGCCTGAATGGACACCAATGGCTGCACAGACCCCAGCCAGAAGCCTGCCGTGACATGGCATCACATGTGCACAGGCCATAGCCAAGGCCCCACTAAGAAACACACCAGTGGTTTGGGTGTGCAGGCCCCAGACAAAGGCCCTCCTGAAAAACAGCTGCACAGGTGCACAGGCCCTGCCAAAGGTCCACCCAGATGCCATCACTAGGTGTATGCAGGCCCCAGCCAGAAGCCTTCAGCGACAACAACCCAGAGTGGGAATCCAGAAGGCCATCATTCTGAACCCGAGAATTGATACAGGGGTGTGCATCAAAGAGAAGGCCTCTCTGAGGCTTGTTGAGAATTGAAGCCCACTGGAAGAGCAAATAATCACCTAAATAAAGATGCAGTCAATTGCATTGGGTAAAATGAGAAGACAGTAAAACAAATCTCAAAACCAGACTTCCAGATCACCAAAGACAACCTAAAGGGGAAACCAGATGGAAAAATCTGAAACTCAACCTGATGGTCTCCCTGAACTGGCAACAAAAGAGGATCTGGAAAAATAAAATCAGAAATAATTTCTCACATAACAACAGAGGTCATGTCCATAGTGAAAGAAATGATTAATAACTCCAGAGCAAACACAGATTAAAAAAAAATAGAGGAGCTGAGGAACATGATGGAATACCAGCAGAGGAAACAAATGGAATCCATAAAACAGATGCAAACAGATATTCAAGAGATTAAAAACTCCATTGAAAGTTTATGCTGCAGAATGAGTGAATGTGAAGACAGAATGTTAGATATAGAAGACCAGATTGCAATTCATGACCAGGAAAAGAAATATTTCTTAAAAAGTAAGGGACCACAAGAAATCAATCCATCAGCAGCTAGATGATGCAAAGAAGAATAACATAAGACTGACCAGAGTCAAAGAAGAAACAGGAGAGAGGGAAAATGACATAAAAGAATTATTCACTGAAGTAATGGCAGAAAACTTCCCAAGCAGGGGAAAAGAATTTGACATACTGATACATGAGGCATATAGGACTGCAAATAGTCATGATCAAAAAAATCCACAACTAAGGATATAATACTCAAGATCCAAGAAACCCAAGAAAAGAAAAAAAATTCTACAAGCAGTTAGAGAAAAGAAACAAATCACATACAGAGGAATGCACATCAGAATCACGGCAGACTTCTTAAAACAAACCCTCAAGTCAAGAAGAACCTGGAGTGAAGTATTTCAAGGTCTAAAAGAAAACAACCTCCAACCCAGACTGATGTACCCTGCAAAACTGTTTTTCAAAATTGACAGAAATAAGATACTTTCATGACAAAGAACACCTGAGTAACTTCATGACTTCCAAACCAGCACTCCAAAATATTTAAAACAGTATCCTAGGAAAAGACTTGAGGCTCACAACCCCATGAAGCCCAGCAGAAAGAATCCATATGGCAAGACAAGAAATTAAATGCAAAGGGAGAGAATGCAACAATTGGAAAAGGTCATGAAAAGGATAAGTCAGTACATATCAGTTATAACGATCAATGTTAATGGCTCAAGGCACCATTGCAAACAAATAGACTCTCAGAAGAGGTCAAAGACCAAGATCCAAGAACATGCTGCATAAAAAACCACACTCAATTCAAAAAGAAACTCATAGACTGAAAGTTAAAGGATGTAAACAATACTCCATGTGACAGGAACCTGAAAAAAATGAAGTAGCTATCCTCCATGCAGATAAAATGGATTTCAAACCAACACTATTAAAGAGAGACAAAGAAGGACACTACATCCTTGTAAACAATCAAGAGGAAAAGATGACAATCACATATATATGCAGTGAATACTAGGGCACCCAATTATATAAAACAAATACCAATGGACATGAAAAATCACATAAGCACTAATAAAATAGTAGTGGGGAACCGCAATGCCCCACTGTCACAAATAGGTAGATCAATTGGACAAAAAATAAACAATGAAATACTAGAACTCAACCAAACTCTTAAACAAATGGACTTAAAAGGTGTCTACATAGTGTTTCACCCCACTAAATCAGAATACACATTCTTTTCAATTTCACACAGGGCATTCCCCAAAATAATCCACATACTTGCTCATAAAACATGTTTAAGTAAATGCAAAAGAATTGAAGTGACCCACTGTATATTATCAGACCATAGGGTGATGAAATTGGAGATCAATAGTAAAAGAAACCACAAAAATTTCGTAAACACATGGAAATTGACCAACACACTCCTGAACATCCAATGGGTCCAGAGGAAATTAAAGAAAAAATCAGACAGTTCCTACAAATAAATGACAATGACAATACAACATATCAGAATATATGGGACACAATGAGAGCAGACTTACTAGGGAAATTCATAGCTGTGACTACTCATATTAGGAAAACAGAGCGAGCCCAATAAAACAATGTGATGCTGAACCTCAAGAGTCTAGAAAAAGAAGAACAGGACAAACCCAAAGCTCACACAAGGGAGGAAAATATAAAGAATAGAGCAGGAATCAACGCAATGGAGAATAATGAAGCAAAGAGTTGGTTAACAAAATTGACAAATCCTTGGCAAACCTTATCAAAAAATGGAAAGAAAAGATCCAAATCCATGCAGTTAGTAAAGAAATGGATGAAATTACAATGGACCCAGGAGAAATCCAGAGGATCATCAATACCTACTTCGAGAACTTATGTGCCAATAAGATGGAAAACACAGAAGAAATGGGCAGATCCCTAGACACCTATGAATTACCAAAGTTGAATGAAGAAGACCTAAAAATTCTAAACAACCCAATATCATTCAATGAAATTGAAAACGTAATTAAAATCTTACCAACTAAGAAAAGCCCAGGTCCTGATGGCTTCATGCTGAATTCTACAAGACATTTAGAGAGGAACTACTACCACTACTCTTTTTTTTTTTTGTGCCAGGGATCGAACTCAGATCCTTCCACTTGCGCAGCAGGTGGTGAAACCACTGAGCCAAATCCCCAGCCTACTACCACTATTCTTTAAACTCTTCAATGAAATTGAAAGGGAAGCAATACTCCTGAATTCCTTTCTGGAAACAAGCATAATCTTGATCCCCAAAGCAGAGAAAAGCCCAGCTGAAAAAGAGAACTATAGGCCATTCTCTCTAGTGTACATAAGTACAAAATTCTCCAATAAGGTACTGGCATCCAGAGTGCACAAGATCATTAACATCATATTCCTTGACCAAGTGGGATCCCTCCCAGGAATGCTGATATGGTTCAACATATGCAAATCAATAAACATAATACTCTATATTAATAGATCCAAGGACAAAAACCATACAATCATCTCAATAGATCCAGAAAAAGCATTTGACAAAATCCAACACCCATTAATGATAAAACCATACAGATAATTGGAATAGATGACCTGTATCTCAAACTGATAAAAGCAATCTATAAAAAAAACCAATCACCAACATCATACTAAAAGATCAAAAACTGAAATCCTTCATGCTAAAATCAAGAACAAGACAGGGGTGTTCACTATCACCACTCCTCTTCTATATAGATTTAGAAACATTAGCCAAAACAATTAGGCAAGTGAAAGAAATACAGGGAGTAAAGATAGGAAACAAAGAAGTTAAATTGTCATTATTTGTGGATGACATGATACTCTATATAGAAAACACCAAGAATGCCACCAAAAGTCTTCTAGACTTCATAACCAAATTCAGTAGAGTAGCTGGATACAAGGTCAACACATAAAAATCAGTAGCCTTCCTCTACACGAACAACAGACTCACTAAGAGAGGAAATGGAGAAACTATTTCTTCCACAATAGCATACAAAAAATGAAATACCTAGGAATCAACCTAATGAAAGAAATCAAAGGCCTCTATTCTGAAAACTATAACTCTCTGAAAAAAGAGATCAAGGAGGATATCAGAAAATGGAAAGACATATCCCTTGATCCTGGGAAGGAAGAATCAATATACTGAAAATGGCCATATCCCCAAAACTGCTATATAAATTCAATGCAATACCAATTGAAATTCAAACATCATACCTCATAGAAATTGAGAAAACAATCCAAAAATTCATTTGGAACAAGAAGAGACCTGAACAGCAAAAGCCATTTTAGGCAACAAAGACAAGGTAGGGGGTATCACAATCCCCAAGTTGAAACTATACTACAAAGCTACTGTGATAAAAACAGCATGGTTTTGGCAAAGAAACAGACCTGAAGACCAGTGGAACAGATTAAAAGGTGGAGAAACAATTCCAGACATACTCAGCCACCTCATCTTTGACAAGCAAGCCAAACATCCTCACTGGAGGAATGATAGCCTCTTTAGTAAATGGTGTTGGAAAAATTGAATTTCAACCTGCCAAAGATTAAAAGTTGACCTATATTTCTCACCATGTACTAAACTGAAACTGAAATGGATCAAAGATGTAAATATTAAAACAGAAATACTAAATGTGCTGAAAGATAGGTTAGGTAGAACTCTTGAAGACATTGGCATAGGAAAAGATTTCATGAACAAAACCTCAGTTGCTTGTGAACTAGTAAAAGAATCAACAAGTGAGATCTCTTCTTATGAAAAAGCTTCTGCACAGCAAGAGAAATCACCAACAGTGTGAAGAGACAACCCACAATGTGGGAAAAAATTTTTACCTGCTGTTCCTCCAACAAATGTCTCCTTTCTAGTATATATAAAGAACTTAAAAAAATCAGACCTCCCAAATTTAAAGACCCAATCCAAAAATGGGGATGTGAAATGAGCAAACATTTCTCAAAGAAGTAGAAATAGCATATAAACATATGAAAAAATGTTCAACATCACTGGTCATTCAAGAGATGCAAATGAAAACAATGCTGAGATTCTACCTCACTCCAGAAAGAATGGTTGCTATCAAGAAATCAACCAATACCCAATTGTGATGGAGTTTGGGGAACAAAGGAACCCTTATCCACTGTTGGTGGAAGTATAGGCTGATGCAACCACTGTGGAAATCAGCATGGAGATATCTGAAAAAACTACGATTAGAGGTCACATTTGAGCCAGGTATTCCCCTGATGGATATCTTTCCAAAGCAATTTAAAAGAATCATACCACAGTGATATATATGCACCCATGTTTATATTGTCACAGTTTGTAATAGCTTAAACTTGGAAACAGCCCAAATGCCCATCAACTGGAGACTGGATAAAGAAGATATGGGTTTTTAAAAAAAACTAAAATGGAGAACTGCTCAGCTATAAAGAATGAGAAACTAGTGAAATTTATAACTAAATACATGCACATTGAGGCCATAATCTTAAGTGAAATAAATAGTACGTATATGTCTAAATACTGAACAGTGAGAAACTGAAAGTATAAATACAAATCAAAATGTATAATAGATAATATGAAATAGGATGAAAAGTTCAAAAGTGAAAGGGGAGGTGGAAAGGATGGGGGAAGGAAAGATGGGTAAGGAATAAATATGAGCAAAGAAAAAAATGGAAACAGTCTTTGTAAATAGGGAGGGGTGGAGGAGTTGAAGAGAAGGTAGGGGAATTGGGGACAAAATAAGAAACATGATGTATCTTGTAAAGGTACAAATTCCCAATGATATATGTTATCATATTGTATACCTAAAATGTACTGATAAACTTAATGAAAAGAAAAGAAAAAGAGTAGAGAGATGAGATGGTTGAGTGAATCAGATTGGCTCACAATCAGGCAATCAATCGGATTGATTGTTCAAACATATTATCCAAATATCCTGATCATCTAGCTTTTAATGAGCCACTTTCCTCTCTTTATTTAGAACAAGCAGATTTATAAGGGGATGGAAGATTATATGGTCCCCTCCTGGGTTTTCTTGTTATCACTGGGTCTGCCTTTGTACCCACTGAATGTCAAAAGGGATTTGAGGCCAATGCATTTTCTCATAATATTATCTGCTAAAGAGTGAGGGAAGATAATCCATTTTGAAATGTGCAAGTGAAGGTAATTTGCCACAGCTGATGACTTCTCCTATCTGCCAAAAGTTAATATAATATAAAACAAACAGATAAACAAAACCAGAGAGGTTTTTCCCAACTGTCACAAGAGAGTTTAGTGAGTTGATGTATAAACTTTTTGTGAGTGGATCATTGACCATACATGAGCACTATCTCCAGTTATATAAGGACTTTTTATATTGATTATATTCACATTCATGTCTCTTTTATTTTAAATTTCATGTTAGTGTTTAGCATCAGCTTAGGAGGGGAATTTTTCTTTAGAAGGAAGATAACACATTTTGAAATGTGCAAGTCAAGGAAATTCCCCTAAGCTGATAAAGATAATTTAGAAGAGGATATAAAAAGAGTATTTCTGATGATTTATTTTAAGAGGGTCTTTTATTATCTATTTTCTCAAAATTTATTTATATTTTATCTGAAAATACTTAAATCACTCCATTTTTTTGCTTTTACTGTAAAGGAAACATATATGTATATATATGTATATGTATAAATGTATATATATGTATATGTATACATATATCTTAAAGCAATATTTAACAGTTTCAGTTTACAAATGAGATTGTGTTTGTTGCTATAATCTATGAACCTCTAGATAGTTTACCCTTTAGATTTTAAGTGCAATTCTTCTATGCATGTTGTGGTGAACTGCACTGTTATTAACTCACAGAGAGGAAAAATGTCTTCTCTTACCCAAAAAGGATCTCTGAAGGCCTGGAACAAACTCTCTTTTCAGCTGTTTTGGAGATTACTTGGACCTGGGAAAATGTGAAGAGAGTGTGTACTTGTATGTAACTTTTCTTCCACTCATGGGCCACAGTTAGTGTAGCAATTTCCCCTATGTCAGTGGATAAATTCACCCAGTTGTCAAGCACTGTTTGGAGAAATGTTACAGCCAGAGATAGACATAAGAAGCCTATAGATCATATCCCATAATGCCAATAGAAGGCATTTTACTCTCAAAAAACCCTACATTAACAAAGATGTTTTTTCAGTAAGCACGTATGACTAACGATGAATCGATATGACTAATGGAACATAAAAGTAAAAAATAACTTTTATCAATTGTTATAGCCAGGAGCAGCACTTTTCCCACATGAGAGCTTTTCTGTTTGCTTGAATGAACAACATCCATGTGACCAAGGCGGTCTACTGGACACATTCTTCCCCAGTTGAAGTACTATGCAGACAGCCTGGCATGATCTCACTAAGCTACTGGCTCTTTCCCCTCTCTACATCCAAATTCAGGGAAAATATGGATGTGATTATTGCTTCTGAGAAGCACACTTGGTTCCAGAAAGTCATGGCAAGGGCAGATGCCCAAAGTATCATTTATTCCCCACTGAATTGGCCTACAAGGCAAGGAGTGGGGCTCCTCTTTGTGATTTGTAACAAATGCAGCTGTGCCAGGCAAAGAATGGTGGCCCTCTGCCAGATAATGCCTGGCTGCTGCTTGCTGTCTTTGGCTTTAGAAACTTCCTCTTTCTTCCCAGGCTACTGTACCTCTGAACTAGAAAAGTCTGATCACAACAAATCACAGCTTTTCACATTTATGCATTTTATGTTAGGAAGGTTTGAACAGAGGCTACACAGTCTTGGGAAGTCTCATATTAGCTTCTAATTGTGGTGACAAGAAAATTTCCTTGCGTCTGGCACTCCAGAAGCAGAAAAATGTCAGGCACATCAGTTGTTTTAGTTCAGAGAGAAGCACTCTGGAATAATGGATCTTCCTCTAAGAAACAGGAATATGTTTCAAATCTCTCTTTTGAGTGTTCAGTATATGTCAAGGAAACATATCCCTGTAGCAACTATCATGGTCAGTGATGAAAAGAGACCCATTTAAGAGTAACTTCATTATAGCTTAAGGGAGTTATAAAAGAAAAAGAATGACTAAAAAAATTAAAGCCAAGAAAAGAGGAAGTGAAGAGCCAGGCATGGTGGGACACACCTGTAATCTCAGCACTCAGGAGGTTGAGGCAAGAGGATCATCATGAGTTTGAGGCCAGCTTGGGCTACATTGTGAGTTCAAGTCTAGCCTGAACTATATAGTGAGACCCTGTCTCAAAAAAAAAGAGGCATTGAAAAGTTTGTCTGTTATAGAAAATTCAATTTATAAAGCTTAATAAATATTCAATAAATTATTCCCCAAAATAAAGAGAAACAGTCAAAATGATAAAAGAGCATATATACAGAAGTAAAGAACTAAATATATATGTGATAAAAATTTGAGAAAAACAGCCAAAAAGAAGTCCAAATGAAATAATAATGAAGGTAAATTTTACAGAGTTGAAGAAAGTGTAAGTCTGAAAACTAAAATAGCCTCACTAAACAGAAGATAAAATTAAAGAGAAATTAATAGTTTAAACATAAACATATGTTTAAAGAACATGAATTATGTTACATTCAAGCAACTATGGAGGGAAAGAGAAAATTCTCAGATACCCTAATCACTATCCAGAAAATAATAAAAATTCAATGTATTAGAACTTGTAGTATATGATAAAAGTCATTTTTGGAAATTAAAGCATACATGTTTCTTTTGTTGAACATGAATGGATAGATAAAATTGTGTATAAAATTTCAAAATATTTGCAAATGAACAGACAAATTTAAGGAAAGCAAGAGAAAGGAACTAATTAATATAAAAGGTAAAGAAGTATCTTAGTCTGCTTTCTGCTCTTTAACAAAATATCTCAAATCAGACAATTTAAAATCAGGCAATTTATAAGGGAAAAGATTCATTTGGCTCATAGTTTTGGAGGCTAGAAGTCCAAAACCAAGCAGTTGTGTTTGGTGAGGGCCTCGTGTTGCACTGTAATGTGACAGAAAAGCAGAAGAAAGGACTGGCTGGCACAGACAGCAGAGACAAGTGTGAGGGTAGACTTGCTTATTCATGACAATAAAAACTGGTCCCACAGGAATTGGCCCAGTCCTTGGAGAAGGGCAGGAATTCCTGTTAATAACCTAATCACCTAGCAGATTATATACCACCTTCACCACCATTACACGGGGACTGAATTTCAGGGTGTGAGAAAGGACACCATATTCCAACCATGTAACAGACAATCAAAAATTTAAAAATATAGTTATAAAGGCTAAGAATTGGTCCTTTAAAAAGTATAACAATATATAAATTCAGGGAAATATAAAGTAAAAATTAGAACATTAATGTAGTTATATATGATAGAGTCCAGGCAAGGGTACTGTCTACTCAAATGAGCCCATCAATCATCTTAGAGAAATGCAGGTTTCATTTTACTTAAGTCATGAGTGGTCCCAAGAAGATGTCAGCAGGTCACAAAGGACATGTCAATGGGTCACAAAAGACACTTCAGCAAGCCACAAGCCTGGGGTTTCTCTGACCCAACCCTTCAAAAGCCCACCAAAACCACTATTTTAAAAGTCTCTTAGTGGGCCAGGGATTTAGCTCAGTGGCACTGTGCCTGCCTTGCAGGCACAAGGTCCTGAGTTTAATCCCCAGTACTCAAAAAATAAAAGTTTCAGCCTGTTAGAGACACCTACATTCTGCTCACATAGAGAGATGAGGTTTAGCAATAAACCTGGTTGGACTATTGAGTTTGAGTCCCTTTTTTCCCATTCAATCTATGTATAAAACTTTTAAAAATAGAGATGGTTATATAGAATTGCCATAGCTATTTTTCTCATTACTGACAAAATATCCAAGACTCAAATTTAATGGAAGAAAGGATTATTGTAACTCACAATTTGTAGAAGCTTTAGTTCATAGTTGACTGGCCACAAGACAGGGTGGCATGCCAAAGGGGTATCACAGGTGAGAAATAGTTCTTGGCAGGCAGAAGGCAGTAAGCAGCAAAATAGTGAAATAGCAAGCATGGAAGCAGCCTTCTTTCTGTCTCTATATTATTTTCACTCACACCCAGAGTGGGCCTTCCCATTACTTACACACAGAACTATGCCAAACCGACCAGTGGACTAATTTAGTAATCACACCCTTGATCCCAGAATCACACACTTAATCCCAGCATCACACACTCTAGATCCAGCCACCTCTGAAAAGCCCCAGCTGTGACTGCATGAGGCTTGGGGCAGAGACATCTAGATACAAGCTATAACATTCTGCTCCTGGAACCCCAAAGATTCATGCACATCCTTTTATGCAAAAGGCATTTATCTATCACTAAGATCTGCCAAAGTTCTAACAGTTTCAGCATTGTTGAAAAGTCCAAATCCAAAGTCTCCTCTGAGGTTTAAGGCAGACTCTTAGCTGCAAGTCTCTGTATAAATGAAAAGAAAGTTAAACACTGCCAACATAGAATGGTATAAGATAAACATTACCATTCCAAAAGGTACAAATAGGGAAACAAGAAGGAATGAGAAGAAAGCATGACCAAAACACAGCAGGGCAAACATTAAATCTTGTAGATTCATGTCCAGCATTTCCACCAATCTCAGGCAAGACGTGAACTCCAAAGAGGTTGGATGGCTCCACCCCTCCCCTATGGCACTGCATGTGGCTGTGGCTCTCGTGTCTTCTCTCTTGGGCTAGGTCTGCTCATTCCTTGAAGTTTTCCTCAGATTATCCATGCTTCTGGCTTCTCCAAATTTCTGGAGTCTCCATTGCACCTTTGGCTATACACTCACAGCTGCACACATTGCCCACTCACGGGCACACTGTCTGGCCTACTAGACCTTCTTCTGAAATCTTGGTGGAAGCCTCCCTACCCCCAAAACTGTTACATTCTGTAGGAACATATAAACCACGTGGATGACACCAAGGTCTGCCACCAACTGGAACAGTGGCCAGGCTTCCTCCTCTCTTGGTGGTAGGGGTCAAATGCCTCGATTCCTGAGCATTCTGAACTTAATCCCCAGGGACAAATTCTCTAGGCCACCAACATTCAGAAACATCATGCTCTGGGGGAGCTCTACTCAAAGCAAAGTCTCATCTTTGTAACCTTGAGGCACTGAAGTCTTGCTATTTCTTGTGATGTCCTCATGCCATTTTTTCCATTGTCCTGTTCCATCTCAGCAACAAAGTTTTCCTCTGCTCTATTTTTTGCAGTCCACAGCTTTACTGAAGCTTTATTTCTGGCCAAATTAAAATGTTTTAAATCATTCTCCTGGGCTCATTTGGTGTTGATTCTGGCTAAAATCCTCCAATAGTAGGCCATCCCACTGCCTCAACTTTTGACAGTCTTGAAATTTCTTTTGCACAGAGTGGTGAACAGCAGAAAAATAGCCTCTCCAAGATTTGGTGTCCAGATGTTGGAATATAGCAACACAAGAAAGAGAAGGACTGAAGTGGGTCCGTGGAACCCAGCAAGGATCTGAAGTGATAATTGAAGCCCATGGAGAGAGCAAAGAGACTTCAAGAAGAAGGAGATGGCAAGTGGTACTTTCTCCCTCAGCCCTGACTCACTGAGTAGAAAGGACAGCCTGAACCTGCAGATGCACAGTGACTATTGGAACCCCAGAGGCCTACATGGAGAAATGTACCAGTGTAATGGAGCAGTGGATGCAGCAGACTGCAGTGGCTGGTGAGTGATTTGGGTTCAGACATATCCCAAGAGAGGACAATTAGCCAAAATCTATCTTGGAGAGAGACTAAGTGAGCTCAGAACTCAGAGAAACTGCTGGCTTTGTCCAACATCTCCCAGCATCAGGGTAAGGTGTAACTGAGTTCAGGTTGGCAGGAGGTGAGGGAGCTGAGTTCAAGCCTATAGGAAGTTGAATTTGGGTCACTAGGAGGCACATGGACTTTTTCAGGCTCAACAAATCCAGTTCTACCCTTACAACCAGAAACCAGCCTGAACTTCAGCAGAACTAAAGGTTCAGACTTGCTGGGATTATCCACTAATCCACTGTAAATCTACAGGTAGGTTGCTTGGATTGAGTAATACAGATCTGGATTCTATCTGCCCAATTTGTCTACCAGTGACAGAAGAGACACACCTTGAAGGGGACATTATTTTCTTTTTCTTTTCTTGTTTTTGTTTTGTATTGCATTCTTTTTTTGAATGTTTTTTTGTTTTTATATAAGCATGAGCATTGTTTCTAGTTTTTTGTTGTTGTTCTGCTCTTGTTTAAATTTATTCCTTCTCTTTTTCCCTCCTGTCATCTTCACCAGTTTCTCAAAGCTTCCTATGATCTCCAGCCTTGCCTTTAATCTCTTCCTTGTCTTCTATTTCTCTATTTTCCTCCCAATCCCTCTTAAATTTTCTCCCGTGAGGATAAAATCACCATACTGAGGGATTATTATTGTATAAAATTTTCTGGTATGTTTTAAATTTTGTTATATAATCAGAAATCTAGTTCATCAGTTAAAGGTGGAAAATTAATAGTTACAACAGTTTGTCATTTTCTAGGCTGTATTTGATGCTATTGTTATTGCTGATTGTACTACCGTAGCCAAGGTGACATAATTGTTCTAATCAGTTCCTTTTCCTGGTATGTAAAGAATGAGATTGCCTAAGGATCTTAAACAATACCAGTGCCAAAGAACCAGGGGCTGGGACAAGAGGCAAGCAACTTCTCATCTCCAATAAATTGAAGAGGTAGGATCTTGCAATAGACTCAACACCCAAAATCCAGGTACTCCTAGAAGACATCTCTCAGGAGTAGTCATTTCTGAGGATTCTAAATACTAGCCACAAGGCTACTTGCCATAAGCAAATTTTAAGCATCAACTCAGGAATTAAACTTTAAAAAGTAAGATGAAAAGACACAGAAGCAAGGTGCAACCCCAGACTTGCAGGTCACCAAAGGCAAACCCAGGGGACAATGAGGTGGAACAATTTGAAAGCCACCCACCTGGACTCTTTGAACTGATAACAGTAGACATTAGAAAGTAGATGAATGAAGCTCTAGAAAAAATCATATCAGGTCCTATTTGACACAGCTATTCCCCTGCTGGGTATTTTCCCAAAAGAATTAAAAGAATCATACCACAGAGATATATGTGTACCCATGTTTATTGTGGCACAGTTTGTAACAGCTAAAGCTTGGAAACAGCCCAAGTGCCCATCAGCTGGAAACTGGATAAAGAAGATATGTTTTTTTTTAATAAAATAGAGTAGTACTCAGCCATAAAGAATGAGAAACTAGAGTCATTGTAGCTAAATGGGTGCATATTGAGGCCATAATAAGTGAAATAAATAAGACACACATGTAAATACTGAATAGTTTCTCTAGTGTGAAAAACTGAGAGTGTAAATAAGGACTAAAAGGATTAATAACTAATAATTGATACTTTGAAATAGGAAAAGGTCCAAAGGGGTAGGGGTGGTGGGAGGAGATGGGGAAAGGAAAGAATGGCAAAGAAAAATTATGAGAAAAGAAAAAAAATGGAAACAAAGTATGTAAATAGAGAAGGGTGGAGGGGTGAAGGGTGCACAGGTAATGGGGAAAAAATAAGAACCAAGATATATTGTGTATAGGTACAAGCACCAAATGATAAATGTAAACATATTGTGTATGTAAAATGTACTAATAAAAGAATTTAAGCAAAAAAAAAGAAAAAATCAAATCAGAAATAATTTCTCAGATAACTACAGAGATGGTAACCGTAATGAAAGACATACTTAGTGACTCTAGAGCAGATACAGATTTAAAAAAGAAGACCTTAGGAAAATGATGGAAACGTGAATGTTCACATAGTAAAGAAATTGAATTCATGAAACAGATTCAAACAGATATCCTGGAGATTAAAAATTCCAGTGAAAGTATACACAGTAGAAAAAGCCAATGTGAGGACAGAATATGATGTAGAAGACAGGATTGTGGCTAGCAGTCATAAAAAGATTTTTTTAAAATACCATGGGACCAAGAAAAATCAATCCAATAGTTGCTAGATGATGAAAAGAAAAATAACACAAGATTGATTGCAGTCAATAAAAAAGCAGAAGATAGCACAAATGACATGAAAACCTGTTCACAGAAGTAATGGGAGAAAACTTCCCAAACATGGAAAAAGAAGTTTACGTACTGACAAATGAGGAATATATAACTCCAATTAGCCATGAGGACAAAAATATACACCAAGGCATATAATAATTGAGATTCAAGAAATTCAACATAAAAACAGAAAATTAAAAACTGTTAGAGAAAAAATAAATTAACTATGAAGGAAAGAACATCAGAATCACAGCGGATTTCTCACCACAAAAACCCTCAAGTCAAGGAGAGCTTGGGGTGAAGGGTTTCAAGCCCTAAAAGAAAATAACCCTCAACCCAGATTGATGTACATTCCAAAACTCTTTCAAAATTGATGGAGAAATAAGATACTTCCATGACAAAGAACATCTGAGGAAATTCATGACCACCAAACCAGCACTCCAAAATGTTCTGAAGCACATTCTAGAAAGTGATAACAAGAACTACAACACCTTGAATCCCAACAGAAATAATCCACCAGGCAAGGCAAGCAATTAAATAGAAGGGGGGAAAAGAGACCCCAAAAGAGAAAAATAACATTACAAGGATAACTCAATATATATCAATTATAATCATCAATGTTAATGATTTCAATTCATGAATCAAAAGAAACAGACTGACAGAATGTATCAAGAAGCAAGATCCAACAATATGCTGCGTACAAGAAACACATTTATTTCAAAAAGAAATTCATAGACTGAAAGTCAAAGGATGGAAAACAATTCTCTATGTGACAGGAACCTGGAAAAAAGCAGGGGTAGCTATTCTACTTGCAGAAAAAGTGGATTTCAAACCAAGACTGACTTAGAGAGACAAAGAAGGTCACTGCATCCTTGTAAAGGGAACAATCCAAGAGGAAGAGATAACAATCATAAATATATGGAGTCGTGCTGAAAACACTGAATCAGCCCACCGCAGACAGGCAGGTCTGTGGATGCAGTCCCAAGGTCACCAGTCATGCTGAAAACACCGAATCAGCCCGTGCCCCGGAAGAAATCCACTGCCCCCCACCCCCCACTCCTTTGGCCTCTTCTCTGTACATCCACCTGGTTCCACACTACAAAGACACAGAGGACACTGGACCACCAGACCACTGTACTGGAGTTAAACAAGTTCTCAGCATTTAAAGAATTCCTGCCCAGAGGTAGGGGCTTCTGAGCTGGCATCCCACTGTTCCTGGTCCAGAGGAAGGGGCTTCCAGGCCATCATCCCTACTGCTACTCCCGGGCCCTGGCCCACCTCTCCCAGCTCAGAGGAGGTGAGCCACATGGGCACCAACAGCACCCCATGCCACCCCCCCCAGTCGAAATGAGAAAACACGTAAAGAAGTCTCAAAACCAGACTTCCAGATCACCTACAGCAACCCCAAAGGGAAATGAGATAAAACACTCTGATACTCAACCACCTGGACCCACTGAACTGGCAACAAAAGGGGATCTGGAAAAGATGAAATCAGAAATAATTTCTCAGATAACAGAAGAAATTGTGCTCCTAGTGCAAGACATGATTAATAAATCTAGAAAGGAG
>NW_004624735.1:35152123-35162540 GCF_000247695.1 Heterocephalus glaber
AAAATAAGAACCAAGAGAGACTATGTAAAGGTGCAAATTTCCAATGATGAATGTCATTATATTGTATACCTAAAATGTACCAATGATTAGAATGTTGGATTGATAATGCAAAATAGGAAGAAAAGTTCCAAAGGGGTAGGAGTAGTGGGAGGGGCACAGGAAAGGAAAGAAGGGAAAGGAAAAATGATGAGAAATGGAAAAATGGAAATAGGGAAAGGTGGAGGGGGGTGAAGGGAGGGCTAGGAATGGGGAAAAAATAAGAACTAAGATGTATCATGTAAAAGTATAAGTTCCCACTGAGAAATGTAATTGTGTTGTATACCTACAATGTACCTATAAAAGAATTTAAGAAAAAGAAAAATAATCATAAATATGTGGTTGTGCACCCAACTGTATAAAAGAACCATTAACAGATAGGAAAAATCAAATAAGCTCTAACACAATTGTAATGAGGGGACTCAGTACCCCACTGTCACAAACATGCAGATCATACAAGAAAATGAACAAAGAAATATCAGAACTTAACCAAACTTTTGATCAAATGTACTTAGTAGATGTCCATAGAGTGTTCCACTCCACAACATCAGAATACATATTCTTGTTGCACGTGGAATGTTCTTCAATGTACACTACATAGTAGCTCATAGAACATATTTAAGTAAATGCAAAGGAATTGAATTTATCTCATGCATATTATCAGACCATTTTGCAATAAATTAGAAATCAATGGCAACAGAAACCACAAGAAAGTCAGAGAACATGGAAATTAAATACTCTCCTAAACAATGGATCACAGATAAAATTAAAGAAGAAATTAGACAATTTCTACAATTAATGCCAGTACAACATACCAGATCTTATGGGATGCAATGAAAACAGTCCTAGGAGGAAAATTTATAGTGGTGAATTTCCATATCAGAAAAACAGAGAGAGCTCAAATATTCAACCTAATGTGGAAGCTCAAACTTCTAGAAAAAGAAGAGGAAGTCAAGCCCAAAGGTTGTATGAAGGAAGAAATTAAAAGATCAAAGCAGAAATTACTGCAATGAGACTAAGAAAACAATACAAAGAACAAATGAGTCAAAGAGTTGATTCTTCAAACATTAAAATAAAATTGACAAATCTGTAGCTAACCTTATCAAAAAAGCACAAAAAGACAGAAATCCATGCAATTAGAAATAAAAAGTGTGAAATTACAACAGATCCTGAAGAAATCTAGAAAATCATCAATACGTACTTTAAGAACCTGTATTCTAATAAGATGTAAAACACAGAATAAATGGACAGATTCCTAGATACATATGAATTACCAAAGCTGAATCAAGAAGATATAAAAATTCTGAACAACCCAATATCAATCAACAAAATTGAAGATGTAATTAAAAACTTACCAACAAAAAAAATCCCAAGCCCTGACAGGTTCACTACTGAATTCTACAAGAAATTTAGGGAAGACATAATGTTACTACTTCTCAAACTCTTTAATGAAATTGAAAGGGAAGAAATACTCTCATATTCATTCTTGGAAGCAAGCATTATCCTGATACCAAAACCAGAGAAGGACCTGACCAAAAAAGAGAACTACAGAACAATCTCCCTAAAGAACATACACACAAAAATCCTCAGTAAGATATTGGCAAAAAAAAAAATGCAGCAAATAATCTAGAAAATTGTACACCATGACTAAATATGCTTCATTCCAGGGATGCAGGGGTGGTTCAACATATGCAAATCAATAAATGTAATACATCATATTAACAAACCCAAGGACAAAAATCACATGATCATCTCAATAGATGCAGAAAAAGCATTTGACAAAGTCCAATACAAATTCATGATAAAACACTACAGAAAATTGGAATAGATGGTCTTTATTTCAAAATGATAAAAGCCATTTATGACAAACCAACAGCCATACTAAATGATCAAAAACTGAAAGCTTTCATTCTAAAATCAGGAACACGACAAAGATGTCCATTGTCACCACTCTTTTTAAGTATAGCTCTGGAACCATTACCAGAGAAATTAGACCATATTAAAAGGAATAAGGATAGGAAAGGAAGAAGTTAAATCATCATTATTTGTGGATGACATGACACTCTACATAGAAGACCCCAAAACTCCACCAAAAGACTTCTATATTTAATAACCAAGTTCAGTAGTGTAGCAGGATACAAAGTCAACATTCAAAAATCAACAGCATCACTGTGCACAAATAACAAACTCATAGAGAGAGAAATTAGGGAAGCTACACCTTTCACAAGAGCATCTAAAAAAATTAAATACCTAGGAAACAATTTATCAAAGGAAGTAAAAGTCCTTTACATAGAAAGCTACAGTTTTCTAAAAAAGGAGATCAAAGAGGATATTAAAAAATGGAAAGATAACCCTTATTTGTGGATAGGAAGAATCAATATAGTGAAAATGGCCATACTTCCAATATTGTTATCCAGATTTTATGCAATCCAATGAAAATACCAATAGCATATCTCACAGAATTAGAGAAAATAATTCTAAAATTCATTTGGAACCAGAAGAGACCTAGAATAACAATAGCAATTTGGGACCACAAAGGCAAGGCAGGGAGTATCACAATCCCTGACTTGAAATTATACTACAAAACTACTCAGGCACAAAGATGAGTGGAACAGATTAGAAATGCAGAAACAACTCCAAACACACTTAGTGATCTTGTCTTTGAAAAAGGGACCAAACACCTTCCCTGGAAGAAAGATGGACTTTTTAATAAATAGTGCTGGAAAAACTGTCTTTCCATATCCCAAAGATTAAAACTAGATCCATCTTTCACCATGCACTAAGCTTTAAAAATTAAAATGGATCAAATATTTAAATATTAAAACAAAAACACTAAATCTGATGGAAAATAGAATAGGTAGAACCCTTGAAGACCTTGGTGTAGGCAAAGACTTTATGAACAAAACCCAGATTGCACAAGAAATATCACAAAGAATCAAAAACTGGGATCTCATCTTATTAAAAAGCTTTTATGCAGTAAGAGAAACTACCATCACAGTGAAGTGACAGTTCACAGAATGGGAAAAATATTTGCCATCTTTTCCTTAACCAAAGGACTAATATTTAAAATATAGAAAAACTAAAAAAATCAGATCGCCCAAATTTTTTTCATTAAGTTTATTGGTACATTTTAGGTATACAATACAGTTACATTCATCATTAGATCTTGTACCTTTACATGATGTATCTTGGTTCTTTCCCCCCATTTCCCTGCCCTCATTTAACTTCCTCCACCCTTCCCTATTTAGAAAGACTTTATTTCTAATTTTTCCTTTTCTTATATTTTTTCTTTTTCCTTCTTTCCTTTCCACTACCCTTAATACTTCCCCTACTCCTTTATACCTTTTCTTCCTATTTGACATTGTCAGTTATACCATTTGAACTGTATTTACACTTTCAGTTTTTCACACCAGAGAAACTTTTCAGTATTTACACATGTGTGTCCTATTTATTTCACTTAAGAGTATGTGCATCCATTTAGCTATAAATGTCTCTAGTTTCTCATTCTTTTTGGCTGAGTAGTACTCTGTTTTATAGAAAAACCACATTTTCATTATCCAGTCTCCAGTTGATGGGCAATTGGTCTGTTCCCAAGTTTTAGCTATTACAAACTGTGTCGCTATAAACATGGGTATGCATATATTGCTGTGGCATGATTCTTTTAATTCTTTTGGAAAGATACACAGCAGGGAAATACCTGAGTCAAATGGGACCTCTAATCCTAGTTTTTTGAGGTATCTCCATATTGATTTCCACAGTGGTTACACCAGCCTGAACTCCCACCAACAATGGAGAAGGGTTCCTTTCTCCCATAGCCCCGCCAACATTTGTTATTGGTTGATTTCTTGATAGCAGCCATACTCTCCGGGGTGAGGTGGAATCTCAGTGCTGTTTTCATCTGCATCTCTCAAATGACCAGTGATGTTGAGCATTTTTTCATGTATTTATTTGCTGCTTTTACTTGTTTGTCTGAGGAATGCCTGTTCATTTCAAATGCTCATTTTTCAATTGACTCTTTATATTCAGACCCCCCAAATTTAAAGGCCCGATCCAAAAATGGGTATCTGCAATGAATAGACACATCTCTGATGAAGAAGTACAAATGGCAAATAAACATATAAAAAAAGTTCAACATCACCAATTATTTGAGAGATGCAAATTAGAACAACACTGAGATTCCATTTCATTCCAGAAAGAATGGCTATTATCAAGAAATCAACCAATGACAATTGCTGACGTGGCTGTGGGTAAAAATGAACATTTCTCCACTTTTACTGGGGATCTAGACTGGTGCAACCACTGTGGAAATCAATATGGAGATTTCTCAAAAACCTAAAGTAAATGTTCCATTTGACTGAGCTAGTCCCCTTCTTGGTATTTCCCTGAAAGAATTAAAAGCATCATTTCACAGTGATACAAGCACATCTATGTTTATTGTGGCACAATTTTTAATAGCTAAATCTTATAAACAACCCAAATGCCCATCAACCAATGAATGGATAAAAAGATTTTTTTAATACAATGGAGCACTACTCTGTGATAAGAAAGGATACGGTTGAGCCATTGCTAGCTAAATGGATGGACCTTGATACCATACTGTTCAGTAAAATAAATTGAACACACATTTAAATACCACATTGTTTCCCTAGTGTGAGAAACTGAAAGTGTAAATATGAACTGAAATTTATAAAAGATATTGGGAAATTTGAAGAAAATGTACAAATGAGAAGTGGAAGTAGAGAGGGGGAGGGGGAAAGGAAAGAAATGGAAACAAAGCTTTTGTAAACAAGGGAAGAGGAGTTGAATGGAGGGGAAAATAAATGGAATAAAAGAAGCAAGATATATCATGGACAGGTACAAATTTCCAATGATGAATGTTATCATTGTGTATATCTAAAATGTACCAATGAAATGAACAACAACAAAAAAGAAATTTCTTCTGGGTGATTATTTAATCCACTGCCTTTAATCTCAGTCTTGGGCAGTCTTTGGACTGGAGGAAAATACAAACTTTCTGCCAAAGTGTAACACATCATCTGGAGTTCAACAGCCAATGCAGTCCTTCTCAGCAGAAACCTCCTGAGCCTTATTTTTACTGACACTATTTCTATTACCATTCTGGTCTTCCAAGCTCCGGCTAGAATCTCCCGTGAAGTACAGCTTAAGGCATTTATGGGCTGCTTCTTCAGCTGGCATCTCCAAATCTTCCCAAACTCTTCTCACAAACCAGTTCCAAAGGCTTCTCAACTACCCATATGATTTATGAGACATTGTTTTCTTACAAGGCTAGATTGCTAAACTGCCTGCCCTTGTCTTGTTCCAGTAAACTCATTAACTGTGTCACTAGACTAAATGTATACAAACCAGAACTTTCTTTTGTTCAATCACCCAGCACTTTGGACATGAGTTCAGCTGGGTCAGGTGTCACCAAATAAATTATCTTGTCATTTTAAATTCTGCAACAGTATGAATGCTTGCTTAGAATCATTAGACCTTACAGTACACATTTGAAAGAAGTACATTCAGTAGAAAAGTAGGGAACATCTTGGCAGTCCACATGATAATGGCTTGAAGTAAAAATCCTCGAATGAACAGCGCATTTGATGGAGGCTCTACTCTTCCTTCAGAAAGGTTCTTTTGCACCTGAGATTCCCACCTGCAACTAAATGATGCTTCCAACCAACTGGAATCTAAAATGCCTCTACCTTCATCTATAACAGGACAAAACAGCCCAGGTTTGGTTTACTGGAATTCAAGAGAAATCATTTGACAATAATTTTCTTAAAGGAAGCTATGAACTTTTGGAGTTATAAATCAAAAAATCTGTTGGCTTTTGCTGGAGAAAGCAACTGGCCTCTTGAAAATGAGGAATAAATGAAGACACCTGAGTTCCCACAAATACTGAAATCCGCCAAGCTTGAACAATGATGCAAAGAAGTAAACCCAGACCCAATCCAAAGTGAGTCTCCCTCCTAGTACTCAGTCCCAAGACTTTCTAACACCTCAGTGCTGAGCAAAGGGCAGAGTGTATCAGAGCTCCACTATGGACTCAGCATCACCCTGTGGTCAAGTACATTTGGATTTTCTTTCCTTTTTTTGATTAATTTTATTGGTAAATTTTAGGTACACAATATAATGACATTCATCATTGGAAATTTGCACCTTTACATAATCTCTCTTGATTCTTATTTTTCCCCCTTTCCTGCCCTCCCTTCAACTCCTCCATCCCTCCCGATTTACAAAGACTTTGTTTCCATTTCATTTCCCCACATTAATTCCATCCCATCTTTCCTTTACCCTGCCCCTCCCACTTCCCCTTCCCCTTTATAATTTTTCTTCATATTTTCCATGATCTATTATACCTTTTAGTCCTTATTTACAGTTTCAGTTTCTCACACTAGAGCAACTATTCAGTATTTACACATTTGTCCTATTTATTTTACTTAAGAGTATCACCTCAATGTACATTCATTTAGATATAAATGTCTCTAAATTCTCATTTTTAATGGCTGAGTATACTCCATTTTATTTAAAAATCCACCTTTTCTTTATCCAGTCTCCAGTTGATGGGGAATTGGGCTGCATCCAAGTTTTAGCTATTACAAACTGTGCCGCTATGAACATGGGGACACATATATCACTGTGGTATGATTCTTTTATTTCTTTGGGGAAGATACCCAGCAGGAGAATAGCTGGGTTAAATGGGACTTCCAGTCCTAGTTCTTTGAGATATCTCCATACCGATTTCCATAGTGGTTGCACCAATCTGCACTCCCACCAGCAGTGGAGGAGGGTTCCTCTTTCCCCATGACCCACCAGCATTTGTTATTGGTTGATTTCATGATAGCAGCCATTCTTTCTGGAGTGAGGTGGAATCTCAGTGTTGTTTTCATTCACATCTCTCAAATGACCAGTGATGCTGAACAGATTTTCATATGCTTATTTGCTATTTCTACTTCTTTGTCTGAGAAATGTCTGTTCATTTCAGATGCCCATTTTTGGGTTGGGTCTTTAAATTTAGGAGGTTTGAATTTCTAAGTTCTTTACAGATTCCAGAGAGTGGACCTTTCTCTGAGGAACTGCTGGTGAAAATTTTTTCCCACACTGTGGGTCTTCTCTTCACACTGTTGGTGGTTTCTCTTGCTGTACAGAAGATTTTAAGTAAGATGAGATCCCACTTGTTGATTGTTTATGCTAGTTCATGGGCAACGGAAGTTTTATTCCTAAAATCTTTTCCTACACCAATGTCTTCAAGAGTTCTACCTAACCTCTCTTCCAAATGGTTCAGTGTTTCTGTTTTAATATTTAGATCTTTAATCCATTTTGATTTTAGTTCAGTGCATGGTGAGAGATATAGGTGTAGTTTTAATCTTTGGCAAGTTGAAACCCAATTTTTCCAGCACCATTTATTAAAGAGGCTATCTTTCCTCCAGTGAAGGTGTTTGTCTCCTTTGTCAAAGATGAGGTGGCTGAGTGTGTCTGGAGTTGTTTCTATGTCTTCTAATCTGTTCCACTGGTCCTTAGGTCTATTTCTTTGCCAGTACCATGCTGTTTTTATCAGAATAGCTTTGTAGTAGAGTTTCAAGTTGGGGGTTGTGGTGCCCCCTGCTATGTCCCTGTTGCCTAGAATTGCTTTTGCTATTCTGAGTCTCTTCTTGTTCCAAATGATTTTTTGGATTTTTTTCTCAAGGTCTGTGAAGTATGCTGCTGAATTTCTATTGAGATTGCATTGAATCTATATAGCAGTTTTGGAAGTATGGCCATTTTTACTATGTTGATTCTTCCTAACCAGGAGCAGGGGATATCTGTCCACTTTCTATCATCTTCTATCTCTCTTTTCAGAGTGCTATAGTTTTCAGAGAAGAGGTCTTTGATTTCTTTTGTTAGGTTGATTCCTAGGTATTTCAGGTTTTTGGATGCTATTGTGAAAGGAATTATTTGCCCTATTTCTCTCTCAGTGAATCTGTTGTTTGTGTACAGGAAAGCTATCGATTTTTCTGTGTTGACCTTGGATCCACCCACTTTACCAAATTTGGTTATTAAGTCTAGAAGACTTTTGATGGAGTTCTTAGGGTATTCTATATGGAATACCATGTCATCTGCAAATAATGACAATTTGATTTCTTTGTTTCCTATCTTTAGTCCTTTTATATCTTTCTCTTGTCTAATTGCTGTGGCTAATGTTTCCAAACTATATTGAAAAGGAGTGGTGATAGTGGACTTCCTTCTTTTGTTTCTGATTTTAGAAAGAAGAATTTCAGTTTTTGACCATTTAGTATGATATTGCCTATTGGATTTTCATAGATGGCTTTTATCAGATTGAGGAAGAGACCATCTATTCCAATTTGTTGTAGGGTTTCTATCATAAATGCTTGTTGGATTTTGTCAAATGCTTTCTCTGCATCTATTGAGATGATCATATGGTTTTTGTCCTTGGCTTTATTGATATAGTGTATTACACTGATTGATTTGCTTATGTGGAACCATATCTGCACCCCTGGGATGAATCCCACTTGGTCAGGGTGTATGATCTTCTTGATTATCTTCTGAATTCTGTTTGCCAGTGTCTTATTAAGGATTTTTTGCATCTATGTTCATTAGTGAGATTGGCCTATAGTTCTCTTTTGCAGTTTGGTCTTTCTCTGCTTTGGGGATCAAGGTGATGCTTGCTTCCAGGAATGAATTCGGAAGTATTGCTTCTCCTTTCAAATTCATTGAAGATTTTAAACAGTAGTGGCAGTAGTTCCTCTCTACATGTCTTGTAGAATTCACCATTGAAGCCATCAGGACCTGGGCTTTTCTTAGTTGGCAAATTTCTAATTATGTTTGCAATTCTCTTGATTGATATTGGGTTGTTTAGAATTTTTAGGTCTTCTTATTTCAACTGTGGTAATTTGTATTTATCTAGGAATCTGTACATTTCTTCTGCGTTCTCCCTCTTATTAGAGTATAGGTTCTCAAAGTGGGTATTGATGATCCTCTGGATTTCTCCTGGATCTGTTGTAATTTCATACTTTTTATTCCTAATTACATGGAATTGGGCCATTTCTTTCCTTTTTCTGATAAGGTTGGCTAAATGTCAGTTTTGTTTATTTTTTCAAAGAACCAACTCTTGGCTTCATTGATTATTTGTATCAGTCTCTTAGTCTCTATTGCACTGATTTCTGCTCTGATATTTAAAATTTGCTCCCTTGTATGAGCTTAGGGTTTGTCTTGATCTTTTTCTAGAAGCTTGAGCTTCAACATCAGGTTGTGTAATTGAGCTTGTTCTGTTTTCCTAATATGAGTATTCACTGCTATGAATTTCCCTCATACAACTGTTTTCATTGTGTCCCATATATTCAGATATGTTGTATTGTCTTTTTCATTTAATTGTGGGAACTGTCTGATTTCTTCTTTCATTTCCTCTGTGACCCATTGGTTATTCAGAAGTTCAATGTTCAATTTCCAAGTGTTAATGAAATTTTTCCAGTTTCTTTTGCTATGGATCTCCAATTTCATCGCACTATGGTCTGATCATATACAGGGGATAATTTCAATTCCTTTGCACTTACTTAAACATGTTCTATGTGTAAGTATGTGGTCTATTTTGGAGAATGACCCATGTGCAGCTGAGAAGAATCTGAATTCTGATTTTGTGGGGTGGTACACTCTGTAAACATCTGTTAAGTTCATTTGTTCAAGAGTTTGATTGAGTTCTAGTATTTCATTGCTTATTTTTTGTCTAGTAGATCTATCTGTGAGAGTAGGGTATTGACGTCCCCTACTACTATTGTATTAGTGCTTATTTGATTTTTCATATCTGTTACTATTTGTTTTATTTATTTTTTTGTATTTGTTTTATATAGGTGGGCGTATTAGTGTTTCATGCATATATATTTATGATTGTCATCTCTTCCTGTTGGATTGTTCCCTTTACAAGGATGTAGTGTCCTTTTTTGTATCTCTCTTGACCAGTATTGGTTTGAAATCCACTTGATCTGCAAAGAGGATAGCTACTCCTGATTTTTCGGGGATTCCTGTAACATGGAGTACTGTTTTCCACACTTTAACTTCCAGTCTAAAGTTTCTTTTGAATTAAGTGTGTGTCTTGTATGCAGCATATTATTGGATTTTGCTTCTTGACCCATTCAATGGGAAAGTCTATTTCTTTTGATTGGTGAATTGAGACCATTAACATTGATTGTTATAAGTGCTATGTATTGACTTATCCTTGTCGTGACTTTTTCTTTCTTTTGGATTTTTCCCCTAGCATTTAATTTCTTGTTGCGGCCAATTGATTCATTGTGCTGGGCTTCCTGGGGTTGTGTTCCTCTTTGTTTTTTCCTAGGATATTGTCTAAAATTCTTTGGAGTGCTGGTTTGGTATTCATGAAGTTCCT
>NW_004624735.1:35189668-35223936 GCF_000247695.1 Heterocephalus glaber
AGAGAGAGAGAGAGAGAGAGAGAGAGAGAGGGAGAGTTTCATGAGATTATTAACCTATTTCTGTGTATATCAGGGAGTTCTTTCATTTCTGACTCAGTATATGGCCTTGGTGGGATTCCTAAGGTAATTGTGGGTGGCTGCCTGGCCTGATTGGGTTAGGAGGCTTGTGCTGTGACACATCTGGCTTGGGAAATAATCATAGTTCTGTAGAAATTGGAAAATCTGAGAAAATTCTGAGTCCTTTTGTTTCCTAAACCCTCACTTTCAAGACTGAAAATCAGTTCAGGAAGAAATTGTCATCATGCTTTACAGTAAGCTGTCTAGGCACTGCTGTGCCCCTGAGTGATGCCCCTTCCTATCCCTCCAAGCCATTTGTTTTTCTGGTTTGGCTTCCATTCCTCTCTGGTATGATAACTGTTAATGTTGAATGCTTCAGGCTTCTCAGATGAAGATGTGAAGTGCAGCCCATCATCCATCACCAAAACCAGATCGCTGCCGTGTATCTGAAATATTCTTCCTGTTCTTTTACTACTTTCTTATCATGGTATCAAATACTCATATGACTGTGTTCCTGTATTTCTCTGGACTTTTGATAATCAAATCCCAAACTTCTTTTAATTCACAGACTGTGTTTTCTGTGTAATAATTGCTTTTGTTTTGTTTCCATCTCATTACCAACTCCTTGTGAACTTCACTTCAATCTCATCACATTAATAAACTGTAATCTTTGTCCTTCTTTTTCTCATGGTGTCCATTTCCAACTATAGCAAATGTTGCGTTAGAGTGTTCTACCTAGGTCGTTACCATATCTCAAATGATTCCTTGAGGAGAAACCCCTACAAGTTGGTTACTGAGTAAAAACAAGTAGACAGGATACATTTTTGACAAGTAGCTTTTAAAAACATTTGTGTGGCATCAGCTCCCTCTGGCAATATAAGAAAGTAGTGGTTTTTAAATTTTTAGCTGAAAATTTGGCTTTGTTCTTCTTTATCTTTGAATATAACACTTTAATATTCCACAGTCTCTGAAAGATGCAGTGAGTTTGTCATTATTCTAGTTCTTAAGACCCCAATAAGTACGAGCAATTACACAATTGCTTTTGTAATTCTATTAGAAGTGTAAGAAGATTCATCTACCTCATAGAATAGAATTTGAGAATTATATATTTTTAAAAATGGATGGCACAGTGTGGGAAGGATCCTAGCAGAGGGCCCTCTGTCCCATGTGTACTTCATCTGTCCCGATTTCCCAAGTATGTGTACATGACTTCGGCTGCAGGACTTTGCTGACTGAAGTTTAAGTCCCTGGGAGAGGTTTTGTGGTACAATGTCAGTTTCTTGTTTATAAAAACGATTGCCACAAATTCATCATGATGAATCTTCATGGATTTAAGAAATTGTGAGCAGCATGAGACAGTTTACCTCATTCTTGAAGTGACAGGTAAAAAAAGATTTTCAGAAACTTGTAGAAGGTAAATAGCATTAAATACTATAGTCTTAGATGTTAAACCACTGCTTACCATTTTTCTTCATATTCAGTAAAATATATTTTTATATATACACAAAAAAATTTAAAGAATGATTGAAATCATTATTCATGAGTAGGCATTCTCTTTACATGTAAAAACCTCTCTATCACATGTATGGTCCACTCTATGATCTAAAATCTAAGTTGCTTGCCCATGGGGGACCTATTAATCTCATCTTCTCTATTTAATATTCAGGAGCAGAGACTGTTGACTATATCCTCTAAGATTCTTACTCTACCTCTTCCTAGTTGATGACATTAAACTTCTCAGTGTCCCTTTGTTACATGTCACGTAGGCCCCAAACTACTGTTGCATAGACTTGTGATGATTTTGTGAGGATTCATAAAAAGCTGGCCCATGGAAAAGCAAACTGGGACAATAGCTGTTATTATTGGGGTATCTCAGACTTTTCCCTTTTTCCCCCCGTGACACTCTTTTACTTATATACAGGCACTTTGTTCTGATTCCTATGTTTTAGATAGGTGGTCTTGCCCTCATGAATTTTCAGAAAATTTAATTTACTGTGCTATGGACTTGTGAAACTAAATCTATGTAGCTCACCATGTGACAGCTGGTGCCAGGTTCGTTTTTCAAGTATTACCTCCATGCTGTTATGTCTCCGCAGTGTTGGGTGATTCATTGGGTGATAGCAGTTGAGAGGAAGAGTGTTGAGTAGGAAGTTTACAAGAATCCAGATGGATTGCACACCAGCTATATTTTGTTTATATAGGTTGAATATTCCCAAATTCTTTGGACCAGAAGTGTTTCTGATTTCAGAGTGTTTTGGACTCTGGAATACTTTCATAGATTTTACCAGTTAAAAATCACCAATCTGAAAACTCAAAACCTGAAAGGCCTCAAACTGTGGAACTTTCTGAATATCAAGTTAATGTTCAATGTTTTGGATTTCAAAGCATATCTAATTTTGGATGTTCACATCAGGGATGCTCAACCTGTACCTGGCTCTCTCCTCTTGCTTCTTTTTACCTTATTATAACTTTTTTTGATATCACTGAAAGTTCCTGTATTTAGTTACAACTGTTTTTTGGATAAAAGTATCAGGAACCCAGTTCATACTGATTGAAAAAGATAAAGGTAATCAAAGTTCGGTGGAGCTGGATGTGGAATACCAGTAATATCAATGATCTCCTGCTTCCCTTGTCTCTTTTTTTTCCCACCCTTGCTTCACTCTTTCCCCTCCCAACTTCTTTCTGCTTCTTCCTCATGGTGCCTCTGTGTTGGTTTTATTTTTCAGTAGGGATTAGGTCAGCATTGATCAGCAGGCATTTCTAGGCTCTCATTCCACCTTTCACTTCACTCCTCTAAACACCTTTTCCACCTTTGTTTTTTTTTTTTTTTTTGGTACCAGGGATCGAACTGGGGTCCTTGTGCTTGCGGAGCAGGTGGTGGAACCACTGAGCTAAATCCCTGGCCCATAAACACCTTTTTTTTTGGCAGCTCTAATTATTTTCCTGGTAGTTGAAAGTATATCCTTGAACCATTCACTGTGGTCAGGGGAGGCAGTGCTCAGACATACAGGACTAATGGGAGTGTACATTGGCTAACCCGGCGGAAAATGGGGGTGCAAATCAGGAAGAAGTAGGAATAGATGCTGAGAGTACCACATGTACAGCAACGTTGGCACCTTGAGGGCTGCCCAGCATACTGGGTAGGAAGTGGTTGCAGTGGTCAACAGAATAATGGTCCCAGAGATGTCGGGTCTGCATCCTTTTAATCAGTGAATGTGTTATGTTGTATGGCCAAAGGGGATTGAGTTGGTAAGTAGAATTAAAATTGCTAATCAGATGATCTTAAAATAGAGGGATCATCCTGGATTAGCTGTGTGATTGTCTTTATAAGTGGAAGAGGGAGGTAAAGGAGAACTGGAGAAAGGGCAGCACAGAAACGTGGTCTGATATAGGTGGTTTTGAAGATGGAGAAAGAAAGTCAGGAGCCACACTGCTGGTGGCCTCAGGAGACTGAAGAACCAGGGCACAGTTTCTCTCTGAGAGCTTCAGGAAGGAATGCAGCCCGAAGCAGAGGGTGCCTTGGCTTTATTTCAGGGCAACCTGTTTAGACTTTTGACCTCTGGTGTTGTTTTAACTCAGTAGACTCACAGTGATTTGTTATAGGATCAATGCAAAACATACAGTGGCGAGAAGACTGTCCTGGTTTCTCATTCTTTTGTCAAACTGTAAGCCATACTATATAGATTTGGGAAATGTACTTGCCAAAAGTCAAGTTTCAATGAATACCCATAAGAATGCTCTCCACATCTTGTTTCTGGGAAAAATATTTATTTTTGTGGCTTTATATTCTAGATCCAATATTAATCTTTAAAAGTACTATCTCCCAAAATGATGTAAAAGGTGTGAGAAATATTTATTTGTAGAATACCTAGCACAGTTTTAGAGTCTGTAAAATTTCTAATGATGACAAACACAATCAATAGAAGCACTTCTTCTAAAGCTGAGACCTTATTGCATTTGGGCCTTCCTTAAATAAATTTCCTCTGCTGTTATCATGTTATTATTTGATCATTTGAAGTTGTGACAAATAAAACACTTGGATATTTCTCTTTAAAGTGTTTTTTTTCCCTTGACTCTCTTACCTGATTTCATATTCTGGTACAATAAAGAATGTGCTGTTCTTTTCCAGATGGTTTTCTTGAACATAAACATTGTACAATTACAACATAAATTTATTAAAAAGCCAGATTTAAAAAATGAAAAGAATTTTGCAGTTCAAAACTATTTGTTCTTTCTTAATAATGAATGACCCCTACTACATTTCTTTTTTCAAATGGCTTTATGAGCAGTCTTAGACTATGAAGGCAGATGTGCAGAAATGCCACAGAGCGTCTGCCTTGTAGTGATGATATCCTAAGGGTATTGAAGCCAGGGGAAAGGATTTGGCTGTGTCTGTGGTTTCAGCATATGCCGCAACGGAGTTTTAATTGCTTTTGAGAGAAGATGTGTTCCCTTCCCCTAAGTGTGTACAGCCTTGCTGAGCCCTTCAGCATTTGGTGTCTTTTTTAATGTCCTCTTTTCATCCTGCTTGCAACTTTTCTGGAATGGCTGGCTCCTGTCACTTCTGATGGAAGTTGTTCCCTTACCCTTGGCTCAGGATTTGGAAGTTGTTGTTGGAGCCACTCCTTCAGCCAATCTTGAAACTGCTCATTTGATTTTATACTTGAGGTCAGATTTCTGCACAGGGATAGCTATACCTGATGAAAGAAGAGGCCTGAGTGAACAGCTTCTCTGTGGTAGAATAATCAGTCATTTCTCGGGAGAGAAGCCAGGTCTGTATGAGGGATGGAGGGGCAGGGATGGTTATAGCCAGCCTGGATTTTAGATCCTCTGTTGACACGGGACCTAGGTACTTCTGATCACATCTGAACTTCTAAGTTAGGGTGGGGGTATACAGGTGAGAGACCTGGGAGGTGCTGGGAGGGGAGGAAATGGGGAATGGACTTTCTTCTGCACTCTAGTGAGAGAGAGCGATTGAGAAGATGATAGCACCAGCTTCTTTGTCAGGTATTGGAATCTTAGATGGTCAGGTTCTTCCTGTATCTCACTCCATTTGGGTCTCATTCCCTGTGGGACAGATAAAATGCTCTGACTGCTCCTTTTCATAATTGGCTTACAAGAACCCATCGGGCTGGATCCAGAATTCAAACGTGGTGCTTTTTGACTCTTGACCTTTCATGCTCAGCCATATTATACAATTCTTCCTTGCTGGGCCTGTGTGCCACACTGCCTCAGGCACAAGTGTTCCATATTCTTTGTGGTGAGACAGCTGTACTGTCAGTTGAGTCACCTAAATGTTGCTGTGACAGGTAGGTGATTTATATTGCACCTCTAGGTCCTTGCAGTGCTGACTGTACTGATAAGACCTTTGTTCCCTTAGTGTTCTGGGGGGAGGGAGACAACACTTTGAAGGAAACCTCCTTCCTGTCCTCAGCAGTAGCATATGTGGCTGAATGTGAGCTCGGGCCACTGGGTGCCTTTGCCAGGGTTACCCAGAACACTGCACTTGTGGAATGAGCCCCGCCTTCTACCCGGAGCCCTGTGTACAGCCACAAGTCGACTCCACCTCTGCCTCAGAGCTCTCAAACCTGAGAGGTGAAGACCTAAGCATGTAACTTTTCCCCACAGAGATTTAGAAACACTGGATTCTGACCTTGCATGACTTGTGTGCAATGACGTTAACACAAGAGCTGTGAAGCTCAGACCAGAGGGTTGCATTCTGGGCTGAGTGGACAGGAAGGTTTCTGGGAGAAGATAGGCTTGTGGTTGGCCCTGGGACCTGGCCAGATGTGCCTCTTGGAGGGAAGCAGCCAGGGCACAGGAGGGCTTCACAGGCAGGTGTGACCGAGCAGGTCTAGTGAGCATGGGGGACAAAATGTCCAACAGGCTTATGTGGGAGGCGATGTCCCCAAGAAACTGGGGACAGTACAGAGAGCCTTGAATGCCAAACATAAGTTTTGTTCAGTGTTATGTTAGTTTATCTATGAGTTTCCATTTCTTATTTGTTAAGCAAGAGGTGATGATAGTCTTTCAAAGATTATCAGATATTTTTATGATTTTTTAATTTTAAAGTAATGGTAAGCCCTAAAGCTATTCAGAGAGAACAACATAGCAGTATTAATTGCTAGCTTTGTGTGTGTGTGTGTGTGTGTGTGTGTGTGTGTGCCTGTATGTGGTGCTGATGACTAAACCCAGGGCCCTGAACATGTTATCCTCAGTTTTAAAGATAAGAACTGATAGAGAAAGGCTTAAGTGGTGAAAAATCACTAAGGCAATGTGTGGAAAAGTCTATGTATTTGGTACTGGGGATCGAACTCAGATCCTTGCTCTTGCACAGCAGGCAGCGAAACCACTGAGCTAAATCCCTGGCCCGAGTTTGAGTCTTTAAAATCATTTTTCCAGGCACTAATTTAGACACTAATTTGTACAGTTCTTAGTAGTGAAGAGAAGGTTGGACTTGCAGGATTTCCATGTGAGGGGATGAGGAGGTACAGTGACTGGAAGGAATAGCTCAAGAGAAATTTCTATCGCAGATCAGTAGGGCTTAGGACATCACAATGCAGGAAAAGTTGAACTGAAGTAGCTGTTTGGCGTGTCTTAGGAGAATCAGCACATCATGAGCAGAACAATGAGATAGGTGGTGAGTTGCCAAGTTGGGTGAACATTCACTTCATTTCAGCTGTGTCGGAAATGGCAGGAGAGTGAGCCATGTATGTTGTTTGCAGCAGAGAGCCAAACTGTTTCGCTTGTGATTTGAAAAAGCTTTTTTTTTTCTTTTAATCCATTTTATGAGAGCTTATTGTATGCAGCATGTCACACATAAACAGGCATGTGCTAATGGTGTCCAAACGCTTAGAAATTACCGAAGTTTGGAAACCATAAGGAAAGCTTGCTATGCTGACATTGAGACAGAAAGCCAAAGATCTTTAAATATGGGTTCAGTATCCCTTATCTGAAATGCTTGGGATCAGAAGTGTTTTGGATTTTGGAATACATATACATATATATGTATGTGTAGGGGGGAGATATTTGGAATGAGATCGGACACTAAACATGAAATTAATTTTTGTTTCATATATACCGCATATGTGTAGCCTAAAGGCAATTTTTTTTGTATTTTACAATTTAAATCTTTTATTAGAGTCCAAAGTCTGCTAAATAAAAGCATTAAGATATTTCACAGACTATTACACGATTTAAGACTCATGAATTTAATTTCATAAAAAATTAGGTGCATATTCATTCTAACGTAAAAACTCTTGTTTTTAATGGTCTGAAATACATTAATCTATAAGAGACTCAGTTCCAACATGAAAATAATCCTATCAGCTTTTTAAAAAACATATTTTACAACAAAAGTTTGTACTTTTAATCAAAAAGAGCCACAGACTAATTCAGCATGTAAAAAATAATTTTACAAAAACCCAGGATAATACTTTTAGATCCACTTTTATTCTTTTGTCTTCTTCACATACAGAGCTTCTCCACACACGTTTCTTGCAGCCATAAAGTTACTTAATGTTGGCCAGGTAACATTTTACCCCTAAAACTTTGTTGGCATCAAATTATGAGTTAACCAGTGTTAAATCCATAAAATATTTACATTGCACAGCACATTAAGCTTTAGACACTTGGCAATTAAACCACATTAAAAAAAAGAGGACAAGACCCCCACCCACATGCTTGGATCAGAGTTCAATGGTCCTTATCTAGTGACTGGACACTGGTTCAAAGAGCAGCAGAGGCAGCAGGCAGTTACTTCGGAGGACACTGAACACTGTGATCTGGAAGCGTGCTATGCTGTTACCCAGGTCAGGTGGCACCACCCTTTTCCTAGGTGGTCTCAGAATTCTAGAATGGCAGGTCTAGCGGACTCAGAATAAAGACTGACAATACAGCATTTATACTGCAGAGACATCCTACTCAAGACTATTTTCATGCTGTGATTTTGAATGCAACTCTTCCCCAAAACTTGTCACCATCGTCCTCATTTCTTAGGTTCCTCGATCCCTCAATTTTGCACTCTATGGTTACTTCTTTCTTGGTATTGTTAGATTCAAAGGATACCTGGACAACAACCAATGGCTGTAGATAGCCTACATGCAGTTTCTTTCCATAATATGGAAAATACTTTAAGTCTATGATTCCATGATTAGGAGAAGTTGATACAATTGCTGTTTTCATCCTTAGAAATACAGTCTATCCTTGGTGATCCTTCAGGCATTAGTCCAGTTATTCTATTCATTTTCACAAGAATGCAAGGTTGTCCTTGAGAATAGTCAAAATCAGGATCATTTCTACCACTGTATGCTTAAAATAAGAAATCAGAAAACTGACATGCAACATAAACTTGACCCTGTTTTTTCAAAAAGTACTCCATCAGTACAGTTGGTGAGAGTCTTCTGTTCTTCTAAAGAGTATGACTTTAGAAACTTCTTAAGGTCTTTAATGTACCCTTCATAGGAACTTGGATCAGATACACTGAATGTATATTCCAATGCAGTCACTGGTTTTGGAAAAACCATAAGTCCTGGACTAGGAATCTGGTCACAATATTTTGGAACCTCATCATTCAGACTCTGAAGCATAGCTCACATTGTGAATGAGAAGAGTGCCACCAGGAAACCATAAAAAACTAGGTAGAAGAACAAGATCAAACCCCAGCTCTTGGCAATCCACTCCAGGAACTCTCGGGTGGTCGGGTCAAACAAAAAAGAACTTCCACTAGCCCAGGCCCTCCTTCAAAGACTTCTTCTGGCTCTTTGTTGTGGTTGGCATGCAGGGAACGAGGTTCACAGAGGAGTGTCCTGGCGGCAGCATCAGCGCAGCCCGGCAAGTGCGGCAGAGGGCAGCATGGCCAAGGACACCTTCTCCTCACTGGGAACACCAGAGCCGACTGCCTGAAGGCAGTTTTATACAATATTTTTTGTTCATCTTCATTTTGAGTGGGATTCATCACATGAAGTCATCACACATGAAGTCTGATGTAGAATTTTCTGCCTGTGGTATTTTGTCAACAATCAAAAAGCTTCAGATTTTGGAGCATTTTAGACTTTCGACTTTCAGGTTAGGGATCTTCAGTCTGTATGGGGAAACAGAGAACACTGTCTTCTCAGATCCTGTCCTATAGTTTGTGTAATAATTGCCTGTATCTATGCACATCTGTATATAAATACGTTCACACAGAGGCCCATGTGCACAAGAATGTGGAGATTTTACACAGTGCAAGGAGAAGGAAATCATTATGTTAGAACCTATGCGTGAGGAATGTCGATATTAGAGAGTTAATTCCCTGACAGAAATTTTTTTCATCTCATAAACTGCAGCAAAGACATAATAGCACTTTTCACAGGGGTTGTTTAGGTTTCTGACAGGTTTCTGGACATGTTGAGAAATAAAAAACTAGAGACATTGGTGACAATAAAATCTCTCACAAAACAGGCCAGAGTGGAGCCCCGGGCCCCCCTTGTGGCAGGCATATGATCCTGGGTCGCCATGCTGTGTGTATCAGGCCCACTGAGGCAGGCTTCCTGGGTGAGGGGAGGCAGACATGTCTCCTAGGCAGGCTTATCCCCAGAAAGAAGGATGAGGAAGGAGGGGCCATGCCCAGCAGACCTCTTGTACTTTCCAGACTTTGTAGTCACATAAATCATTCCTCTTAACTAGTGTGGGGTGGGGTGAGGTGGAGAGAGGCCTGAGTCCTGAGAGAAAACCCAGTCCTCACAGGAGCAAGCACAGGGCTAGGGCATCCCACCTCTGACTCAAAAATGACTTCATTTTTTTTTTGGTACCGGGGATCGAACTCGGGTCCTTGCGCTTGCAAGGCAGGCGGCTGAACCACTGAGCTAAATCCCCAGTCCATATTACCAAATTGTACAAAGAGGCAAACATTACATGAATTTTGAAGACCTTTTCGATTTCTGACCTATATAGTTTGGATTCTGTGACTATCTAAAGGCATCTTAGAATGGGGCTGGCTTCCTGCTGCTCCCCATGTCTACCGGAGGTCTGTTTCACATCCATTTCTTGTTGTTTGCATCTTAAGTCATACGACCTGAATTCTATGAGATGTTTGATTTGTAGGTCAGCAGGGACTTTGACAAATATGTGTGAAGTTTGCAAGCAGAATTCTGGCTGGAGGAGCCCATGACAGATTGTACAGTTTGCTGTCATTGATGGCTGGGCAGTAAGATTACTACTTGGGGAAAAGAGGCCAGATGCTAATTTTAGACGCTTCAGGCTCAAACTGCTTTCATTCATCCATTCACTTCTATATGAACAAATATATTTATTGAATGACTTCGGGCTCTATTTTAGTCAGTGAGAAACTGTAGTGAAGAGAATAAATTTTCTGCCCTCATGAGGCTTATGTGTTAATAGATCTAGAGAAATAGTAGACACACATGAAATTAAAATTGGTAGGATGTCAGAGGGTAATAAGATTTGTGGAGAGAGGAAAATCTTGGGGGCTGGAGAGTGGTAAAATAGTTATAGGTCCTCGGGAAAGATCCCCCTTGAGAGCGTCAAATTTAAGCAAAGGAATTGAGAGAGTGAGCCATTGTGCTTTGGGGCTGAACAGGGACACTGAGGCACAGGAAGTAGCAAGTACAAGTACTCAGGGATGTGAGAATTCCCAGATTCAGGCTGTTGCCGCTCACCAGCCATTTTCCTCTGGTGGCATGGGTTCGGAGAGAAGAGCACGTGACTCGACCCTTCTGTTACTCTGTCTCTGTTCTGATGACTCAGAGGGGCACAACAGAGCCAAAGAGCAGTGAGGATGCACATTCAAAGCTGAGGTGGCAGTGGTTTAGGCTAGGTGAGGTGGGGTGGAATGCCAGAGTCTGGCAATATTTTACAGGTAGAATCAATAGAATTAGGTTGAAGACAGGTTTGTGGTGTGAAGAGTTAGGGATGGATTGGTGAGGTTTTAACTTGGGATAATAGAAGCATAGAGTTGGCATTTACTGAATAGAGAGAAGAACAGATTTGGAAACAGAGATTGGGAGTCTCCTTTGGGAGTGATAAGATGCCTACTGAAAAATCTAGAGGATGCAATGACTACTGTGAGCGAAGAGCTCACAGGTGAAGTCTAGGCTAGATGTGTGCAGTCGTGAAGGTTTCACAGGTACGAGATGGGGTGGGTTCCTTGGGCAGAGATGACAAGTGCAGAAGAGGAGTTGTGGGCCATCCCACTGCCCTTTCGTGCTGACAGGCCAGGGAGAGAGAGAGAGATGGAAGGAGGGGAGAGTGGAACAGGGAGACCATCGAGGAAAGGGAAGAGCCAGAGAGCATCCTGGAAGCTAAATAAAGTGTTTCAAGAAGAAAGAAATGAGCAAGGTCACATGCTGCTGACAGGGCAGGTAAAGAGATGGGATCTTGACCGTTGGCCTCAGCAAAATGTGGTCATCAGTGACCTCAGAAGAGCCTGACTGAAATTGGGTTAAGAAAGAGAAGGAATGGAAAGAGAGGAAATGAAGATGTCTTTGCAGAGGGGTGAAGGAGCAGGGTATTAGCTAGATGGATGGTCTAGTCCATTTTGTGTGGCTGCAACAAAATCCTTAAGCCTGAGTGATTTATAAGAAACAGATTTATTTCTTACAGCGCTTTAGGCAGCAGATTCTGAGATTGAGGGACCCATCTGGTGAGAGCTATGCTGGTATTTTGTCACCTAGGGAGCATGGCAGGGCAGGGTGTCCTGAAGAGGAGGGAGAGTGAAGGAAAGGGGGCCATGCCATCACTTGTCAGGAACTCCTATGACAAGGGCACTAACCCATGCATGGGGGTAGAGCCCTCGACCTGAAAGGAGGGTGTGGCACCCGGAAGGTTTCTTCTTGTTGTTAAAGATGGGGAATGTGATGGAAGCTTATTTATTTGTTGGTGGGAATGATCTAGTAATGTGGGGAAATGTGACAAAGGAAAAGAGAAGACATTTCCTGGATGTGTTCTTTACAAGGCAGAAGAGGCTAGAGTGGCATATGCAGGGGGAGTGCTTGCTCTCAGATGCGATGCCAGTCAGTTCATTCCCGGTACCAGGAGGGGGTAGCTACATGTGCGCGCACACCAGTGGGTTCTGGAGAAGTCGCTGTGTCTGCTGATGCCTGGGCAGTGCATGAACAGCCACAAGGTTTTATGGTGGCTTCAGCCCTCTGTGCTTAGGAAATTCATGGCCCACAGAGACCTTTTCATGTCAATTGCTTTGGTCCTTTAGCTGCCACAGCTACAAATGTATAGTTCCTGACTTTAAAATGGAACGTGACATTATCTTGAGTAGCTAATTCCCACTTAAATTGGTAGTATGAATATTTACTGAATTCTCTGTATAATCTCAGTTAAACCTATCACCAGATCCCTGATGTTGGAACTGTTACTGTCCTCCAGCTACCCACTGAGGAAATAGAACCTACCAGAAATGCAGAAGCTGAGTGTGGTGACGCATGCCTGTAAACTCAGCATTTGGGGAGGCTGAGACAAGAGAATCACTGTGAGTTTGAGGCCAGCCTGGGCTACAGAATGAGTTCAAGGCCAGCCTAGACTACATAGTGAGACCCTGTCTCAAAAAAACAAAAACAAAAGAAGTTCAGAGTTTGACTGGGGGTAAGTTGATTCAGCTCATTTCTGTCTGACACACTTCATAAAGGAATGAAGTTCATTCCCGTCCCATATGTTGTATTGCTGGATGGAAGAAGTTAGGTTTATAAATGCATAATTTCTGAATGCAGTAAATCAACATGAGATATAATTTAGTTTTTTTATGCAGTTGTAATCTGAGATTAAAATGCTTTTGATAACTTTGAGCTTCTGCCTACCACTCCCATTTTTTTTTTCATTAACACTCAGAATTTAAGAGCCTTCTACTGAAGTTACACTAGAGGAAAACTTGGTTGACTGGCTTTGGTTAGGTAGAACATAATCATGCTTGTGGTACTTTCGCTTTGTAGGTCAGACCTTAAATTAGAAATTGCCAGCAAGATGTTCCATGTATTCTGAAGTGGATGTGAGCATGTGAGCCCACTGTCAAATGTGTAGAGGACCAGAACTGAAGTTTCCGTTAAGTTCCCTCTCATTTGGTGCATCAGGCTTTCTAGATTTACTTTCTCACTACAACATAGGGGCAATCATATCTACTACTGTGATTGTTGTATTAGAGGTGATGTATTCTCAAGTGCAAACTGTAGAGCATTGCACTTACTGTACCAGTCCATGGTTGGTGCCTGGGTAGCTCCTTTGTCAGTTCTGTTAGCTGTTATCTGATCTGGGAGCCAGTGGTCTTGAGGGGCCACAGAGTGTATCTGCCTTAATCTCCAGCTGGAAAATGACTGATTGAAGGTTTAAGTTCAGAAATGTTCCTTATGTGTACATTCTAGGAATGCTATATTATTTAGTATTAGGAAAGCCAAAGCTTTATAGAAATACACTATCCCTATTTTGAATAAAAGCTCAGAACATATTTTCTGACACTGGAGAAATGGGTCTGTCCCAAAGACTGTGTGGCTTGCTGTGAGGAGGAGGCTCTGGTGTCCTTGGGTGTGTCGGAGCCTCCCTGAGTCTTCCAAAGTTCACTTGTTCTCCATTCGCTTAATCCAGGTATCAGTGCATTGTCTGGACTTTCTTGTGTGTATTCCTTTCACAGGAGACAGGCAATCTGTACATTGAGATTAAGCGTCTCCTTTCCTGCAAACACTAAACTTATGGTTAGAGAAGGAGTTCTGTGATTATCGGTGCAGTCAGACACCCCTGGGTCTTGCGCAGTGTGTTTTGTAAGTCAGTATGGCTGTAGCATGGAGACAAAGCAGAGGTTCTCTGGTTATCTGTGGTCCTCTCAGCACATGATAAACCGATCCTCTAGAAGGGGACACTCGTGTGTGTGTGTGTGTGTGTGTGTGTGTGTGTGTGTGTGTGTAACCTTGTGTTGGTTGGTGCCGGTGATACTGTGCTGCATGGCCTGGGGAGCTTCTTGTCCTCAGGGATTAATGGTTACCTTGGGTTGGCTGAGTGCCCATCCCGGGCTAGACCCAGCCTCACGGTGGCAGCTTCCCCTGCATTGTTCTGTGCCCCTTGTGCTCTGGTTCACTCCTGAAATTACTACTTCCTGTTCCAAACCAAAATACAGAAATGTCCACATGGATTTGTCATAAGAGACCAGGTCATTGTCTGTGCCACTCGGTGCCAATCTGAGTGTGGCAGGGCTCCTGATGCTGTGGGTGCTGGAGTCAGGCTCCTCTGCTCTGTAAATAGCACACGTTTCACCCTTTTCTACCGAGCATTTTCAGGGCCGATACTTGTTCTGTGCACTTCATAAAGAGTGTTTTTTGTTTAAATGCATTGATCATTATAAGTGGCATGATGATAACAAACATGCAGTTTTCAAGTAGAAAAATTTTCTGCATTTGTCTTTTGATACTTTACACATTGCTTGAGAACATAACGATTTTATAAAGATACTTGAAGAGCACAGTTCATGGATCTCATTCTCTAAAAACACTTTATTGGTGGTAAAACATGCGGTTTCTATAGACAGAGAGTTTGTGACTAGTATTTTTTCAGTGCACTTGAACACACTACAAGACAAATCTTAGGCTGGAGTAAGGAATATGGGGAACTTATTATTTTTATTTATTTATTCTTTAGTAATTACTTTTAAAAGTTTTAATTTTTTATTAGTACATGTTTGCAGCACATAATGATTCCATTCCTGGTGTGGAGTTGGTACATGTACATAACACATCTTAACTCTTTTATCACACTTTTCCCTTCCCTCTTTCCCCTCTCTCTCCATCTCTTGTTCCCTTTCCCTTTTGCAAAAGATCTGTGTCATTATTTTCTTTTATGAAGATGGGGAATCTTTCATTCATAATCTCAGGTTTTCCTTTCCATGATTACTTGTTTACTTTTTCTCTTTCTACCTTTCCTTCTTTCTTATCGAGTCCAGAGCCAGGTGCAAACTAAGCAAGGGCCATCATGCTGATCTGTGTCCTCTTAAATTTTATTTTGAGGCAGGGTCATACAAAATCTTCCAGGCTGGCCTTGAACTTGCAATCCTTATGCCTCAGCCTCCTAAGTAGCTGGAATTACCAGTGTGTGCCATCCTGCCTGGCTCTGTGGTTTCTCTTCCATTGTTTCTTTCTCCAGAATTCACTATCTTCTTATCTTTCCCAAGAAGTATCCTTTCCCAAGGGTGATTGTATTTTAGGAGACACGGTACGAACCTTTGGCCAAGGTAATGAAAATAAGTCCTAATTGTGAAATTTAGTTAACAAGCAAGTGTCTGTCAGTGTCCTAAGGAGGGTTCCAAATATACTTTCATTTCCAAGTGGGTCTGTGTCTCATGCAAGGAACACAGCGCCCAATGAGAATGCTGTTCTCTGGTGACTAGTTATCTGTGTTTTCAAGTTTTATATCATTATCTCCTTTTTGTCTATTCTCCTGACTATTGCAAATGAGGATAGGTGGGACACAGCATGATATAGCTCAGGAGAGGGTGTGGGTTTTGGAATACGGCTTGGATTTAAATCTGAGGTTCACAATTGTTTGATCTTAGACACAGACTTTCCCCAAATCGATTTCTTCACTTTTGAAGTATAGTTTTTAGGGTTGTTATGACTGAAAACCTGTATAAACTATAGCACTATAAGCTGCAGTGTAGAAGTTATAGGCTTATGGTAGAAGTGACATAAGATGGCTGTTGGAATTAGTATAAATTTTAGGATTTCTACAGGGAAAAGATGAAAATAATAAAAAATTTTCTTCATAATAGCAACCTTAAAAAAGTTTATAGCTGGTGCCACTTATGTTAATAATAAGTTATTTGGTTTTATGTCTTGATTTTTAAGTAAGCTAGGTGTAGTTAATAGAAACTTTTATTATACTCATGTTCTGAAACATGTAAGAAACGAATATTCTCAAAGCAGTACATTTTTTTAAATTAAAAAATGATTCATTGAGTTACCTAAGTGCATGACTTGAGCATGACTTGAGGTCTCACAATTTAATATTTATGAAATGTTTCAGTAATGCACTTAATGCAAAATGAGGTACAGCCTGTGAGGTGGGTACTTGATGCCTATGTCCTGTCCTTTTCTGTACTCTTGTCACGCAAGGTCCTATAGCTCTGTTTTTTACCCCACAGATTTACCAGTGAGGAGGCACAGGGAATATGAGTTAGTAACTCCAGTCAGCACAAGTCTAGAAGGACGTTATCTCTCCCACATGCTGTCTGCAAGTCACAAAAAGAGGTCACCAAGAGACGTGTCTTCCAACCCTGAGCAACTGTTCTTTAACATCACTGCATTTGGAAGAGGTTTTCATTTGCGCCTAAAGCCCAATACTCAACTAGTAGCTCCTGGGGCTGTTGTGGAATGGTATGAAACCTCTCCAGTGCCTGGGAATATAACCAACCCTGTGAATGACCATCAACCTGGAAGTGCTTCAGAAGGAGTCTGGAGAACAGAGCCTTTGCAGAGCAACTGTGCTTATGTCGGTGACATTGTGGACGTTCCAGGGACCTCTGTTGCCATTAGCAACTGTGATGGTCTGGTAAGACTCATTCCCTTTGAGTGTGCATGTATATGGGTGTGTGTGCACACACATGTTGGGGTGCAATGTGTCTTTGGCATGGTTTGGAAGATAGAAGTGTGAAGGAAGCTCCTAATTCACTGTTAGATTTTAAGTTCAGAGAAAAGCATTAGGAAGTACTTTACTGTCAAAGGTGTATGCATTGACTTAATCTAAGATGTGAAGACAGCATTATCCAAGAAACAACAGACAACTATCCTAGCATGTTTTTCGTTTTTCCTTGTGGTATATTGGGAGATTTTGTTGCCTTATTTTTTTAAAACTTCCTGAAAACTGTCTAAAGAAACATAGATTCCACTAGAAGGACTGTATTTCACTTTCTATGTGGAAACTTTGGGTATCGTCATAAAGTATTTGGAAAGCATTCTTTAGCTTTCTAACAGAATGATTAAGTAGAAAATGAGCAGATTTCTTGTCAGAATTTGCCCAAACAGCATGACATTTTGAACATGAGATGTACCTTGGTGTGATAGCTTTGATTTTTCTCAAATAAAATGCTAATAAATTGCATTTTGGTTTTGGAGCTGAGGCCAACAATAGCCACTCCTCCTTTCTGATTGTGCAGGTGTCATGTGTTTTTATGGTTTTGTGTCTCTGGTGTCTCTTGGGAATCATGTCAGTGTTCATGCATCTTCCATGCACAGCTAACTCCAGGTCTCCATTCAGAAAAAGCAACTGGCTTTTTCCTGTGGTTTTCAGGTTGCTGTTTCTTGGGAATTCAGAGCTGTTACTATTACAGAGCTGCTGCTCCTTGGAGTTCTCAGAGTATCCCATTCTTTGTAATAATTACCCTGTTTTGGTTGCTCTTTGACTATAAGTACCTTCAATATTTTGCTTTTATCTTCTAGGCATACTGTTAGCAGTACAGGTACAGCCCAGTTGAGATCTGATACCATGTGTTTTACCAGATGCTGATGAATGAATTGTGTTTTAGGCTCTAGTTTCCCAGGCTTGCACTAACTCTTAATACCCTGCACTTTTTAAACTTGGTGCAGGAAACTGTATAACATGTGTGCAACAGGTACAGGTCTCTTAACTCGGCTGTGTTAGTGTAGAATCTGCACCCTTACACTGGGTGGTAGACCTTCTTCTGGGACTGAAGACATAGGGAATCACTCACATTCTTGTCGTTCTATATAAAAGATCGAGTAGACTTGAATTAGTTTGTTTTTGAATTAAAAAATCAGGACTTTTAGAAAAGAAGACTGAATGAGTTTGGATTCAAGTGTTGTTGGAGAGGGGCTTTGACTCAGTGCTACAATACGAAAGGAAACTCTACTCAATGGTATTGTTTTATAACACTTGAGTAACATCTTATAGAATTAATCTTAAATCGAGTGTTAGTTTTTAATTTCACAGTATAAAAGTTATATACTATTTCAGTTAAGATTTGAAACTTTGGGATATTGGCTTGAAAATAGTTTAAGGAAGGAAAATTGTAAAGAAATCATTTTAATGCATTATCACAGTAATATTTAAATCTAGCTTAATAATCATGGTTTTTCTTACCATATGTGTCAAATTATCTAGTCAGAGATACAGAAATCTAGAGAAATAAGTTTTTATGAGGAAAAGGGAAATAGATTTAAAGTGTGAAGGAAAGTTATTAGAATTGTTCAATTTTTCATGTTTAAGATATAGCATTAACTATTGATGTCATGTATGAGTCAGCATAATATAAGTGTGTATGTGTATAAAAGTTGTGCGCTGTAAGTGTTCATTGTTTCATTCTTTGGTCCATTAACTAATTATTTTAAAAACATTGGTAGGAAGCCAATTATGGGTCTAGCACTATTCCAGGCACAGTAAAATGATGAAAAAAATAATCATGGTTACATCCTTTGGAGCTTAAAGATAATAAGTTAGTCATAGAATTTAAGTGTCAAAAATCTGGCAAAAATTTACTTCACATATATATATTTAAATATATGTATACTTGAAAATGTATATGAAGCATATTTGTCTTAGATCATCATTAAGGGAAGTATCTTCTGCAGAGATTTTATGAATGAGACAGTTTGTAAGCAGAGAGAGACCCAGACCTTGGGCTTGATCCAGAAAGACCAGGTTTGGCTCAGCAGGCAGTGCTCCATGCTCAGATGGAAGCCTTTTCTAGAGTTTCCAGCTCCTTCCAGCTGGGTGCCTGGAAGAAGAGAGCAGTTGGTGACAGAAACACAAGCAGGGCTCTGGAGAGCAGGTAAGGAGAGTTGAGGGGCCTTGATCAGAGCCGTGGGTGGTCAGTCCACTGTAGAATGGAGCAATAGAGGCTTAGTGTGGGATGTCCTACTTGTGTGCTGTGGAACAGTGGCTCATGGGAGGAGCCACAGGTCCTGCTCACAAAGTCTTATCGGTTCACAGCAAGGCCCTCTCCATGAGCAAAATCCTTACCTTTTTTTCTCTTATGCTGCCTCATCAGGTGCGATGTGAATTTGAAATGTGGCAAACATGAGACAGAATTAATTTGTATTACACAGAATGGATTTTGTGTAATTAAAAAGCCGCACAGTTCCTCAAAGTGTGTATCATAGAGTCAGGTTTGTGTTTAGATACAGTGTAACTGAATTAAATTTTTTATAGTAATTTATTACTTTATATATGATGAACCTAATAAATTTTAAAGTGAAGCTTTTATTTTGTGTCTTCATTTTATTTTCCTGTTAGCAACATTTTATTATAGTTTTTTCTGAAAATGCTGGTCTGAAACTGGGGAGAAAGGAAATTGTTTCTGTGACACAGTTAGTTTGAGAAGGAAGTGGGGCAACTTACCTGATTTCACCCATAATGGACTGAAATAGTCAGGTCGAGTTTCCTGGTCCAGGTAAGTTCATGAAATGGTCAGAAGAAAGATACTTTTAACACAGGCTTTGTCAAAGGGGACAGAAACAGTGTGTTGAGTGACACATGAAGAGCCAAGATCTAGAATGTGAGCTAGACCTGGCTGTGCATAATGACTAAAATATTCTTCAGTGGCTTCCTGAAATCCAGTCTCTTCATAAGGGAATCGATAAAGATTTTTTCCCTATGTGACCAGTATCTGTTCCTGTCTAATATTGACCTTCTCCTATTCTCTGCCAAGATTATCATTTAGGAGTGACTAAATATTCTTGACCAACTGCAACTTTATTCTTGCTTTATACTGCCTTACTTACTTATACTGCCTTACTTTTACAGAATTGTTGAGCAATTCAGCCTTAAGAATGTCCCCCCCCCCTTTTTTTTTTTCTCTTTTTGGAGTGATAGGGTTTGAACTCAGGTTAGGCAAGCACTGCCTTGCTCTATCCTCTGTCTTTGACTTTTTTTTTTCTTTTAAATTTTAAGACAGGATCTCACTAAGTTACCCAGGCTGGCCTCAAACTTAAGATTTTCCTGCTGCAGCTTTCCCAGTAGCTGGGATTACAGGTGTGTGCTGCCACACCTGACAGAATGTGCCAGCTTTCTGACAATCTAGAACACAGCCCTACTTCTCTAGACAACTTCCATCCCCAGATTATCCTACCAGCCAAAGCCTAAATCCTGTTAATATGTATAGTTTCTAACAGTCTCTTACCATTGTGCTCTTGGCTTCCTCTGCTTGTATGTGGTAAGTGCGATTGTCAACTGAAAGTGCTACTGATGGTCTTTGACCAGAAGGTGTTGACCTTCTCTGCCTGTCCATCTCTAGAGCAGGAGACCAATGGTGAGAAGTCATGAGGGTGGCAGGTATTTAAGACTTCTTGGTGGGAAGACACTTCTGGAATGCACAGATATCCTCTCTGTCCCATCAAGGAACATACAACAAAATATATTTCTTCCACAGAGTCCTCCCATTTGCTCTGTAATGCCATTAAACCACCCTTGTGAGTAGTAACAGCTCATAGTTCTGTTTTTTGGTCTATAAAATTTCCAAAATAAAAGCTTGTTTAATTAGTAGGCTTTATGTTTTGAGTTTCATAATATAAGGAAATTGAATTTTTCTAGACTTGCTAAAACAGTATTGCCTTGTTAATTCCCCTGGATTTTGATCAGAGGGGGCTGGTAGAGAATGGGAGAACTGACTAGTACTAGGTAATTGCTCTCCCGGGCTCTGCAAATTCATTGATTTCCTCGTGGGCTGACTTTAAGATCAAGGGGTTTATTGAGGACAGAGGTTTTCAACCATTTTTTCAGCATTTGCAATTCTTCTTTCAAATGGAATGACCAGTGGTTATCTAATAAAATAATACGCAAAGTGGATAAACTCAGGGAAAATTTGGTTGAAACACAGGTGGGAGGTTCTTTTCTCCTCTATCATCACCCACCACTAGTAGACTGTCTGACGGGTACTAGTCCAGGCAGGGATCTCTACTAGGAAGCCGGGAGTTTTTGGAAGTTAAAGCTAACTACTTAGGAGTCATAAATGAACCTCTTTTCTAAAATAGCTGGTCGGCACATCTGATTAATGTTGGAGGCATTTTATCCCTGTTAGATTTTGGACAGATCTGAATACACTCTGTGTGAGCAATTGCAAACTTCTAACGAAGTAGCCCCAGTTCCCTGCCTTAAGACTTCTGACTTGGAATTTGGTCCTTTCAGAAACTTACTCTGGTTTGCCTGTTTCAGTAAGTCTAGCTGCAGAGCTTCTGTTGAGAAGTCTTTTAAACAATATTGTTAGTGTGCACATGATTGAGAACATTTGAATGGTGATTGTATATTTGGCTCAGTCTGGTAAATGAAATGTTTGGAACCAAGAATTAAGTACAAGTTTAGAGCCGTTTATTGTTTATTTAAGTTTTTGAGGATTGATCTTTGGATATTGACCTTAGAGCATCTGCTTTTATGGAAAGAACTTGATCTGTGAAGCTGGGGGCAATGTACCTTTTCCTTCCATGCAATGTGCATAGAAGGCACCATGTGTTTGTGATGGATGGAAGGGGGAACCGTGACTTCTTGGTTTCCGTGCTGATTTAAGATACCTTAGAATGTCTGAGGCAGAAAGGATGGAAATTTGTTTTACCTCTAGATATGTTTTACCTCTGCATACGTACACCAGGCCCCTTTAGCAGTGTAGGGTAAGAGGCCCAAAGCCTTTATACTCTTTATTCTGGAGGTGGAATGTAAAATACAACAGACATCAGTCCCTTTCAAAATGATGAATGGTGAGAGTCCTCCAGACTCATTAGCCCAGGAGAACCAGCCCTGTGACTCTGCTACTTACTGGGATTTGGTCACGGTGGCCCTTTGGGGGTTGACAGCATTCACGGACTTCTGTGTGCGTGCTTGGGACAGGTCTGTGCTCTGGGGACACCGTTCTCCCTGCCTCCTTCTTCAGATAGACAGGCAGCCAGTCTGGTTTCACACAGGCCCCTTAAGTACTGTTTACTTTGCTTCATTTTTTTTCTATTCCTCAGACTTGATAATTTCCATGCTCCCATCTAAACGTTCTTGGATTTCTCTGTCTACTCAAATCTGTCTTTGAACCTTTGTAGTGACTTTTTATTTCTGTAATTGCCTTTTCTAGCTTTAGAAGCTAATCTTTTCTATTCTCTCTCTCTTTTTTTTTTTTTGACTATCTCTTTACTGATGTTTCATACATCCTTTTCCTGAATTTGGTTCATTGAGCATCTTTAAGACTCTTATTTTAACATCTTTAAAACCCTTGTTTTAAATCCTTTGCCTAGTGGGTTTGCCTTGGGTTTTTCAGGCATAATGCTCTTGTTATTGCTTTCTTTCTCTTTGAATGATCAGTGCTTTGTTTTTCTTTGAATGCTTTGTGATGTTTGGGCTTGAAAACTAGGCATTTTAATCTAATATAGTACTGGAAATCAAATTTTGAATGGTTTACTCATTTTTTGTTTGTGTATTTTTAAATTGTTGGCTGTTTCTATTTTGAGGATTAGCCCAAAGCATAAATACAAGATCTTCTCAGGTCTTTTCTGAACTGCTACTTTGCCCTGGGCATGCATAATGACTTTCTAATTTCCTCCACGTATACATTTGCTTTTGAATATCCTAGTGTTCATTGGCTCTCCACAAAGGTAAAAGATAAAAATGAAGTAGAGAAAACTGCTGATTCCTTAAATCTCCTGGAAGTCACTTCAGCCAGATGGGAAGGACATTTACATTGGAACATTAAAAGGAGGCCGGAAACAATGGTTGCCACTCTGTCTGCACCTCTGTGATCATAAGCAGCGGTCTGTCATCAGGACACAGATCCCTAATGTTTAGAAAATGGGGTCCTTTTTGCCCACTCTGTCTCTCTCATAAGTTGTTTGCAGCCTGCATAAGAATACATGCCTGGCTGCTTGTCTCAAAACTGAGAGGTGGGAGATCAGCAGCTTTTAAAGTGCTGAGAGCCTAAGTTGACTGAAACTAACCACAATTTTCATTCAGGCTTTTGCCTAGAAATTTCCAGCCTTCACTGTACTCCAGAGCTCCAAAATCCTGTCATCAGGCAAGTGCTGGCAGGGCACTTACTGTGTGGGTGGAGAAGAGAGTTCTGATGCCTCCTGGGCTGCCATCTTCCCAGAACCCCGTCTGTTACATCGTGCTTTCTAAAAATGCTTAAAGTAGGTTAAATGTGGAGTTTTATAGTAAGAATACTCATGGAACACAAATGAAGAGGAGAAATGGTCAAAAGCTTCAGAATTATGATACCTTATAAGAGTTCAGTTTGAAAAAATATAAGTACTATTGTTAAGTCACACCTTTCATAAAATGGTTGAGGGAAATGAGTGGTCACAGTGTTATTTTACAGTCTGACAAACCTAGACTCCAGTTACACTATGATTGAGTCTTGTGACTGTCGTCAAAAAATTAACCTTTCTGTATTCTCTTTTCCTTCCCTGAAATGGGAAAGTAATGCTTGTCAGATCAAGGACTTCCTGAGTGTCTTTCATATGGTGTGGCCACCAGGAAATCAGTGATTGTTAGAAAAGCCCCTTTCCTTTTTCTCCCAGGTATAATTACTTGTTTTAATAGTTTGTAGTTAATAATACTAATGATTAACATTGCAAAATAAAATATACTGCAATTACCTGACAGCCTGTAACTAAATTGTAGAAAATAGAATCTTCTATGATGTGAACACCTTAGGAAAAAAATTCTTGTAATTTTGAGGTCTCCTTCTCCACCTGGTGGAGGGCTCCCTTAACATCATCTTTTCTGAAAGGCACTGTAACTTTTGCCATCCTAGGATTCCAAGGAAATTTATTCCCTTAGTCTTATTTTTATATCGCTGTACTATATAGAAAGTTGTACTGTAGACATCGCTTGGAAATGTGAAGTAAAAATATCTTGTTTTACTTCCTAAGTTCTTCAGAGATACAACCATGATTGACCATTTATCACTGTTGTCATTATGCTTAGGTTTTGTGCAATTTGTCCTTCTGTCTTTCAGTATATCTCATAGCAAATGAGCTCTGGCATAGGAAATGTTGCCCATACCCTGGCTGTGGCTGGAGAGGAATTAACAAAGCATAAGTCAAAATTTGATCATTTCCTCTCAAGCTTTTCATTCTGGTCAAATATTTTAAACTGTCGATCTTAAAAGTGACATGTTTTAGGGATAGAAAGAATTTCATAGCATTGGATGGTTATACGGTTGTTGAAGGTCTTTCTAATCTTTATTTTCTTAGGTGATGGTGGTTAATGTGCTGGTTTTATCCATTTCTAGTATAGAGTATTCTATGGAAAAGAGTGTTCAGCAAGGAGTAGGGCTTCTCTACCCCTCTGTGGAGGTAGATTAAGGCTGTGGAGATAAAAGCCACAGCAGATGCACAGGTCCAAACACCAGGAAATATGTTAACAAATTCATGCTAGCTTGAACCACTGGTGGTATATGTGTGACTGTTCCATCAGGTGGCATGGCACATTCCCATTGAGTGGTACAAATCACCCACTGGGACAGTCATGTATGTCCCACCAATGGTTCAAACCATCCAGCAGTAAGACATATGAATTACAGCTCTGTTGTGAGTATGTTAAACTTGAATGGCATTATAGTTAACTTCAGGGGCATGGTGGATGAGTTTTGATTAGCTTATAGGACTTTCTAACCCAAGCTGACAGTGTAGGAAATTTCTGGTAGGGGTTCTTCTGTCTGGTGATACCCTAAAGGTAGAGCTGAGTGTAGGGAGAGGGCTGCTGTTATGCTGAAGTGTTGTGTAAACACAGTAGGTCCCCAGCTTAAGGGGATTCTAAGCAGAAGAAGCCTGAGAGAAAATAAAGACCAAGATTTAATGAGAGACTTTACAAGTGTTACCAACCCAAACACAGTGGTCAGTGTTTTATTTAGCATTATCTAAGAAATACGATGCTTTCAATATAGTGAGTGATTAGAATTTTAGGGCACTACCTCCTTTGGACATGCAGAATATTTAATCTAGAGTGTGCCAGTACTTCCTGCTCTCCTGTCTGGCTTCTCACCTGGCTCTGAGGTTGATGTTAATTGACTAAGGCGAAAAGCAGCCAAGCACAGTGATGTGGGTGCAGATACCAGTAAGTCACCATGAGATGTGTCTCTCTGTGGTCAGCTGAACTTCACTCCTGTCTTTGGCTCCAGCAATGATATCCCATCTAAACTTAGCATATACCAATGAGGAAATACTTAGCATATACTGATGAGGAAAGGCTGAGCCATGTTAGTTGTGGACCATACCATTGGTGGGGAACTTTCAGGGAGGGATACGTGTTCATCTGTGAGAGTGTGTTCAGATTTGGTCAGTGTTCACATTTTGTTGTCTTTCACATACTTAAACCAGTGATTCTTTTTGTTCTACTTGTTGAACCCTATGTTTTAAAGTATTTTGTAAGCCAGACAAACTATGTAGTTATTCATTTCCACTGCCTTTTAATAATTAAAAACATCAGTTTGCTGGTCAGTTTCCTAATGAGGACACAATTTCTCTCTTCCACTCTTTGATTACCTTTTCCAGTATACTAATAAAAGGTGTAGACCTCCTACCATGTTGTTCAGCTTTGTGAAATGCTTGCAGTCATTCTTAGATTTCATTACTGCCTCTGCTGGGCATAAGGCCCTGAAATTACAAAATGAACGACGATGTGCTTTCAAAGGTTCCTCCCAGGACTGCTGTTTTATGACTCTGTAAGTTTGTGTTCTCATTGACCTTATGAACAGTGCATTCCTGGCCAAAGAAATGGAGCACAGTGCTCATTCGCCATGGTCTGGAGTAGACTTTCCAGTTCCAATGCTCAGATAGGGGTACTTTCTAGTAACACTTTATCTATTTTTATTATTTATTTATTTATTTATTTATTTTACTTTATCTGTTTTTAAAACACTTTGGCTTTACATGTGGTAAATGTGAATGAGTGGATGAAACTGTCCCTTGAATGGGATCTTTGAGCTGTGCTGTCCGTGCTCCTCAGGATAGGAATGTGCCAATGGAATCAGTGCAGGCGTTTCCTAGAAGAGCTTCTCATGCCACACTGGAGGAAGATGCGACCAGGACCGAGAATCCTTGTTTCCTCTTGGGGCCTCCAACTTTGCAGACATCAGGATCTCCTGGAGGGCTTATTAAAATGTACATTGCTAGGTTTCTGCTGTAGTCAGTCTCCAGAGGGACCTGACAATTTGCCTTTGTACACTTCCTCAGTTAGAGCCAGATTCCATAACTCAATTGTTTCTTGCTTGTGTGCTGTAATACTAGATATTAGTTTTTCCCAACTGACCTGCTTTCTCTGGGAAGGAATTTCAATTTCTTCTTCTTTTTTTTTTTATTGGTCTGCACTAATGTCTTGGCCCTTGCCAATGCTCTGTCATTGTCCCAGCCAGCTTGATCCAGCATCTGCCAGTCCCAGACTGGATTAACTTTGTACAACTACAACTTTTTCTCTCAGTCAGCCACCTCACTTGGAAGCTACCTGTTCTTTAGAAGCATCCGTGAGAGCCATCTGTTCAGACTGTCCACCTGGCAGAAAACAAACTTGGTGAACTTGAGCCAGCTCCTTAATGAGTCTGACCCTTGATTTCTTCATGTGGTTTGGGCAAAGACTTCCTGGTGGAGCTTTGAGGTAGATCTTCATGCTTGGTTTTGAAGGCCACTGAAGAAATTAAAGCCATTTTGCTTCTACTGACTGGTGGTTGGGTTGTGCTGTAGCGCAGTAGAGCAGCCCTGAGATTTTCATTTGTCCTGTGCTTTAATAGTCTGAGAAGCAGTACTTTACATAGGCTCCTGAACAACTGTGGACTCTGTCCATACACGAATGCTGTGTTTTCCCAACCCTCTTCTGTATCTATGCTGTCCACGTAGATGGTTTCACCTGATTTTATGGCTGCAAATACTATCTAATCATGGCAGTTATTGCCTGTGGCTGGCCCTGACCTCTACTGTGAACTTCAGACTCAGAATGTGGTGCTGCCTGCCTAGCATTTCTACTTGGATGTCTGAATCCAACAGAGACAAATTTAAAATTCAAGAAGGCCAAAGATCAATACTTGGCAGCCACTCCTATGTGCCTTCTTCCCAAAGGACGTTTGGGTGCAATTTTTCAGGCCAACCATTTAGGCTTATCTTAGATGCTTTTCCTCATTTCTCCTATCAAATTAATAATAAATCTTGAGGTTTCTCTATAAATTATGTTCTGGATCTACCAGTCAAACTAGTAGTGACATCCTAATTAGTTTTCTTGGTTTATTCTTGCCCCTCTTCATTTATCACCTAGGAGCTGAAATGGCATCTCTAAATTTGATGACCTTTTCTCTGTTTATCTACTTTCAATGGCTTCCCATTAAAATCCAAAGTTTTTACTATAATTTTTAAAACACTATTTTCGTGGTGCCAATAATTGCATAATTGTCCAATGAGCTTTGTACAAAAATATACAAATGCTTTGATCCTAACCGTAGAGATACAGATTAATTTGGTCTGCATCAGGGCTCAGCATAAGTCAGTTGAGTGTTCTTCTGAGGATTCTAATCTGCAGCTGCAGTTGAGAGTCATTGTTCTTTTTAAGAAGCCTTGAGCTCAGTGGGCACAGACTGCCCTGAAGGCCTGTTAGAGCAGACCTCTGGTGCCATCTTGGAGTCTGTGACCCAGAAGGTCTGCAGAGGGGCCTCCGAGTTTGCATTCCAAACATGTTCTGAGGTAACACTGAAGGATCTGGTCTCAGTTTCCTGTTCTGATATTTCCTCGTGTGACTTAGAGTCCCTGAGCATCAGTCCTGAAAGAAATCTCCAAGATTTCTTCTCCAAAGAAGCCGCCCATCATCAGCTTCCTGATTTCAGGTCTCTGTGCCCACAGGATCATCAGAGGCAGTGATGGAGACCTCCAGTGTCACCCCTTCTCCTCCTTTGTTTCCTCTCCTAAGGCTCCCAAGTCTTTTTGCCTTTCGAACAGTCTGAATTTTGCCTATGTCTGGCACTTAGGACCTATTTCTTCTGGTCAGAGTAGTCTTTTCTAGATGTTCAAATAGAGGAACCTAACAACGTTTCACATGTTAACTTAAATTTCATTTTCTCAAGGAGGACTTTCTTGGCCATTTCTAGCTAAAGGAGAAATCCTGGTCACTGTACACTGTTAGTGCTGTTAAACTTCATTGTTGCCATTATGGGCATTTCAAATTTATCTTGAATTTTTGGAGTGGTTGGCTCTGTTAAGGAAAGAACTCTCTCCCATAGGTTTTTGACAGTGCTTGGCACATGGTGTATGCTCAACAGGTTAATATTGTCAGTCCGACTGGCATAGATATTGGAATGGGGAATTGACTACCACTTTTGAGAGGTGAGTTATAGATCTTCCTTTGCTGTTTTTACTTTTCCCTATGTCTTAGTTACTTTTCTTGTTGCTGAGACAAAATACTCAACATGCAAATTTAAAGTAAGAAAGGTTTATTTTGGCTTACAGTTTGTAGGGGTTTCAGTCCGTAGTTGGCTGGCTCCAAGGCAAGATGGCACAGCAGAGGGGCATCACAGAGTAGAAACAACAATTCATGGCATGGAAGGCAGGAGGTAGTAAAATCATCAAGCAACAACAGAGGTCCCTTTTCTGTCCCTTATATTCCATCCAGGTTAAGGATGGGTAGCAGTCATACCCAGAGCGGGGCACCCTTAATCCCATCATCACATCCTTAGTCCAATACCCTAGACACAGCCACCTCTGAAAAGCCCCACCTATGACCACATGAAGCTTTGGGGGGACATCTAGACACAAGCCATAACACCCTCTATGTGACTTTCACAAAATAAAAAGAGAATTATGAACTTGAAATATTAAAGGTTCCTAAGATTTTGGAGGGGTTCATATGAATAGCATTCTCATGTTTTGGTTTTCTTTAAGTTCTGTTTCTCCTCTCCTATTCCATCTCCTCTTCTTGTACACATGAATCTGTGAAGGAGTGATGCCATCTTGACCACATTCACACAAGTTCAGCATCAGAATAGGGGTGGAGTGTTAATTTACTACTTATGAGCAAAAGAAACAGACATAAATCAGCATGACCACCTTTTTTTTTCTTTTTTAAAAGATAGAATTTTCAAAAAGACATTATAAAAATATACTTTGAATTAATTCTTTAGGAGAAAATAACATATACTCAAATAGAGACTTTCTAGTTAATGTTGGTTATTACAACAGCCTATAGTTGTGTGTTTAAGGCTCTAGATGTAGGTGTCTGTGACTTCTATGAGATACATTCAAGATACTTCACTGGATTCCTCATCCCTAAATGAGAGTTACTGATCATATTAAGATGATTCCTATAAAGGACATATGTGTGCCTGGAATGATGCTTATAAGTTTTAACTAGCATTAGCATTATCATAAAACTTCTATGGTAGCTCAAGAGGACTAATCCATCCAGGTTAGTTTTCTTCTAAGACTCAAACAGTACCTGAGCCAGCCTTGATAATCTGACTTAGCTCAACTAGCACATCATTAAGGAAGCCTTCTTTGATCCCTAGGTCAGATAACTTATTTACTTCATGAAAGTATCTTTTTGCTTTTTGGCATTTATGATGTTTTATCATTATTTACTCAAATTATCATTAGTTTTAAAAGTAACACCTATATTTCCCACCCTATCTGAATTCCATGGAGGCAGAATTATACCTGGTTTTGCTCACTGTTGCATGTGTAGCACTGATTTGGCACATATTAGACAAAACACCCACCTGGGCTATTTGATATAACCATACACATACGTCTTTGTAAATATTTTATGTACATTTATAGACAGTGACTACGTAGATCCAGATGTGTGTCTGTCTTTAAAATGAAGCTGCTCAAGTTGCCTCAAATGTTATGACAATGAAATCAGATTGAAATCAACCAGTTCAGTGGTTAAAAAATGTTGCCTGGGGTAGGGAGATGAGCACTAATGATTAGTAAATGGAGCAGAGCTTTGTTTCATTAGATCTCTGTGGCTAATTTCAGATGGATAAATCCATCAGGACAAGTGAAAATTGGAGGTGTCTGGCCTGCTAAAGCTGCTCATCTCCTCACACAGTAGGTGCTTATAGATTTAAGTAGCACAGTGCTGGCCTTCCTTGCCAACTTTCCTCAAGCCAGCCAGGGTTATCTTTGGGCCAGGGTATCACTGAGTGTGCTGTCTCTCTGAGGCCAGGGGCAGGGGAGAAGCCAGGCAAGGGTTAGGAACTGGCCAGCTGCCTGGGCAGCGATACAGGGAGTGATCTCATGCTGTGGGTGCAGCTCTAGATAGGCTACGGCTGGTTTCACCACAGTAGGTATATACTCATTCTATGTCTCAGTTTCCTCATTAGCAAAATGATGATGATAATAAATAATAATTTAGTAATAACAACACTTGATTTGTAGTTTATGCCAAGCAGTAAATCATCCATGTAAATAACTGGTACAGTGCCCGAGTCATGGGAAAATTTAGTAATGTCTTATTGTATAAGTTACATAGCATTATCATCACCCCAGCTTTAAACAGCAAAGTTCAGGGGCTGTGCATGTGCTGCATAGTGAAGCTAGTGTCATTCTCAGGGGCAGGGGTAGCAGGTCCGTGGCGGTGCTAAAGGTTAGCTCTGTGTAGACACCTGTGCACTTTCCACTTCCTGCTGATCTCCTCCCTTCTCAGCGTTCCCAGTCTCCTTTTGTTGAAAGCTTTCCCTTTGCTTAATTCTGCAAGGAATCAAGGAGGTCATTTGTCTGAACCATGCCAGCTGGATCATTTAAGGAAAGATCCGAACAAAGATGAGGCCTTTATATAAACTGAACAAAACTAAACACATGGGAAATGTTGTGCTGAAGTTTTGAAAGGTTAAGGCTTAAAAGAGAAAGATATTAGGTTACATATTTTAGTTTTCTGACAGTAGAAAACAAGGAACATTGAGTCTTCAGAGACAGTTTTTTTCAATAGGGCCAAATTCAAGTGTAACAATTATAGATCTAACTTATATAAATCAATTCTTGATCAATAAACTGTATTTGATAAGTAGACAACTTGGTCTTTGCTTTTACAAGTTGTATTTTTATCCTTTAGTATGGTCTAATTGTATCCAGGTCATAAGCTAAAGATATTTAGATTATACATGGAAATAATTAAATGTCAAAATGACTCACTTTGAGTGGGTTGATATGGGTAGGCTCAGTAATGTTTTGAATTGACAGAGGGAATAGAGATGTCATGTAATTATTTTAAAAGTTTTCAAATAAATTATATTTAACCTTAAAATCTAATATAGTGCATAGAGTTATTTCACATGTTACATAGGGTAGGCAGGAATTGTCTTATGTATTTATTTTGAATGACTTTTGCATGCCAGTTTTGCTATTTGGTTTAATTTGTTTTCGTAATAGGATAACATCCTTGGGATTTTGATTTTCTGGTTTTATTTTAATTGACAAATAATTGTATATATTGATGGGGTAAAATGTGATGTTTTGATACATGTATTGACACATTGTAGGGTGATTAAATAAGGCTTACTAGCATATCCATCATCTCAGATAGTTATCATTTCTTTTTGATGAGAACATTTAGAATCCTCTTTTTTAACTGTTTGGAAATACAAGAAATATTATTATGTAGCAGAATCTCCATACTGTGCAGAGGAACACCAGAACTTACTCTGCCTAACTGAAACTTCTTGTGTGTATGTTGTTGGTATCAAACCAAGAGCCTCATATATGCTAGGCAAGTGCTCCACCAGTGACCTATATCCCCAGCCCAACTGAAAAAAGTATTAATCATGTAAACAGGTAAGAACTCTAGAAATTGTGCTTTTGGGGGACAAAAGAGATTACTCGGGGCCTCTGTAAACTTTAAGATGTAAATAAGTTCCCTCAAAATTCATTGGAAATACCAAGTTCTTTCTCTTTTTTTTGTATATGATAAAGTAGATTGAATATGCATCCTACTTTTTTTCTCTCTTTTTGAACTTTTTAAAAAAAAAATAGGGTCTCATTATATAACTAAGGCTGGCCTTGAACTTGTGATCCTCCTGCTTCAGCCTCCCAAGTGCTGGGCAGACAGGGTTTGTGCCACCATGCCTGGCAGCTCTTTTCTAACTTACATTTTGGAATAGTAAATTCTTAACTCTGCAATATGAAAGATTATTGGGCAATATCCAGGACTTTTGTAAAGTTAAGAGTAGCTTATTAAATTCAGATATCATTACCTTCTCCCATTTATTTTGATAGAGGAGGTCTACCTGAAAATAAAGTAAAAATATTTTCTGATTGAGGGGTTAAGGTTGGTGTTTTATATTTTTTTGACTTTAACAATTATGTTAAACATTTAGTATTATAAGAAACTAGCTCACTTTGGTACTGGCTCAGCCTTAAGATACTTTTCCTCTGTATTTGTAACATTGTCAGAAGTTAACATTTTAACTTTTATAATGGCTGTAACCTTTTAAAAATGCTTTAATGTTTTAAACATTTAAAAAATTGTCAGAAATGAAGATTGCTCTTTTTTTGTTGGTTATGATTCATTTCTATATGAGTTTCCAAGAAAGCTGTTATAGAAAGGGTGGTGATTGAATAGAATCTGTGTGGGAGCCTTAAAATTTCACTTGATGATAAGTATAATTATCTCCATTTAGTCTAAAGTTAGTAATGAAAATGGTCTAATTTCAAAGGATCATGATTTTTCACCACAGTACCTGATATGAACTCTGAACTTTGTTTATTAACTTTATTAATACAATTTAGATACATAATGATAGGATTCACCATAGGAAATTTGTATCTGTACATGTTGTATCTTGATTCCTCTTTTTTCCCATTCACTTCCCCTCCCTTAAACCTCTGTGCCCCTCCTTATTTACAAAAACTTTGTTTCCATTTTTCTTTCTTTTCTCGTTTTTTCTTTTCCCTTCCTTCCTTTCCCCCACTCCCCTCTCTAGTACCCTCTCCTTTTGAACAATTTATTCCTATTTCATATTATCTGTTATACCTTTTGGTCTTTACACTTTCAGTTTTTCACACCAGAGGGACAATGCAATATTTACACATATGTGTCTGATTTATTTCACTTAAAAGAGTATGGTCTTAAAGTGCACACATTTACTTAGAAATGTTTCAAGTTTAACCTTCTTTATGGCTGAGTAGTACTCCATTATATAAAAACATCTTTTTTATCCACTCATTGATTAATAGGTATTTGGGCTTTTTGCAAGATTTAGAACACCCATTTATGATAAAAACCCACAGAAAATTGGAATACACGGTCTTTATCTCAATCTGATAAAAGCTACCCATGAAAAACTAATAGCCAACATAATATAAATGGACAAAAACTGAAATCCTTCACACTAAAATCAGGAACAAGACAAGGATGTCCACTATTATCACTCTTGTTCAATATAGTTTTGGAAACATTAGCCACAGCAGTTAGACAAGAGAAAGAAATAAAAGAAATTAGGATATGAAAAGAAGTTAGATCATCATTATTTGCAGATGACATGACTCACTACATAGAAGACCCCTAAAACGCCACCAAAAGTCTTATAGATTTAATAACCAAATTCAGTAGCTTAGCTGGATAAAAAGTCAGTAGCTTAGCTGGATATAAAGTCAAAAATCAATAGACTTCCTGTACATGAATAACAAACTCACTGAGAGAGAAATTAGGGAAACCACACCTTTCATGACAGCATCAAAAAAAACCCCAAAACCTACGAATCAATCTAACAATGAAAGTAAAGGATCTTTACATTGAACTGTAAACTTTGTAGGTGACCTCACTTTCCTTTCTTTTCTTACCTCTGCGTTTCCACTAAGGTGAAGTTGCCTATGAACATGCCCCAGCAATTGGTGATTCTTCCATCCAGTGAGGATTATAACCAAGATGATGTAGAAGGTGCTGTTGAATTTATTCTGTAGAAAGAGGGCATTTTATGGAAGTGGGAAGCAGTTGACTGGTGAGGAACCAACTGGATTAGGTTATTTACTGACCCTGTAATCCTGACCAGGTGTTACAAAGATCAGGGCCTGTTGTGACTACTGAGGAGGAAGTTTGTCCCCTTACACCTACTCAGAGGGTCAGCAGAGGAGGAAACGTTTTGTCTTTTTTTCCAGTTAGGGATGTGTGTAGGAGAAAGGCTGCATCATTTCCTGTGTGAGTATGAAGTGACCTTCCCTTGAGCCCATTTTCTTTCTTTTTTTTTTTAAATTAAATTCTTTTATTGGTACATTGTAGGTATACAACACAATTACATTTCTCACTGGGAATTGTGCCTTTACATAATGCAT
>NW_004624735.1:35242685-35258207 GCF_000247695.1 Heterocephalus glaber
TCCTTTCCTATCTTTATTCCTTTTATTTCTTTCTCTTTTCTAATTGCTGTGGCTAATGTTTCCAGAACTATATTGAACAGAAGTGGTGATAGTGGGCATCCTTGTCTTGTTCCTGATTTCAGCATGAAAGTTTTCAGTTTTTGACCATTTAGTATGATGTTGTCTGTTGGTTTTTCATAGATAGCCTTAATCAGGTTGAGATAAAGACTTTCTATTTCAATTTTCTGTAGTGCTTTCATCATGAATGGGTGTTGGATTTTGTCTTATGATTTTTCTGCATGTATTGAGATGATCATATAGTTTTTGTCCTTGGCTCAGTTAATATAGTGTATCACATTTATTGATTTACAAATGTTTAACCATCCTCTCATCCCTGGGATAAATCCGACTTGGTCAGGTGTATGATCTTCTTGATGACCCTTTGTATTCTGCCTGCCAGTATCTTGTTGAGGAGTTTTGCATCTATGTTCATTAGGGAGATTAGCCTGTAGTTCTCTTTTTTGGTTGGGTCTTTCCTTGGTTTTGGAATCAAAGTAACAGTTGCTTCCAGGAATGAATTTGGAAGTATTACTTCCCTTTCAATTTCTTTGATGAGTTTAAAGAGTAATGGCATTAGTTCTTCTTTAAATGCCTTGTAGAATTCAGCAGTGAAGCCATCAGGATCTGGGGTTTTCTTTGTTGGTAAATTTTTAATTACGTTTTCAATTTCACTCATTATAATTGGGGTGTTTAGAATTTTTATATCTTCATTTAACTTTGGCAATTCGTATGTGTCTAGGAATCTGTCTATTTCTTCTGTATTTTCCATTTTATTAGACTACAGGTTCTCGAAGTAGGTATTGATGATCCTCTGGATTTCTGCTGGATTGGTTGTGACTTTACCTTTTTCATTCTTAATTGCATGGATTTGAGCCTTTTCTTTCCTTTTTTTGATAAGGTTTGGTAAAGGATCATCGATTTTTTTAATTCTTTCGAAAAACCAGATCTTTAACTCATTTATTTTTTGTGTCATTCTCTTAGTCTCCATTGCATTGATTTCAGAGCAGAAATTTTTGAAAAACTTTAATTTTGGCTTAGAAGAAACTACTTCTCAAGTTTGGAGAAGAAGGTGTGACTAATACAGAGATCAGCACCATGAAAAAGAAAGCAAGAAAGTACTTTGTACATGGACAAGAAGAAAGAGGATAATCCGGAATCAGTAAGATTCCACTTATTGGAGGCTCTGATGCAGAAAAGTGTAAACCTTTCATTTGAGAAGAGAGCCCCTGGGCCATCTTGCTTTGAAAGGTCTTCCTAAGCACTTAGTTCCCTTGGAATCATTTCACTGTGCTCAGCCACCCAGGCAGTCAGAGGTACTGCAGCCATGGTCCAAGGATTCCAGCCACTCTTCAATTTGAAGGTAGACCTTGATGATGTATGTGATGCTCGTTTTACTGTATGCAGAATGCAGTAGCTGTGGGGTCAGGGAGGCTTCCACCAAGATTTCAGAAGAAAGCCTGGGAGGCCAGGCTGAGAGGGCAGTACGTGAAGCTGTCAGCATGTAGCCAAAGTGGCAGCGGAGATTCCAGGAAGTTAGAGATGCCAGGAACATGGACCATTGGCCTAGGAAAGCTATATCCTGAGAATAGAGCCAGCCCAGGAGAGATGCCCATGTAGACTGGAATCAGCAAGGCCATAAGGGTAAGACTAAGTCCCCTGGAACTCATATCTTAGCATCATGTGCCTGGATACCAAGTATGGAGCTATGAGACTTAATCTTTGCCCTGCTGGTTTTCAGTTTTGCTGTGGTTCAGTATTTTTCTATCCCTCTATTCCTCCATGTAGGAATGGGAATGTTTATCCTGTAGTGTTGTACCTTGGGATTATGTAACTTGCTTTTTAGTTTTACAGAGGTTCACAGGTATGAGTTTTCCATGAGTCTCAGAAGATGTAGACTTGGACTTTTGAAAAATACTGAAACTCTCGAGACTCTGGGGAGGGGATTACTGCATTTTGGGTTGTACACAGAATAGTTGTATCATGTTAAGCAGAATTATGAGCTTACTATTTTCTTTATTGAAGATTAAGTATGGGTTAAGGAGATGTGTTTAAGTGTGAAGTTGACGAGGAGTGAATTGTGACCATTAATCCTCATGTGTCAACTGGATCAAGAAACACTGAACAGAGCTGGGATTTAGCTCAGTGGTGCCACTGCCTGCCTTGCAAGCTCAAGGTCCTGAGTTTGATCCCTGGTACCCAAAACAAAACAAAACACCGAACAGATTAGTAATGCATGATCCTGTGTGTCTGAATGGGCCATGGAGTTGTGGCCATGGATAGTATATATATATCAGTGATGGTGAATTTTTTAGAACTTTCAATGATACAAACAGCTTGCTGCAGCATGTGTGCGATAAACTTGTCGCTACTGTCATACATGGTCCCTTGCCCATTCCTCTCATACTGTTCTCCTGCTCTGCTTCTTGGCTGCCATGAACTAAGCAGCCTTGCTCCACCACACCCCTCTGCCATGGTGTTCCTGTGTTGGAGCCAGCTGACTACAGACTGAATTTCTTCTGTGAGCTACATTGAACCTCTCCTTCTTTGAGAGTTGTAGATGTTGGGTATTGTGTCCCAGAAATAGAAAAGCTGACTAATGCATATACCTGAATGCTTAATGTTATAATAGGTGATTTTTAAAGGTATTTTTGAGTTCAAGTACATGGAATTATAATTGTCATATTCATAAACCGAGTATGAAAAAAGGTGTATGAAAGGATAAAAGTCCACAGAAAGTGGGGAGGCCACTGGTTTGCTACTCTTCCATCTCCCAGTCTCTTACAAGAACCTTCCTCACTATGGTTAGTATCTTCACTCATAGAAATTTCAAAGGAATTGAAAGTAACCAGAACCAGTTTAATCAGTGGCCTCTGACAATGTGGTACATCTGGCTTGGCAGGCCGAGACGTCTGAAGTCTGTAGTGTTGGTATTTGTGGTGACACTGGGAGTGGCAGACACTTCTGTATAACAGTTGCTGATGGAGCAGGGCTTGGGAGGATCACTATGCAACAGGAAGCAGTCATTCTGCAGACTTGTAAGGGGTGGAGCAGATCAACTTGATGCTAGTCCTGTCTTACCTTTGTGAAGTTGAGTAAGAAAGATAAAACCTGAATGCCATGGTCATGACAATCCACAAGATGGAGTTATTTTACACTGGGAAAAATCTCCAAAATGAACACTGAACAAATACTACTTTCAGGACCTAAAGGCCCAAAGGAAGAGCACCCTGTTTATTACATTCAAAGATAGGTGACTAGAAACTACATAAGAGTTACTGTTTTGATGACTTGTTAATCATTTTGGACTTTACCTATGCCTTTTGCCAACTTGTAGGTTGAAAATGCCCACTGTAGGACTAAATATGCTTTTTTCCTTAGGCCACATTTGGAGTAGATACAACTGGATTTTGGGAAAAGTGTGATGAATTTTCTCTACAAAATTATGACTTGTTTACCCTGCTCTTAAGTGAAATAAATCAGGCACACATGTTTAAATACTGTATTGTTTCTCTGGTGTGAGAAACTGAAAGTGGAAATAAGGGCTAAAATATATAATAGATATTGAGAAATGGGAAGAAAACGGGAAGGGAAACAAGGGAGGAAGGAGAGAGAAAGGAAGGAAGGGACAAGGAAAAAAGTGAAAATAGAAGGAAAAATGGAAACAAAGCTTTTTTGTATATAGGGAGGGGAGGGGGCTTGAGGGGAAGGGGAATAAGAAAAAAGAGGCGGGATGTACCATGTACAGGTGCAAATTCTTTACAATGAGGGTGATCATTATGTATGCCTAATATGTACCAATGTTTTGCTTTAAAAAAAAAGAACTGTGAGGGAAAAAAAACACACACACAAAAAATTATAACTCATTTAAAAAGAAATGACATTAGAAGACATGAAAAAATGTTTTCCCAGTATAGTTATCTTTGATCACTAGTCATTAGCATGTAGTAGGTACACAGAAGGTATGTAGTTGAATAGAAGTATTTACATCAGAAGAACAGAAATAATGCTATACTGAACCGTACGCTAACTTACCTCAACAAGAGTCCTTGCTGTTTCTTAGGTTCTGTTATGCTTCCCTCTTTTGAGCATGCTTAAATATATATTCTAAGAAAAAGAATCATTTTCTGCAGTTGTATGTAATTTTCTAAACATTGGATTGGCAGCACACTTAAAGTATAAAAGTTTTTTTCTATAGTAATTAAATAACAGCTGAAACAAGTAGGTGGTGATTGAATGCTTGTCTGGGTATTTGTTTTGCAATTGTTATTGGATCGAGCATTTTAGCCATGGCTGTGTATTTGTAAAAAACTAGGTTTTAAAGAAGCTGACAAATAATTCCACCTTTTTGCCTTTTGTAACAAAAGCAACATTATTTCTAAACATGTAGGTAATATCTAAAATGTAAACTTATTAATAATATGACCCTATTAGTTTCTCTCTCACTGTGACACAATACCTTACAACCTAAAGGAGGAGAGGTTTAATTTGGCTTATATGTTTGAAGGTTGAAGTCCATGGTTGGCTGGCTCCAAGGGAGGAACATCATGGCTGAAGGGCATGGGGGAGGAAAGCTGCTCAGGTCATGGTGGCCAGGAAGTAAAGCAGGGGAACAGTGCCAGAGAAAAGGGGCCAGAAACCATGTGTAGTGCCCAAGGGCACACTCTATGACCCTTACTAATCTTCAAGGGATTCATAATTCAATCAAGTTGTATATCATGATTAATGGTCACAGCCTATATTTTCAGTTTGAATAATAAAAAAAATTGAGCCACAACCCCTCCTGGGCCAGAGATAACACTACATGTAGCCCAAGACCAATGGAAAAGGAAAAAGAGCCTAGAAAGAAACTCACTCATCACCCGACTTTTAGTAAGTTTCAATAACACACAATGGGGAAAGGACAGTCTCTTTAACAGAAGTGTTAGGAAAACTGGATATCCACATGCAGAAGAATGAAGTACTACTACCTTATCACATACCATATAGAAACTCCATTTGGTTGTATTAAAAGACTTAAACATATGACATGGAACTGTCAAACTACTAAAAGAAAACATAAAAATCTTCATGACATTGGTCTGGGGAATAAATTTTTATATGTGATAGTTAAGACACAGGAACCAAAGGCAAAAGAGAAATGGAATCACATCTAATTGAAAAACTTCCATATAGTAAAGAAAATCACAAAGTGAAAAAGCAACCTATAGAATAAAGGAAAAAATACTTCCACCCATACATCCAATAAGTGATAAATAACCAGATAAATGCTCATAACTCATTGGCAGAAAAGAATTGTTCCAAAAATGAGCAAAGAACTTGAACAGTTACTTCTCAGAAGAAGCCAACACATGTAGAATAGATGTATGAAGAGGTTTTCTACATCACTAATCATCCCATAAATGCAGATCAGAACCTTAAAGATATATCACATCATACTCATTGAAATGGCTATTCTCAGAAAGAAGAAAGCTAGGTATCAGTTGGAAAAGGAAACACTTGTGTGCTTTTGTTGGGAAGGTAAATTGGTATACCCATTATTGAAAACAGCACAGAAATTCCTCAAAATACTAAAAAGTTGAACTGCCATATAATCCAGCAGTAGAAATTCTGGTTATAGAAACAAAGGAAATAAAATAATTTTCTCATAGAGATTTGTAATCCATTGTTAATTGCAGCATTTATTAAACAATATATGGAAACAACCTAAGTGTTTGTTCTAATACATGACTGGACAAAGGAAATGTGATATATATGTACATACATATGTATATATTATTTAACCTAAAAAAGAAGCAAATCCTGTTATTTGTGACAACATGGGTGAATCTGGGTGACATTAGGCTAAGTGAAATAAGTGAGACACAGAAAAATTCATGTTATGTCACTTACATGTAAAATCTAAAAATATCAAACTCACCGAAATAGAATAGAAAGGAAGTTAGCAAGGATCAGCAAATGGTTGAAATGGAGAGATTTCCGGTTTTAAGAAGAAGTTCAGCAGACTGAAGTTCTTGTGAGTATAATAAACAGTATTTTTTTGTTGTTGTATACTTGAAATTTGTTAAAAGACTAGAGTTAAGTCTTCTCACAAAAAATTTAATGACTACCTGAGGTGATATGTTAGTTTGTGGTAATTATTTCCTAATCGTCTATTAAATTGTCAGATTTTACACATTAAATATCTAGAATATTCTGTCAAACATAAATTAAGAAGTCCCAGGCAAAAGAATATACCCCCAAAGAAAAGATTCCTCTGGCTAAAACATGAACTGACCAGAGAGCAAGCAGGAATGTTGCGAGACTGATCCATGGAGAGCAGGCAGGAATGTCAGGAGACTGTCCATTGAGCCTCCCATAGCTCATCTGAGATGAAGTGGTGGAGGTGGGGAGCATTGGCCTTTGTGAACCACTTCCACAGTGTCAAAAACCGACCCAGTACTTCTCATGCATAGCCCTTGGCATCAGAAAAGTAAATTCTAAAGACAGATGTGCCTGGAGTCCCAGCTACTCAGGAGCCTGAGCCAACAGGGTCATGAGTTTGTTGCCATCCTAGGCAACTTAGGCAGACTCTATCTCAAAAAAAAAAATGATATTGTACAATGTAGAAATAAACTGTTGTACTCTGAAAACTTGTAAAATGGAATGTGTCTGGAATAGAGTCCTTTTCCACAGAAGAGTCCCTGTTCTGAGTAATTTCAGATGTTAATTACCAATTATGAAAGGACAGCTGGCCTGTATTAATAAATTGAGTGGGTGATATTAAATCAAGACCAAGAACCACAGTGGCTGAAGACCTGTGCACTGCCATACTTGTGACTCAGCAGGACAATAGGTTTATTATTCCAAAGAAAACAAGTTTTAAAACTCAGGTTGGGTAAGTTTTCTGGCTCTAACAATATGTGTAAGAATTTGTGAATTCGTATACAAAGTGTATAAAATTTAGGTAATTAGGTTTTTTTCTGATTTGGAACATAGCCAAGAAAATAGAAAGGAGCCAAAGTTTTTTTTATATATAAATCAAGTTTTGTAAACTCATCAGAATTCTTAGTAGTCGTAGTGTATATTTGGATTATTAAACTTTTAGGATAATGCACAGAATATGGTTATATTTGATCATAGCTACTTTTTTGCCACTTCTTTACTAATTTGTGATTTCTACCATTCTGTGCTTGTCAGCACATAGGACCTGACCTTATACTCAAAATGCTTTGGCATATATATATATAAAGAGAATAAATATAAAACTGAGTATATAGGGAAAAGTATTGTTAATAAAAGAATGGAAAGAGGTTTTGTATACTCACATTGAACCTGAACGCTTAGGTGATGCTTACAGATGATATAAGTGCTTTGACACAGACAGAGATGGACCTCTGCCTTACTTAGCAGTAGCTATTAAAATTTCACTTTGCCAGTCAGTCCTGTGACTTTCCTTTACTCTCATCTACTGAGTTCTTAAGTTCATTGATTCTTGTTGGAGCAAGATTACTCGCTTCAAATCTTTAAAATTTTTTTATCAGTACATATGTGCAGTACATAATGTTTACATTCCTTATGTGGAGTCAGCACATGTGTAGAACACATCTTAATCCCTTTTCCCTCCCTCTTCCTTGCTCCATCTTTTGATCCTCTTCCCATGTAAGAAAGATTTATCTCCCTCTTCATATTATCTAACTTTTATTTTCCTCTGTATGTATATTTTGGGTTTTTTTGTGTAAGAGGAATTGTGATATCTCAGCTTGAGTGTTTGCTTTATTTCATATCACTTAGGAAAATGGGTGTACTGTGAGACAATGATGCAAATTTAAAGTCCTATTTTATCAGAGACATTCTTTTATTCATTTTAAGAGAGGAAAATCCATATTAGATTGTTTTTTCTCTTATTGTCTTCTACCTGTTTTTCTAAATATTAAGCAAAGTTAATTTTATTAATGTAAATATTTGCAATGAGTCATGTATCCTGTGGAAAAGGAATAATGATCTAAAAGTCAACATGCATGTTATAAAGAACATAAGCCCTCTATGTTGGTATTTGGTATATCACAGGCACTCTACTTCTACTTATGTTGCTTGAGGAAAATTTCAGCCTCTCACTATCTTTTTCTGATGTCTATTTAAAATTTTTATAAAAGTGATGTGTATAGATACTATCTTCCTTAAAGTAAGTTCTTAAATTTAGATAAGAATGGGCACAGTTTTCATAAAATCTAGTCAACAGTTGATAGTTTATTGAGCATTTATTATTTGGAATGTTCTCTTTTGCTCTACCATTTCTTGTAGCTATTGAAACTAGAGGGGAATAAGGAAAAGATAGATCAGATGAGTGAAAAGAATCAAAAAGTGGAGATATTCTCTCCCCTCTGATGGGTATACCAGCTGTCCTAAGTAGTGCATTGAGCCTCAGGTTCTTGGGCTCTGGCCCTGAAGTGCTTGACTCTTGTGGAACACTCTCATCGGTAATACATTCTGTCTTGCAGAAGAAGGATATTTTTCTCTCATGTTTTTTTTTTCCCATTAAGTTTATTGGTACATTTTCGATATAAAATACAGTTACATTCATCATTGGGATCTTGGACCATTATATGAGTATCTTGGTTCTTTTTTTTTCCCCCTTCCCTTGCCCTCCCTTCACACCCTCCACCCTTCCCTGTTTGCAAAGACTTTGTTTCCATTTTTTTCCTTTTCTTATATTTTCTTTTCCCTTTTTTCTTTTCCCCTACGCCTCCCACTTCCCCTGCACCTTTAGACCTTTTCTTCCTGTTACACAATATCAATTATACATTTTTAAAATTACAATATCAAGATCTAGGAGACATTACCACTTGTTTCTCTCATATTTGATTCAACTTTTTGGCAATAGAAATACACCTGTTTGAAAATTTGATTTTTCTAGCCTTGTTCCTCTTTAAAAAATATAAAGTATCCAATACCTTGCATTTTTAGCATTGGAAGGCTCTTATTTCTGAGACCTGGTGGAGAGCTACATTGTCAATTTCTTTGTGAAGTAGACAGAGAACCTGTGATCCAAGGATTTTTAATTTTTAAGTAGGAGCCACATAGGCCTTTTTTTTTTTTAACTGGACTGGGCAGGGATATAAGTGTATGCATATCCAAACATGGTAGTATAGTATGCCTGGTCTAAATATTTACCATAACAATGAAAATATCTTTTGAGTTTTGAAGTAAATCAGAAATATATAAAGCCTAACTGTGCTGGTTAGAAATTTTGATAAATTAGGCAGTTTAATGAATTTCTGAATGTCAATTTTCTCATTTATAAAATAGGGATAATATTTGATATATAGATTTTTCACCTGGCTTAACTAAGATAATGTTTAAACAGTTCTTGTATGAAGGTCCATACTCAGTTGATATCTTAGTTTGTTCCAGCTGCTATCGCAGAATACCTTAGAGTAGGTATCATGGTTTATATCTTGATGTTCCCTCATGTACTCATAGGGCTTTGGGAAGTGATTGGATTATGGGAGCGTGTTAATCAAACACGCCACTGATGCATTTATAGTTGAATGTGATGCTAGGAGGTAAAGCCTGGTCCAAGGAGGTTGGGTCACTGAGGGTATGGCCTAGAGGGAAACACCCTCTCTCCTCCTCCCTTGTTCTCTTTGCTTCCTGTCTGTCATGCCATGAGCTGCTGTCCTCTGCCATGCTATCCTGCCTTGGAGCCTGCGAGCCAGTCTCAGTACAAGGATTGAAACTACTAAAATGTGAGCCACAAAAACCCTCTTCTCCCTTAAGTTTCAGGTATCAGGTGCTGTGTCCCAATGAAGAGAAAGTAACTGAGGAGGTAAGCTTTGGTATAGTGAAGACTTGGTCTCTGCTTGAAAGATTATGCTTTCTAATAGTATCCTTCCATGATGAAGGGGCAAGCACACTCCCTCAGGATTGTCTTATAAGGGCATTAATCCCTTCATGAGGGTGGGGTCCTCATAACCTAATAACACCCCAACTGCACTACCCTTTCATGGATTTTAACCTTGGAATTAGAATTCAAGCTATGAATTTTGGTAATACACAGACATTCAGATCATAGCAGTTGTTATTTCTGTTACAGATTTAGAAGCTTGATAAGTGTAAGCATGGTTATGATTAGTAAGTATACCTCAGGAAGTTAAAAAAGGGTATTAGAAATTGGAGGTGAAGATAACTTTAAAAATGGAAAGTTGAGAAAAGGACTTGTAGAAATATCCTCCCTCACTCATACCTTTCTTCCTCCTTCCCTCTCTCAGTTCCCTTTTACCTTCTATCCTGTGTTAGGGATTGAACCTAGAGCCTTGCACATGCTAGACTGATGCTCTAACACCTTGATACCTCTGTAGCTTGAAATATATTTCATGGATGATTTAATTTTGAACATAATTTTCCAGCAAGCTTGAGAAAGTCAGTAGCCTGTTTAACTAGAACATGAATAGTTCAGGCTTCACAATGTTAATAGGCAAATGTATTGGTATTTTGCAATAGAATAGACATAAGTTTGACTTATTTTCTATTTTCCATGATCTGCTCAAAGCTCTAAAAATTTGTATTATTTCTCTCAAGTCCCTACTTAACCATTGCAAACCACTCTAAACTATAAAATTTTTAGCATAAGCCCTTTGTGAATGAATCACTGAGATTAACATTTTTTGTGTTTGGAGGTTTCAAGAAACCACTTGAATTAGGAACAAAATATGTAAAACCAGTATACTGGAATATGTGGATAAATTTTAAAAGATTGCATTTTTTAAACTACAGACCTTGTTCCCTTGTTTTAGTGTTTGTTGACATGAAAACAATCACAAACCCACATGCCGAGGGTTAATGAAAACCTGGTGGCTGCAGAACTAATCAGAAATATAACACACTGAATTTCTCACTTTAACTCATTTTACCTAATTTACAGTCCACACAACATTTTCAAAAAGTTTTGACTTCACCAGTTCCATGCAGATGCACAGTTCCTTGACTTTTGTAATGTGGGATAAATTATTGGAAATGAGTGGTGTATATAATCTGGCATTTTCAAGCTGAAGATAAATTTTGGGGCCTTAAACTTTTGAACTCTTAATGAGAGTGGCTATAGCCACACCAGCCTCGTTAGGTGGACACCTTGTACCTGCTGCCCTCGGCAGTCTAGGACCTGTCCCACCACTCATGACACATTCCTGCAGGTGGCCTGTTATCTTCTGTATCCAGGGCAAGTTCCTAGTTGTTCCTGTATGAAAATGTGGGCATTTCAGATGTGCTGTGAATGGCTTGACCTCATTTTTGCTAAGGTGAGTTTAGAAATTCAAGTGAATTGAATTTTGCTGGCTTCATCTCTGGCCTGGTGTAGAAATGCAGAACAAACACACTGAGTCAAATGTAACTCCATATGTGTCCTAATGAGATTCAGATACACACTGTCTTTCGGGCTTTTTTCACCTTGCTTTATGCCTGCACTATCCAGGGAAAATTTGGGTAAGACAGAGATCAGGCTCCCAAGTTTTGAAAAGGTAAATGTAGTTGTTTTATTAATTATATTAAAAACATATTTCAAAAGAAAAAAGGAATGCAAAAGATTTCAGGACATCACTGAAAAAATTTCGTACATGAGAGAAACTAGAATTGTTCCTGATATGTAACATTAACTTTATTTTAGTGTTAAATTTTTTCATTTATCATTTTGCTTTCCTCTTTTACACATTGATTCTGATAATGTTAAGGAAGGGCAGTAAGACTGAGTTAGATTAAGTGAGTTGGGAGAAAGAACCAAGGTTATTTTAGAATAAATATAGCAAATAAATACTATGCTAAAGAAGGTTTTGCTGTTCCATAAGTTTTTTTCCTATCTTCTTTAATACAACCCATTATATTCTCTTACACTAAGCATGTGCAATACAATTTGCCTTTCTGAGAAACACTGTTAGCAGTAGATTTGGTCCTCCCTGACACCAGGACAACCAAGTGTATTTTCCATTACCTTGAGGACAAATGTATTTCCTGAAATTCATTGTCAAGAAACTTTAATTTTTTTGGTGGAAGAGAAGTAAAAGGGATTGAAAGCCATGAATAGAAATGTAGCTAAACCATTTATTACATGATTAATTGCTGACATTGCTTAACCAAGACTAAAATATGTAGTTTAGGTATAGAATTTTTAAAAATCAGATGTATTGAGGTATAAGGCCAGACACACTGAAATTCACCAATTTTAGATGTACAGTTCACATATTGTCATTATCCTGCTGCTTTTTAGTTTTCACAGAGCTTTTCAGTCTTAAGATTCTCTACATAGACTTTATGTTTTCTGGAAATAGAGGTTTATTTCTTACTTTCCAACTAGATGTCTTTATTTCTCTTAACACATTATATTGGTTAGGCTCTCTTATTATTTGAATACAGTTATTTTATATTTAATTTGCTGATATTATATTTGAAGTGAGTTTTTTGTAGATAGCATAGATGTAAGAAATAAATTATTTTTTATCATAAATATAAACAAGAGAGTCTCTCCATCTTCGACTCTAGTCCACCATAGATGGCCCTTCCTGAACATACTAAGTTATGAAAAATGCTGAGAACATAGCTACAAACCAAAGATAGCTTATCAACAGCCAAAGACTTTCTATTCTCCACACCCCCTCTCACACTTCCTTCCCAACAGCTACCCTTCAGATTCTGCCCCTCATGCCATTTAAACTAGCCAATCAGAATAGATTGTGAACCTTCAACCCAGCCAGTGGGGAAAAGGTCAGGTGCTTCTACATTAGGGATAAAAGGGCCACCCTTCCTTTGTGCTGCATGCTTGCTATCTCGTGCTTGTGCTTTCCTGCAGGAGTAAAAACTTTCCTTGTCAAGACCTCTTGCTCCATGTCTGAGTGCATTCTTTTTGGCTTTAACAGTTTGGCACTCAGGGTGGGGCCCCCAGCCCATCAGGGCATGAGATCTCCCTGGAAGAGATGCATCCCGTGGCCTTGTTGTGAGTGGCCCCCAGAGTGAGGGCCCATGCCCATGGGTTGAGGACCCAAGAAAGACTTCTCGACAATGCAAAAGGGGTCCAAAGGGAGGCAAAGAGGACTGCAGTGACTAGGCAACTTTGTGCTTGAACCAAGGTAAGTCTTGAAGGTGACTGAGTATTGCTTTGGTGCTCAGGTTCTTCTGACCCTATCCCAGGACGATCTTGCTTGAGGTTGGGATGACAACCCATGGATAAAAAACAAAAAGTTCAACTTAAAACATTACTTATGGATTATAAATTCTTTTTGGTACTCGGGATTGAACTCAGGACCTTGCACTTGCAAGGCAGGTGTGGTGCCACTGAACTAAATCCCTGGCCCTGGATTATAAATCCTTAAACTATAAGTACATGTTAACTTGATCTTTTCTCTGCTCTCTGCTGGTTTAAGATAAGACCACTAATTCAAGGTTATTTGGAAGTCTTTTGGGAGTCAGTCATATTTAAAAATGTAACAATCTGAGATCAAAGGATAGAGAAAAATTAGAGGACAGTTTAAAATCCAAGTGACTGCAGCCAAGTTTGTTATGAAAAGTTTATAGTAAGCAGGACAGAGAAAAACACATAAAGAAGGCTGTAAGTACTAGAGATATTTTTTATATAATAGGGTTTTGTATGATAAATATTTTGTCCTGCCGGAAAGATAAAGAAAGAAATAATGGCAGAACTGGAAAGCTCAAATACGTTGAGAAAAAGCTTGTGGAGGATGCCGTTTATATAAAGAAATATGCATGTTTGCTTGTTGGTTTGGTGGAGCCCAGGTTGTTCCTTCTCAAAGCTCCTTGTTGCTCAGAAAAGATTGGGGTGGGTGGCTGTGGGCCTGACTCTGTCACTCCAGGTCTCAGCTCTCCTCTCCATTTGACTTGGCTTTAATACCCAAAGAAAAAAAAATAATTAAAATTATAGATAATAATTTTAAATTAAAAGCTGGCCTAAATATAAAAAGGGAACAACTCAGACCCTTTTAACTTTTTTATGTTGGTTACCAAAAAGGTTGGGAGCTAGAGAGTAGAGCCTAGTGCCTCCTACCGTGTGGGGGTGAGGGGAGAGGGAGGTGCATGGCCTCTTCTTCCTTGATAGTGATCTATAGTTGAGTTAAAAGTTGATTTTTTTCCTCCAAAGGTAAATTGGAAAATAAAAAGACAAACCTCAAAGCTCTTTCCTCACCCTCCTGACTTTTCTGGTTATAAGTCTATAATAAGAGGTTTTTCTCTCTCTTGCCTCCTTACTGGAGTTAGTTTATTATAAGAAATGTCTACACTAATTGGTCACCCCCCAAAAGTTCTGACTAGTCAATTTATAATGAGCCTACAACAGATTATTATAGCTATGCTCACATTTTTAAAAGTGGACTCTGATCCAAAAGTAATTATTTGTGTGGGGTTTTTTTTGTTTGTTCACCTAAAGCTGCTTTGTTTAACCTTTATGAGCTCATATCAGTTTTATTTTTCCTTTCATTTTTTTCTCTGACTCTTTTGCCCTGCCACATGAAGAACAGTTTTCTAGTTTTTTAGAGATAGCTAATTCCAGTTACCAGGCTACAAGACGAGGATTAAGAGACTTCAAACTCACATGGAAATTACAAATAAAAGCCTTAGAGTTTGAAAACATAAAGATTGTATATGACTTAAACTGTATATTTCTATATGGTTCACATAGCTTAACAATAGATTAATTTAAATCGGTTAATAAAAATAAAGATATTTTAAAGATTGATGACATGCTTCCATCCAGGTAGTTAGATAACCTAGATAATCAAGATAATGTCCAAATTTAGTTTTATAAATGCAGTGTCTATTATTGTCTGTGTACAATAACTTAAGAGTTTTTCCTGAGGTCTGCCCATGCCCTACCGAGGTCCTGAGTCGCACAGAACACACCGAATCAGCCCGCTGCAGACAGGCAGGTCTGTGTACGCCCTACCGAGGTCTTGAGTCGCACGTGGAAGACATCAAATCACCCCGCTGCAGACAGGCAGGTCTGCGCATGCCCTACTAAGGTCCCCAGTCGCGCAGAATATGCCGAATCAGCCCTCTGCAGACAGGCAGGTCTGTGCATGCCCTACTGAGGTCCCGAGTCTCACAGAAGATGCCAAATCACCCTTCTGCAGACAGGCAGCCACCTGGTTCCACACTACAAAGATGAAGAGGACACCAGACCACCAGACCAAGGTACTGAGTCCTCCTGCTCCCAGCCCAGAGGTAGGGGCTTCTGAGCCGCCGTCCCACTGCTCCTGGTCCAGAGGAAGGGGCTTCCCAGTCACCATCCCTCCCGCTGCTCCCAGCCCACAGGAAAGGGAGTTAGGATCACCATCCCTACTGCTGCTCCCGGTCCCTGTCCCACCTCTCCCAGCTCAGAGGAGGTAATCCATGCAGGGGCTAACAGCCCCCCTGCCCCAGTTGAAATGAGAAAACACGTAAATAAGTCTCAAAACCAGACTTCCAGATCACCTACAGCAACCCCAAAGGGAAATGAGATGGAACACTCTG
>NW_004624735.1:35263017-35278101 GCF_000247695.1 Heterocephalus glaber
GTTGAAAGGAGGGCTGGGCAAGGGTGAAAAATAAGAACCAAGAGAGACTATGTAAAGGTGCAAATTTCCAATGTTGAATGTCATTATATTGTATACCTAAAATGTACCAATGTTTAGAATGAATAATTGATAATGTAAAATAGGAAGAAAAGGTCCAAAGGGGTAGGGGTAGTAGGATGGGCAGGGCAAAGGAATGAAGGGAAAGGAAAAATGATGAGAAATGGAGAAAATGGAAATAGAGTCTTTGTAAATAGGGAAGGCTGGAGGGGGTGAAGGGAGGGCTAAAAAAAAAGATAACTGATAGAAAAGTTATTGTATACTAAGATAAAAATTTAAATGTGTTTCAGAGGCAATAATGAAACTTAATGGTTCTAATATAATGATGTCATTATGATTATTATGATAATGTTTTATGGTGTCCTTAATCTCAAGTTTTCTCTGTAAAACTTTTATAATTGTTATCTGTTATTATGCTGCAGGGATTCAATTTCTAAGACAACCATGATTGGTAAAAAGAACAGTCTACTGATATATTTCAAGGTACTTGATACCCAGAAGAGAGAACTGATCTCCTGGGTGTTCAGTTACCTCAGATTTAGAGACCAAAACTAAAACGGCACCCAGACTAAGAGGACAGTCAATATTTTGGCCCTGGGCCTCTAAGGTAAAGAAGGACCCAGGACATGAGTGGACCTTTTCTACAAGATCCTACAACTTTGCTAAGTCAGCTAACCTCCTGAGCAAGGAGATTGTTAGACCCCAAGCAACAGGAATCAACCAAGCTATAGTGTGCTACAAAGGAGGGTCATCAAAGAGAAAATGTATTCTATGCTTCAAGAAACTACATGGTCCAGGAGGACTGTGACCCATCGTGGTGGTTAACACTGACAGAAGAGCTGAAGGGTTCTACGCAGGTCACACAACCCCTGAGAAGTCTTAACTGACCTTGGTATTTGGCCAAAAAAAGTTAATTTTCATTATTACTGGCCTTGTTTTAACTTAGTCTTGGGCACCCAGCAGAAAAGGTATAATCAAAGACATATTAAAATAATATAATATAGGCACAACTTCAAAAAGGGGCTCCAGTTACTGACCCCTGTTGACAGTTTCTGGCACCACCTGTAAACAAGTCTAAGAGCCAGCTGGTTACAGTTGCCTGGTTACAATTGCTATTCCAGTCCCTTAAAAACAGTATCTGGATCTGACTTCTCTAATCTCCTTTTCCATTTTAGTGGTCATGCTTTAGCCATAGGTACTTTAAAGTGTATTTATTCTTGTCTAGAGACTGCCCTTACCCAACAGTCTCCCCCACCTTATTTGTCTAACATGCTCCTGATAGGGAAACATGACAGAGAGAATGAACTTCTGCTCACAGAGTTTGAAGAAAAGAATACAAAGATATGAAAGGGGGGAAGAGACAAGGTCTTTTCTATCAAAACTATAAACAAGAGAGTGTCTCCATCTTGGACTTTAGTCACCCTAGGCCGCCCCTCTAGAACACCCTAAGTCACAAAAAATGCCAAGAACACAGCTACAAACCGAAGATAGCTTATTGATAGCCAAAGACTTTCTGTTCCCCACACCCTCTCCCCCTCTTCCTTCTCCTCAACAACCCTTCAGATTCTTCCCCCATGCCATTTAAACTAGCCTATTGGAATAGATTGTGAACCTTCAACCCAGCCAATGGGGAAAAGGTCAGGTGCTTCTCCTACATTAGGGATAAGAGGGCCAACCCTCCTTTGTCCTACATGCGTACTACCTATGCTTAACTCTTGTAGGAGTAAAAACTTGCCTTGTTGAGACGTCTTGTGCCCTGTCTGAGTGCATTTTTTCCAGCACTGACAATTTCAGTCTGGGGGCTTATTTCTGACATAGAGTTGGGTCATAGTTTTTAATCTAACCTGTCAATCTCTGCTTCTTAATCATTCATTTAGACAGTTGTAAGTATTAACACATTATGGTTTAAGTTTGCCATTTTATTTTTGTTTTCTTTCTCTCTCTGTTTGAATTTCTTTGTTTTATTTTTCCTGCCCCATGAGGATAACTTGAATGTTTTTAGAATCCCATTTTGGTTCTTTGTGTTTTTGAAGTATACCCTCTTGTAGTTTTTTGTTGTTGTTGTTGTTGTTGTTGTGTGTATGTGTATATATATATATTTTTTTAATTTTAAGTTCTATTTTAACATTTTTAGTTGTAATTTAATTCTAATTTAGTTCTAATTAATTTAGTTCTAATTTAGTTCAATTTTAGTTCTAATTTAACATTTGTGTTTTAATTATATTTATATTGCTGTGCTTTTTTCCCCATTTATTTTGTTTCCAGCATGTTTGTAATTGACAATTGAAACATTTTTATCATTTTTGCTTTAAGATTTCTGTTAGATGATTCTAACATCTTTATCATCTCAGTGCTGGCATATATTGTCTTTTTTCACATAGTTTGAAATCTTCCACGTTCTTGATATGATGGCTCATTTTCAAAAGATTGAAATCTGGTCTTTTTCATTTGATACTCTGTATCTCATGTAAACCTTCTATTTCAACTTTTCTTTTGACACCACTGAGGCAGGTGAAATGAAGGGGGCCTGTCTTGTTCCTGCCTGGTAGAGCTGAGAGGTTCACCTTTCTCACTTGATCTTTCTTGGTACCTGAATACTGCTGGGTGGGAGTAAGAGCTCTGTTCCTCACGGCACCATGTTGAGGAACTCTGTAAAGGATAACTTTCCTTCTGGTACTAGTAAAAGCTGTGCCTCCATTGTCTCCTTTAATATCACCCTATCGGAGAGGGGAAGGAGGCTTTATTACCAATCCGTGGGAGGTGGGGTTTTTGTTTTTCTTTGTGGTCTCCCTGATAACATGATGGACCAGGGAAGTGCTGATGACTGCCTTCTAGAGATGAGAGTCCTAGCTCTGCTTGGCTTTCTCTTATACATTGTTTAGGATGTTGAGATACTGTTTACAGCCTCGAGAAAGAGGAATTCTAGGCTGCTCGTTTGGTCCAGGCTAATGTGGGTGAGGTAGGGCCACAGTGTTTGGCTGATGTACAGCTGTTGTTGGCTGAAAGTTGTCTGCCTTCCCTGGCTGACTGCCTCCTGGTCTTTGACTAGAGAGAACATACTTTTCTTAGAGGTTCCCATCCTCACTTAGCTGCTTGTTGATATTTCTGAGTTGCTGGCCTTTCTACTCCAAATCTGGGATACATGAGGCAAAAAGGAAACTCGGCATCTCATGTGGATCCCCAGATCTTCAACCAGTCTGTCTTCCTCCCTCCCACATCAGAGTCTTCTCAGATTTGTTGCTTATAGAATGTTTGGGTGTACAATTTTATGTGGTAGAGTAGAAATGTCATGTCTGACTTTTTAAATATAGCAATCCAAAGTCTGCATTTTAACAAGACCCCTAGAATCTATTGCTTTGGGTACTTACGCTAAATAGCAAGGCATATGTAATTTAGTTATTATTTTAGTTAATGGTGGTGTTTCATTCTTTTTAGAAGATTGGTAATAGAGTACAGTTTTCCTCCCTTATCCACAGTTTTTCTTCCCATGCTTTCAACTAGCCTTGTCATGGCTTGATGATCCTACTTCTGACCTATCATCAAAAAGTCAAAAATGGCCCAGTAGTACTGGACGATGCCTATGTTATTCATCCTAATCCTCTCATCCTATGGGCATTGCATAATTTCACATCATCACATGAAGAAGGGTGAGATAGGAGTTCAGTGAGATAGGAGAGAAAGAATATAACTTTCATTAGGATGTGTAATCATGAGTGCTCTATTTTTAGTTATTGTAGTTAATCTCCTACTTTGCCTAATTTATAAGTTAAACTTTATTGTAGATATTTTTGTATACAATAATACTAGTGTGTTTTAGGCTTCCTCTGGGGTCTTAAAAATGTATCTTTCACTGATAAGGCAGGACTATTAGGCCAAACTATCTTTGCCACAAGTTAAAGATTTTTTTGCTCTACTTTATAGTTTTTAAGATAAAGTTCTCTTACCAGTTTTACTCATAATTAGCACATGTTACAATTAAGTTTGAGGTACCTCAGATTGGCCTGTTTTTAACACAAAACAAATGATTAATAAAAGTTCCTGAGACACTTAAATCATTCTACAATTGTCAGTGCAAACTACCCATGGATAACTAATTACTGTCAGCCTTAATTTTGACCATTTTCTGTGTGCATATCCAGTAATTATTCCTGTTCAAGAACTTCTGGGACTCATTCAAACTACAAAGGGGAAGAAGCAGTGTTTCTCTGGAATTGATTCTAACTTTAATATCTTCTCCACAAATCTGTACTGAGAAGGGTCAGTATTCTTAAAAGCAATTTATAGCTTGGAATAGTAGATCAATTACCCTGTTTTGGTGAAAAAAAGTAAGAAAATCGCTTTTCATGGAAGCAAAAATGTGACATACTTTTGTGTCCAAAAATGTTGTTTATGTGTCTTTAATATACTGTGTAAACCTACATTGAAGTGCTTTGAAAGATATTTCACCAGCGATCTTTCTGTATTTGGCATAGATTGTGCAGTAACAGGGGATAACATTTTATTTTCAGAAGAAAAATGATCAGTATGTAGTTTGTTTTTTATAGGCTTCTTTTCTCCTACGGGGCATGGAATTTTGGCCTGTGAGCAAAAGTCAGAGATGGAGTGGAATTGCGAATATGTGAATATCAGAATATTTATAAAAATTTTATTACTCATTCTATTTGTCTTTTATATTGTCAATTCTGTCTGATTTTTCCTGTACCAGAATTTCCAGATGTGAAACTCATTTCTCATTTCTAAAACTTCCTTGTATTTATCTCAGGAATTCTAAGTATCTGCTTTATGTTACATAGTTCTGGACATTTTTGCTTCGTACTGAGGGAGAAGTGATCTCTCCTGATACAGCATTTCTCTCAGGCAGTGGTTCTCAATCTTTTTTGCCTTGGGACCCTTTTACTCTGGAAAGTTATTAAGCACCCTAAAGAAATTCTGTTTATATATATGTCATGTCTATCTACATTTGTCAGTATTAATGCTGAGAATATTTTAAAAGAACTTTATTTATTTTATAATAGTAATAAACCTGGTATATGTTAACATAAATAATGTTTTAGGAAAGAACTACTTTCAAAAACAAAAATTTATTAAAATGGTGCTTATTTTCACTAACCTCTTTAGGATCTAAGTTAACAGAAGAAAAGTTTTCATATCTGGTTTTACATTTTGATATGTTTTTTTGATTCACACATATGAAGAAAATATGGTCTTCTAAACACAGGCAGTTGAAAAAGAATGAATATTTTAATAACCTTTTCTTATAATTGAGAATGTTCTTTGATTCTATACTAAAACTTAGCAAATGATAGTACTTATAAGTTAGTTACCATGTGAAATCTGAAGCCATATCAGGTATTTTTAAACTGTTTCATTAAATCCCAGTTGCACTTTCAGTGGATCATTCATCCATGTTTGATTGTGTGATTTCATGTGTTGGTCAGGAGGAAAATACTGGGCCCCATTGCTAACTTTTGTTGATGTATCTGCAGATCAAATCAAAAGAAGTCTTTTAGTATGGAGGATTTCAAGCTCACAGTGGCAATATAAATACTCTAAAATTTAACTTTGGCTTGAAAGCTTGGTTCTTATCATTGGCAACAAGTCCTGCCAGTTGTTTTTCTTGAAGAGACAGGCTGACTTTTTTCACTTTCAAAATGATGTTTGCCAGATACTCAGTTTTCAGTGACTATAATATGTTAGTGGATGTTTCAAGTAAATATGCTGTTGCATGCAACAGTGGCTAGATCAGCTCACTGAAAACCAGCACGCCTGTGACTGTCCTTGAGATGTCCCTTGGATCTGGGTGTGTGACACAAGTGCTATGTTGTTGTGCGCGTCTCATTTATGTCATATAGGATGTCAAAAACTGCATTTGAAGCTGAAGATTTAATTAAATTAATGATTGCTACTGTTCTATCTGAACATTGTTAAGTGCAACTGGCTTTTAGAAAACCATTTGAAGAGTAGTATGAGGTGCTGGAGAACATGGTGACTGTGCAGCTGAGGGCCTCTGCCTCCTTTCATAGAGGCTTGAGACTTCAGTAGCCACACCTTTTCACCATTCATGGGAAACCACTGAAATGTAAAAGAGGTTTTTTTTGTTGTTGTTCTGGGGTATTGAATCCAGTGTCTTCATGATAAGCTACATCCAGCCCCTTTTTATTTTAATAATAATTCTGGTAATCCTCAGAGCACCTGTGAGACGCAGGTGGTGATCAGAATACCTGCCTGAGAGATGGAGAACCCAAGTCAGTGTAGCTAAGCTGTTTTGCCTATGACCTGGTAAAGTAAGAGAGCAGAGCTGCTGAAAGGGCTGGATCCTGATTCAGAATAAAGCTAACAGGGGTGGCAGTATCAGCTTGGAGGCTTTTCCAGGCTCACCTGCTCTCTTCATGTGTGCAAATTTGTGGTGCTGTCTGAGGAGGTACTAGAAATAAAAGTATGGCATGTTGGCAGAGCATCTGGAAGAGGAAGGCCCAAAAGATGAATGTGCGCAGATCCTTGAGAGAGGCTGAAGGTTAGACAGCAATAGGAGGAGAACGAGGGTGAGTTTGTGCGTGATCACATGAGCTCTGGTGTTATACTCGGATTTCAAGTATTCCTCAAAGGCACATGTGTGGAAGGCTTGGTCCCCAGGCGAGGCATTTGGGGGAGGTTGGATTATGAGGGCTGTGACTTCATCAGAGGATTGACTCATTGATGGACTCATAACTCAGTGGTGATAGAGAGCTGATGGGTATTGGAGCAGAGACCCAGTTAGAGGGGGTGGTTTTTGAGGGGGCACCCTTGGGGACTGTGGCTTGTTCTGAGACCTCACCATTCCTCTTTGCTTGCCAGCTCCCATGAGGTGAGCAGCTTCCTCTGCCCATGCTCTTTCTGCCATAATGTTTGGCTTTGCCTTAGGCCCCAAAGTAATGGAGCCCACCAACCATGGACTGAACCCTCTGCAGTTGAGAGCCAGAATCAACCTGTCCTCCTGACCGCAGATGTCACAGCAATGGAAGGCTGACTAACACAGCCAGCTACTGTGCAGGGTACTTCACATATGGTAGTGCCATTAATTTTCACAGCAACCTATGAAGTCACCATTACCAGCCTTTTTCAGATAAAGAAGTAGAGGCTCGGAGTTACACAGCTAGCCTGAAGCTATGTTGCTCCTGGTGGTTGGAGCTGAATTTAGAAGGTCTCGTTTTTACTGTAATAAATGTCTTCACATCAGTATTCATAAGCCCATTGGGTTACCCTATTGATTGATTAATAGCAGTATTTGTCTCCTGAATACATATCTGAATATCTGTCCATGTACCTCAGGTTCAGTTTTACCTTCCTGGGGAAAACACATTTTGTGTCCAGTCATCCACTAGGGGGCACAAGAGTGCCAGATTGTTAAGTGCATAATAATCAATGAGTTTAAATTTCAAATTATGATTATAGTATGACTTATAATTTTATATATGTATACATATATATTGTAGGAAATTGTGCATAGAAAATTCTGAACAACCATGTACTTCTTACTCATGGTAAGAAAAATATTGAACAGGAGACAGCTTTGTTCCCTAAATATGAAAAATGAATGAGATGTAATTTAACTTAGAAGTGTGACTAGCATTTGAATGTGATATGAATTGACAAAATAAACCATGAACAAAATCAGGAAAATTAAATTTTTTGTTTTGTTTTCTCAGATGCATGTTGTTTTAATATCTGTAACTTTTTATGATCTCTGAGCAGTGGTGTCTGAAGCAGCTGCTAGGATTTACCTGAGATGTGTGTAAGCCACAAAGTCATGTGTTAGTTAACATTTTATACTTAAGTAATTGTTGCTCATTATTTATTATTTACTATTTGTCATTTAAATAAGGTTAGGCCTGAGGGAGTTCCTTGACATAGCTGATATATCTAATTCTCATATTGTAATTGCCATGTGGGTAATTTCCAACTTCTAGTAGAATTATTAAGTACCTTATGAAAAAAGCAAAAGCAGAGAACTCTGAAATAATGGCATAATTTTTACCTTTAAAGTATTTGTATTTGAACAGGATTTTGAGCTTTATTGTTCTATAGACTCCTGTAAAATTTTGATTTAAAGATGGTGGTCAGCAGGTTCTGAGAGTGCAGCAGTGCAGTACTAAAAGGAAGAAATGAACTCAAAAAGTACTTATGGATTCGCACCTGCAGATGTAGTCATCGGCAACTGGGCCTGAAGACACTGGCAAAGCCAAGGGTGAATCTTAGACTTCAGGGTTAGGAGTCTTTGGGAAAGAGAAGAGAGAAGCAAGATACTTTGAAGGGTCCGAAGAAAGAGATGAAAACAAAATAAAATACAACTTTAAGACAGTGTTTGAGTCCTATCAGTGTGCCAGTGGTAGAGTGAGGGTTTTCACATGATGTGTTTATTATCTCCGTTCCCTGAGGTTTATCTTCATTGGTAGAAAGGAATTAGGCTCAGAGAGGCCTTACATTCTACCAAAGATTGCATAGCTGAAGGGTGGGACTTAGCATTGAGCCTAGGCACTGTCATTTACGCTCTCTTACTCTGGGAATCACCTCACACAGGGTGGTTGAAGCAAGGAGTTTCAGTGAAAATGTTTAAGGAGAGTATATACAGAGAAGAAAAGATGGCCAAGGGGAGAACTTGAGCCAATTAAATACAATCTGCCAGGGACATATAGAAGATGCAGCCAGAGAGGTTGGAAGGGATATGAGAAAACACATTATGTCAGAGACAAAACTACTAGAGATTCATTGAAGTTTCTCATTCCTTTTTTTTTTTTTTTGAGACAGGATTTCACTGTGTAGTTCAGGCTGGCTTTGAACTCACTTTGTAACTCAGGCTGCCTGGAACTCATGGTGATCCTCCTGCCTTAGCCTCCCAAGTGCCGGGATTACAGGCCTATGCCACCACACCCAGCTCATTCTTTAAAAAATTATTATTTACTTGATACAGAACAGTTACACATATTTATGGGGTACCAAATGATGTTTTGATACATGAGTATGTTGTATAATGTTCAAATCAGGCCAACCATACCTGTCTTCTCAAATATTTGTCATTTCTCTATGGGGCCTTCTCCTCACTTCTTGAAGTATACAGTACATTGTTGGTACTTTGTGGTCACCCACTACACTCATATGCTAGAGCTGTGGGCTCCCATCTGTCACTTAGTGCTTGCTAACAAACCTCTCCCTATTCCTCCCAACCCTCCACTCCTCAGCCTCTGTAACCACATTGTACTGCCGGCGTCTATGAAATCAGCTTCTTGAGCTTTTTCACATGAGGTCGTTTGGTATTTGTCTCTGACTGGCTTATTTAATGTTCCTTAGTTCCATCCATGTTGTCACAAATGTTTTCTTTCTTTTTTTTTTTTTTTTTGCATTTGAACCCAGGGGCACTCTACTATTGAGCTACATCCCTACATCTCCAGCTCCAGGTCTTTTTATTTATTATTTTGAGACAATGTCTGGCAAATTTTCCTAGGCTGACCTTGAAATTATGATCTTCCTGCCTCAGCTTCCTGAGTAGCTGAGATGACAGACATGCACACTGGGCCAGGAAATTTCATGCTTATGACTGAATGATATTCTGTTTTATGTATGTGCTACATTTCCTTTATCCATCCATGACCGTGGTCATCCATGATGAACACTTTGTTTCTGAGATTGCGTCTTTCCTGGCTTGCCTCTATGTCCCCAGTGGATAGCATTAGTTAGTGCTCAACAAATATCTGAGTGAAGGAATACAGCCAAAGTGGCCTTTTAAATGATGAACGATCATGTCACCCCATGCTCTACCTGGCCATCCCAGGAACCTCAAATGACTGTCAGAATCAAATCCAGATACCTTTCCTTGGTCTGCACAGCCTTCTGTGGTGGGGCCTTGGCCGAGATGGCTGCCAGCTGCCCCCGCTGCCCTAACTGGGTATGTTCCATAAACACTGACTTTCTTGTCTTCTGGGAGCTTGCTAACACCTTTTCTCTTCATGCTGTACCCTCTGTCAGCCACCCCTTCTGTGTGCATGACTTCTGACCCTTCAGACTCCTGTTCAGGCACTGCTTCCACAGAAAAGCACTCTGTGGACCCAGAGTCTCTCCCTCTTGACCTTCCCTCCACCTCAAATACTCCCCAGACTCAGGCTGATTTCCTAGCATTGTTGTTGTTGCAGATTAGACAACAGTTTTGTTCATTTGCTTATTTCCCCCTCTCCTGAACTGGTTTGTGACCCTCAAGAGGGTGAGAGCACCCATCCCCAGCACCCAGGTACAGTATTTGTGCACCTCAGGAGCTCAGTTCTGGGGGGTGAATGGATGAAAGACTTCTCATTTTTGTGAGGGAGGCTCCCTGTAATCTGAAATGCTTGAATATTTTGGTCACACCCTATCTATGCCTGAAATCTAGGATGAAGGTACAGTTCAAATTCTCAGTCATGAGACTACCTTTCCACCTGGATTATAGAATTCCCACCTGCTGCTTTATAGAGACCCTTTTACTGAATGCTCATAGGAATCCTTCCTTGGTATAGTGATTTTTATTTAGCTGTTTCCAACAGCATCTGACTGAATTAGAGGGCAGTTTCTCAAGGATGGTGACTGCTGGGTCCTCATAGCCCCAGCATTTCCCTAGAGTTCAGCTCAGAGCAGGTGTTCAGTAAATACCAGTCAGTGATGATTTAAATGTTTGTACAATCAAAGTTTTAGAATTTTCTGTAAAAATCTTTTCAGTTTTCATAGATTTAAAAACTTGAGTCCCCACCCCTTCTCTATCTCTGTGAAACTTAACCTTTAAGAAATGTTGGATTGCTGACAAACTCCACAACAGGAGAAGGGACTATCTCCCTGTTCTAAATTTAAATTCTGTCTGCCAGGCTGGAAAGACAGAGGAGACCTGTGCTGATTGATTCTCCGACTTTACCTCTGTATTTGGGTGGGGTGGGGTGGGACAAGCGTAAGCTCTGTGGCCCAGAACCCTCCTTCCCTCTCGCTTTCTCTCTGATGAACCAGCCAGTGTTCAGTGTGGCTCCACAAGTTTTGGTTTGGGGGTTGAAGGAGTGAGCGGCAGGTAGCTGTGACGCAGGTTTTGCTCGCTTTTGAGCTGCACACACCTTAGGCCAACAGGACCAGTGAAAGGTGGCAGTGTTTGAATAGAATCCGTGTTTTTTAGACGGAGCAACACCTCTTCAATAAAAGCACATTTTTACCAGGTCCTTAAGAAGTTTAGACTAGAGGGCTGTCTCCAGAGCCCGCCCCCTCCACCCCCCACCCCTGCAGCCTAGCCCCACTTGTTTGTCTTGGCTGGCTTGCTGTGTCTGCTTGGCGGTGAGAAGGCTGGGCCGACCGCAAGCTTGATGAGACACAGAGCTCTTGATCCTGCTCAGTGAGGCTTCTATTCAGTTAACGGCAGGGTAGAGCCCTGTGCCGCTTGCCACCTGTAACTGGCCAAGTAAAAAAAAAAAAAAGAAAAGAAAAAAGAAATAGATGCAGAGGTGTAGAACAGAACATTTTTCTTTAAAGACCTTACCAAGTGCTTTATCTTTTATTTGGCTGTTTTATGATCCAAAATAGGTTTAAGAACTCTGAAAAAGAAAGAAAGCACCTAAATTCTCTCCTTACTTGTGGGCAGTGGTTGGGGTAGGGATGCAGATGGACACTTACAGTGAGAGGTTGGGAGCTGTGGCATGATACTTCATAGAAGGGCAGATCTTGATTTTTATTTTGTTTTCCTTTCTTTGGTATAGTTGCAGCATTTTTTTTCTCAGGTAATTATAGTGTATTTCTGCTTGGTGTGAATGGGAAAACAGCCTGGCAACTGTGAAGGGGTTTGGCTGCGGGGAAGTGGGCAGCACGCACAGGGCTGAGCTGCTCCAGCCATCAGAACTCACGAGTCACCTTGTCTCAGCCGCCAGGGGCTATGTGGCGATGATCAACTTTTCAGAACCAGCAGCACAGAAGGAAAGCACATGCAAATCGCCTTTCTGATTTACAGTTTTCAGGAAGATTTATAACAGTACTTAAGCTGTTCCACGTGTTGGTAGTGTGGTGAGGTTTGTGGCTTTATCAGTCTCTAGCTCATTCGGGCTACTGCTCAGATGTAGCCTATTCAGCCACAACAGCCAGCATGGGCCCACCAGCCCTCACCTGCAGCCTGCCATACTTTATCATAGCATCATTATGACTTGGATTATACCTGCTTCCTAGTTTGCATTTCCTCAATTGCACTGTGAGTGCTGTGAGGACAGGGAAGTTTTATCTTGCTCACTGCTTAGTCTTCATGCTAAGAGACATTTCTGGGACATATGATAAATAGGTACTGGGTGTCTGAATAAATAAGGAAAGGAGCAATAAAGGATGAAGTAGAGCAAGTCAATCTTCAGCTAGTTAGAGAAGTACAGGGAAATCCATCAGTTTGGCATATGTGGAATATTTATTAGTGTTTTAATAAAACAGAGTTCAAACGATTTCATGTAGCAAACATCATTTATGCTGGGTAAATGAAATTATTAAGTTAATCAAAGTTCAGGGAATATGAAAAGATGTCATTGTATGGTTTAACAGAGGGACTGAGCAGAGAAGTTACATTTATTTTAATAAAGATGCTGAGTGTCAGTTTGGAAATTTTACCATTGGTCTGTAAGAGCACTTTTAAAATTGTTTTGCCTGCTACATCCTTTCTTTGAGAAGAGGTAGGGTGGTTGGTATCATAATCTCTATTAGCTCCTTATCTCCATTTCAATCTATTAACATTTCTGGTGCTATAGCACATGCTGCCACAAACAGATGGAATCGACTGAAGAAAATATCTCCTGTCCACTAAGGAAAGAATGTGTAAAAGGATGTTGAGGCATGACAGATGGCATGTGAAAGAGCTGTCGCTTTAAGATTCATGATAAGAGATCAGTGAGCACCCTGTAATTGAGTACCACTTCTCTTCATGCTTAGATTTCTTTCCAAGCTGTGTTGACTTTTTACATGATTAGAATCAGATAGCATTTTCTATTTGCTTTTTTAATAAGTTAACTTTTGCCATAAAGATTTATCTACTTGCAGTCTTCCTAAGGATTTTTTTGGTTGCTTTGAGAATGCAACTGTATTTTGAGCAAGGCTGTTGTAGCTGAGTAATTTCGTGTATCTGCAGTTAGCTGTGTGTTCAGTTCCTGTCTGTTAAATTTAATTGAATATTCTGAATGTATTTAACCTTTTATTATTGAAAACTTAGCTTCTTTCTGGTTTCTTCATATAGATATGGTGTGACTAACTGCCTCAATGACCTATAGCCTTGCCATTATTTTGACTTACAGTTTTATGATGAATTCCAACAGGGAGGCATCTCAGTCAAAGGAGATGAAGATTTTTATCTCTTGATATGTGAATGGGTGGTATAATCAGTATTTAAATTTCTTTGGCCTTATAAAATAAAGATATTTTTTAATTGCATAGAACTAGTTGTAGCAATTTCTTTTTTCTTACACATTGTAACTAGAAGTAGTTTCCAAATTTGGTTATAGGTGATGACCTATTTTTCATTGTCAATTCTAGGCCTGGTATTTTTGCTTTTTTGTGTGTGCTCATTGTCAGCATATTGATGGCTTTTAAAATATATTATTTTTGTTACATATTGTACATCTCATTAATTTCTAAAGGAATTTAGAGGTCGTTGAGCTCGGACAATCCTTAATTTTTGTTGGTAGCTTTATTAGTTTCTATCTTCTTATTTGTAGTGTCTCTATAAATGACATTCCTGAGGCGCATTTGTATTTTTGTTCTCTTTCTGTCTTTCAATTTTTAGGATGCATTTGAAATTACTTTCATGTTATTAAAACACATATTCATGTGATACAAAATTATTTTCTCTTCATCAGCTCCATTACTCTACAGAGAAACTTTAAAATTCACCTTGATAAGCTCCAATAAATAAAATAAGTCTATTTAAGATGATGAAATCTTTGGTTAAACACTAGATAATGGCTCATAATAAGTGATACTCTTAACTTTAATTTGTAATTTTTTATTTTTGTTTTTAAATTTTAAATACTGAGATTCCCCCAGCTATTAAACTCTGAGATCTATCAGGGTTTTTGCTGATGTTAGTATGATAGCCATTAGTAGTAATTACTATAATTTGAGATTCTTGTATCTGCGGGGTACTGGAATTCTTACACAGTTTCTCATTCGATTCCATTATTATTCCTTTTTCATAGAAATTGAAAGTGAGGCTTTTAGAAGTTAAGAAACACTAACTTCTTAGAGATGGCCAACAATGTATAATTCTTGAGTCTGCCGAGTTGTAAAACCTGATGCTCTTACAATAATTCTAAGCCACATATATTGGCTTCAATAATTTACATTTATTGCAGAGAATCTTGTTTTAATAAAATCTTTTCCTTTCTGATTATATGAATTTATATGACCACCAGTGAGTTGAAATATTAAGTAAATCAATTTTAAATTTTACCCGGAGTTCTCTTGATGACCAAGTTTCGATGGACACTGGCAAGGCCATCTTCCCTGGTCTGCACAGAGCAGTTAGCAGCACTGTGAGTGCTGCACCGTGGCTCTCCTCTGCTCCCCAAGCTCAGCTCCTCCCATAAAGAGGCTCCTCATCCTTCTCATAGCACCAAGACTAGTAAGAACAAAACTGATTCTGTTTCCAAATATTGCTTTTTTTTCCCCATTAATTTAATTGGTACATTTTAGGTATAAAATACAGTTACATACATCATTGGGATCTTGTACCATTACATGAGTATCTTGGTTCTTATTTTTGTCCCCTTCCCCTGCCCTCTCTTCACCCTCTCCACGCTTCCCTATTTGCAAAGATTTTGTTTCCATTTTTTTCCTTTTCTCATATTTTTTCTTTTCCCTTCTTTGATTTCCCCTACCCCTCCCACTTCCCCTGCTGCTTTAGACCTTTATTTCCTATTACACAATATCAATTATACATTTTTGAAATTACAATATTAAGATCTAGGAGACATTACCACAGATTTTACAGAATTTAAAAGGATATAGAAAGCATATTACAAAAATCATTTT
>NW_004624735.1:35280561-35304516 GCF_000247695.1 Heterocephalus glaber
TCTCTAGATTTATTAATCATGTCTTGCACTATGGGCACAATGTTTGCTGTTATCTGAGAAATTATTTCTGATTTCATTTTTTCCAGATCCTCTTTGGTTACCAGTTCAGAGAGTCCAGGTGGTTGATTATCAGATTGTTCCATCTCGTTTCCCTTTGGGGTTGCTGTAGGTGATCTAGAAGTCTGTTTTTGAGACTTTTTTATGTTTCTTCTCATTTCCAAGGGCGGGTGGGGTGGGGTGGGGGATGGTGTTTCTGGCACCCACACGGCTCACCTTCTCTGCCCTAGGAGCCTGGGATGGAGGCGGGGAGCTTCCTTCCGGGTGCTGGGACTGGCTCACCTTCTCTGCCCTAGGAGCGTGGAATGGTGGCAGGGGAGTCTTTTCCTGGGCACTGGGATTGACTGTTTCCAAATATTTCTAATAAGTTCTCTATCTGGTAGCAGTTTTTGTATTTAAGAGTTATGGAATGTGAAATACTTTTGAGAAGTAAAAAAAGTGTGTGTGTGTATGTGTGTGTACAGAATTATGTTAGCACTTTTTGTTAATATTTCCTCTGTTTTCCATTTTCTGGAAATTGATGCTCTATGGCTCCTTTGTGATCAGCAGTTTCTAATAGAATATTCAGGTCTTCATTTAAGTCCCTTGTTAGATTCATCTCTATTTGCATTGAAAATTGGGTGGTACATACCAGTAGAAACTCCTTCTGCTACCTGGAGGTGTTCAGTGACATCACAATTGGTATTTACTTTGGAAGTTTTTCACCTGAGGACTAGCTTAGAAAAGTCTAGGATGTTATGTGTCAAGTTTTATGTAGGACTATTTTTTTTAAAGTTCATTGTTCACTGATTCATTAAATTCCTGTAAGTAGTATATTTCTGTTACTATAAACACCTGAGTCAGGTTACTTTATGAAGAAGAGGTTTGTTATGCACGTGGTTCTTGGTGTCCTTGTTGTCCTTGACAGCATAGAGGATCACATGGCAAGCGTCTGTGTTTGCATGTGTGTGTGCATGCACAAGTCTGGTCTCTTTCTCTTCTTATAAATCCATTCAGTCAATGGGACTCTATCCTGATCTCCTTAGCTCATCTATTTGCTTTCCACAGGCCCCACAGCTTCAGTAGTTAGCTGGCTTCTATTTCTACCTCTTAAGGACTCTCAGTGCCGATAGAATTCCAACACTGTGAAGCCCTTGGTGATGCCCAAACAACCACAACTATTATGCACTTCACTTTCATTCAAACTCCCCTCAAGAAACTAATCCCAGAGAAAGTTTTAAAACATCCTTATTTTCAAAATTTTATCATTTGCGTTTGTTTAGCCACTTTCACTTAGATGCCTCTTTGGGCCATATTTTCTTTTTCCAGTCTTCTGTCACTCTCCTGTGTTTATCTTTTTTTTTTTTTTTTTTTTTTTTTTTTTTTGGTTCTGGGGATCGAACTCAGGACCTTGTGCTTGCAAGGCAGGGGGTGAAATCATTCTGTGTTTATCTTTAAGCATGGATTGCTTACTATTTTCCTTGTATTTAGGCAAGGAGAGCATGGGCATTTTTTGTTGTTTTTTGAATTTAAACACTTTAGCTAAATTATTAACAAAATTAAATTTTAACACTCTAGTTACAGAAATGACCATGTTTTAGAAACAGACTAAACTTTGGAAACTTGAGCTGGTGTGAACTCAATATTTGAAAACAATTCATGTGTGAGGTGTGTAATATCCTTTAATAATCCTAAACACAGCCCTTGGATTCTCTCTTCCCTTTTGAGAATAGGAAAATAAATTTATTGGTGGTTTTTAATTTTTTGTCTTTCTCACTACTTGGGCAGCCTCTGCACCCCTAGACTCAGCAGTACAGACCCTGCTCTCACATCAGTTTGAGCACACTGAGGGCACTGCTGTGGATTCGGCGGCTTCCTCACTGCCATCTGTGCCATCTACCTCTGAGACAAGGCACAGCCCCCTGACTTTCTTGTAATTACCCAGAGATTCTGATTTACTTAATGAACCAGAAAGTAGAGAGAATATGAAAGGATATAAACAGTGCTGAATGTTCTAAGGATAAAGGTTGACTCTGAGTCAGTCTCATAATTCTAGAAGACAGGACCGTGCAGTAAGTGTGAGGTGTGGAGTCTCGGACCTGTGCTCCCCAGCCGTGCCACCCTCAGAATGCAGGATAACACGAACACTGGATATGCTTAAAGGCAAGGTAAAGAGCAGGCAAAGTCTCTAACACAGTAAATCCTCGATAAAGATTTCTTTATTGTTAACAAGAGACATCTGTCTGTGTCTTGAGTTTTAACAACTTACCCAGGAGCTACAGCATTCCAGTCAATGTAAAATAAGCACTTCTCTTTAAAACAAAACATCCAGAAATCTATAGAACTAATTCAGACCACCATGCAGTATCTCTTTTGGAATAGTTGGCATTCCACTTTTCCTAACATCTGATCATGAAATATTGCAAACCCATTGAAAATAATATTGGGTGGGTAAAGTGGCACATGCGTGTAATGACAGCTACTTAGGAGGTTGAGTCAGGAGGATCATAAGTTGAGCCCAGCTAGGGCAACTTAGACTCTGTCTCAAAAAATAAACAAAAACAAACCACACACACACACACACAGCTTGGATGTAGTGAGTGTAGAGCATTTGCCTGGTATGTGCAAGGTGGCCCTATGTTTAATTTCCATAAATACATGCATACATACATGAATAGATTTTGTTCCCTTTACTAATGTAAATTAGAATATCATTACTGCTTCTGTGTTTATTAGTTTTCAACCCATAAATATAAAATATATATAGAAATGGTTCTGCCAGTTTCTTGTAATAATGATGGACAGTAAAAAACCTGAGTGTGATAAAATTCTCTTTCTAATGTAGGACATTTTGTGTTGCTAGAGAAGATTCACTTTATTAGCTTTTGTTTTCCATCATAAATATAGAACAGATTTGAGTACATAAATTTCCAACTTTTTTTTTCTTCCACTTCTCATTCGTGTTCAGGCTGGGCACTGCTTCCTCTTTCCATTTTGACTTCCTGGTAGTCTTAATGCTCTTCTCCTTGCCATTTCCAAACTATTAGTGTTATTTCTGAGATAATTTTCAAACTAAGATGACATTATCTAGGATGTCTTACTTTCTTTGTTGTTGAGACACAGTACCTGACCCCTGCAGCTTGAAGAAAAGGAGGTTTATTTTGGCTCATGCATGGTAGAGGAGTCAGTCCATGGTCAGCAGGCTCCAAGACAGGAAAAGCAGGGGAAGAGAGTCAGGCAGAGAAAAGCTGCTCAACCCGTGACAGCTAGAAAAGAGCTGAGGAGAGGGCAGGGGAGGGAGATATGCTGTAGTGACCACCTCTAAGCAGGCTGCCCCTGCAGGCAGCAAGTCGGCTGCTAAACTCATCAGTGATTGAAGCCCCTGACTAGTACAGTGTCTGTTAGCCCATCACCTTCCAAAAGCCCTCCTCTGAATGCATGAGAGTATCCAGGTTCATTATAGGTCTGAACCAAACACAGGATAAAGAGTACTAGTGGAAAAGAACAACAAAGATGGTGGTAGCTAGTAAATGTCAACTAGCGTGCATCAAGGACATGGTATGCACATGCCCGCTAATCCTCGCTGCCACTTTTTTGGGTAGTTATTGACCTCAGTTTTACAGATGAGAAAATTCAAATTGTTGAGATTTGCATTCAGGTCTGTGAGACTCCAAAGTTTGTGCTCTGACCCACTACAAACTACTTTTTAGAAAATGGCACTTGGGTTGGTTCACATCCCAGCATGGCTCTATATTTTATTTGTACTAATTATTATAATACAGTTTTAATCAAAATTCCTTGTACTCTTGGATTTTATTAACTTATTAGTTCTAGCCCATTCAACAACAAATCATTTTATAATTCAAATTTTATTAAACCAAACATGTTCAAATCAAAAGTAATTATTAGACCAAAGTTTAATTTCAGATTTTTTTGAGTAATGTAATATTTTACAATAAATATAATACTTCCTTAAACATTAATAAAATAGAATGGAAAGATATTATGAATTTGAAATTTAAAAATTAGCTTTATTAATGTTTTTAAAATTTTTAATCTTTGAACATGAAATAGTACTTTACTCTTCTTTATTGTACAAGTTCGGGTGTGTGTGTCTGTGTTTGTGGGTGTATGTGTTTACATAAATGCCCACTTTAAAGCAAATTGGCAAAGTTGATATAATTGCAGAATCTATCCAATTCTTATTTTTCCTCACTTTTAAATGGAAATTTTGCTCTTTTGGGGAGGGCTGAAGAGTCTCTTCTGCCTTGATGTTCATTGGGCATTTTACTTACCTATCGTGACTTAACTGTTTTTAGTGAGTTTCTTTGTATAGATCTGCTCTGTTGTCCTTGTTCTAAGAGATTTTTTCTGCATAAACAAGTCAAAGAAAATAGTCAGTACTGAGTATGGTGTGTATACTGGGTCTATAACACTGTGTATATTACTTGATTATTTCCCAAATGGTAATTGCCTAATTTTAGATTCTTATTAGAGATATTAATAAGCAAGGATTGTGGGACCAGACTGCCTGTATTGGAATCCCACTTCAGTTACACACTGGTTGTTTCACCTGTGATAAGTGATTTAACTGTTTTCTATGCCAGTTTCCTCATCTGTGCAACAGGGCTAATGAATACTCTTAATAAAAATTAGTTGTGATCTTTAAGGCACACCGACTATGTAACTGTTGAGATTGGGTATGTGTCAGGATTGGTTCTCTGGCTGCAGCTGTATTTCTACCACCACCAGTGCTGGTGTCTGAATTGATACTATTCTAGATTCAACATCAACTTCCAAGTAAATGCAAATATCTCCCAGAGGGGTGACAGGTCAGCACTTCTGCATGGTTTATAAAACGTTAGTAAGTGGTGACAAAAGTGAAATAAAGGTTTGTGCATTTGGTTAAACAAACAGGCATTTTTTACAGTAGAAGCCTTCAGTTCCTTTGCTATGCAGACATAGTAGTAAATTTTTAAGCAGACACAAAGTATAAACATTCATTTTGTTTAGTGTTTTTTAAGCTAGTCTCTAATAAACTTTACCAGATATCATCAGCTAAGAAATTGGTAGAATGATAGTTCGCAACTTGACATGAGCAAGTAGTTGCAAACCAGAGAGTTTTCAGTTGCAGTGAGAGATGCTTTGAAAGAGGTGGTGGAGGGCACCAAAGCCACACTCTTTCAATTTTATAGGACTGTGTGCCTGAGATCAGCTGTGCTGCAGACCCCAGTGACCCTGATGCACAGAACTGGCTGAAGTTTGCCTCTATTCTGAGAGCTGTAGTGACCCAGGTCAGTGCTGGATTTTACTTACCGAGAAACTTGGCTGAGAGATTGAGGCTGCTTGCTGAGGTTCCAGAAGATTCTCCACCTTGCCAGTGGCCTAGCCAGACAATGGCAGCTCAGGAAATGGATACTTTAAGAAGCGATTTGATTTGTAAATTACCTGAGTTCAAGCTTGGCGTCCTTGAGGTAATTGGGACAATTATATTTAAGAAATAGAAATATATTCGTTTTATGAAAGTAATAGTACCCTAAGTGTGTTCATTGATATACCATGCTTATACATGTTATTATATACTTTATGACATGTATATATTTATATATCATAAACATATATATATATATATATATATATACACACACCATGACTCTGTTGTGATATAGATGACAGATTATGTAAAGTTCACTCCTGGCTGATACTTTTTAAGACTTCATTCAAGCACAACCTTATTTTTATAATCAGTTTCTGTTTTTATAAATATGACTCCCTGAATAAAAAGAAAAAACCCTCAGACTTTAAAGATAACTGCTTAAAATCTCTAATAATGCTCCATTTACATATAAACAAAATGAGTGGATTATATTTTATTTAATATGCATAATTTTATGAAAAATATTACTGAAAACATTGGATTTTGGCTTTGGTTTTATTACTTTGAATTTTTGAAAACTTTTGGAGCCAGTTAGTATAACAAACTCTTTTTCCTCCTAGTGACATTCTATTTCTGTGTCTGTCGGTATAAATTTCTGGGTTTGAAAAATGTTCAGTTTACATCATGCAGTAGACCTGGCCTTATTTCTAAATATATTGGCCTTAAACTAGGGCTAGCTTTTCCACAAGTACTTCCATACCTATCTTTTAAAATTTAGGCTTTGCATTTTTTTTGTTTTGATTGCCAGTCTGTTACACTCATGGTTTGCTACCATTTGGGAATCTGCTAGTACAAAATGACCTCAGACATTATTGAGAAATCTGTCATTCTTTTCTCAGTATCATTTTCCCTCTGACATCTGTTCTGAGTAGCTCAAACCCAGTCTGACTGGGCAGTCACTTTGTGGTAGATGTTTCTTGACTTTCAAGAGTTTGTAATTCCAGCTAGGACTGGGTCAGACTTGATCCTTTCCAGTTATAGACACCTGGCCAGCTTTTCTGGCTGGTTCTGAGCTTTGACCCTAGTTAAGGTCAGTGGATGCTTTCATGGAAAGATGTGCTGTCCTTCTCCTTGTCTCCAGTATCTCTACAATGAAAACAAGGAAAACTGTGTGTTCATGCTAAGGGCTTTCTTTGGAACATCTTATCTGATGATCCCTTACTTCTTTTTCCTTCCTTCTCCCCCTTCCCCCCTCACCCCCCTTCCCATCCTGTCCGACTCCTCTGCTTCTTCCTCTTCCAGGGTAGTGATGAGTAGAGGCACTCACACATCATTTTCCTCTTGCTAGAACTCTCCTCGAGGCCTCTCCACACTGCAGGTGAGACCGATGTTTGGGTTGGCACAGGCCACACAGCCAGACTAGACCTACAGTGCTTGTCTCCAGATGCTCTGTGAAGGCTACACATTACAGTCATAGGACATTTCCACAATTTGTGCTTTACTTAAAGGTGCAGTCAGGACAGGCCTTATGTGTATTTGTGGTTTTGGCCAAAAAAAGCCAAAGAAAATATTTCCTCAGACAAAGCAATAGCCACCCTCACCCAGCCATGGTAAAATATCAGATTGTGAAAGTTCAATGGATAGTAATTTGGGAATGGTCGTTTAGTGAATTATGCCAGGGTTGCCTGAAAATAAAGCGCTTCAGCTTTCAAGTCCATCTTCAGGCTGTGGTCAGCGCCTCCTGGAGTATTCTTGTGGCCACTAACAGTGACTGTGTGTGTAGTGCCTCCATGAAGTACAAATATGTGGTCTCAAGGAATGGTCACATGGCAAAAGATGTAGTCTGAGCTGGCCCAGCTGTGTTCCAAAACAGCTGCCATAAACTTTGAGATGGATGAGAAGTTAGACAAAAGGATTATTGATGTCATTTTTCAGGAAAATGTACTGAGAGCGTAAGAAGGAATGGAAGGTACTCTGCTAGCTGGTATGATACTGTGGTGAAGATGGAAGATGAGGTTTCTAGCGAGAGAGATTGTAAACCCACAAACATGCAAGAACTGTAGGGTTGACATGGGTCTGTGTGTGGTGCAGAGATGTAAAATATGGTGGCATGACAAGAAGCGACCAAGACATTTCTCAGGTAAGGAAGATAATGTTACCTAGGGTGAAAGCTGAAAGAAAAGTGCCAAGTGTGGGGAAATCAGGAGGGTCAGGGAGAAAGATGTTTCCAGTGGAGGGAACTTTTATGGTCAGTGAGTCATGGAGAAAGGGCATTAGACATCAAGGTGGGAGAGAAGGGAAAAGGCTAGGTCCAGTGGCACTTTGTGAGGGAGAGTAAAGAATTGAGTTGTTGATCAATGTGGGCCATGGAGGATTTTAAGCAGAGGATAATATAATTTGCTGTTTAGAGAGTAGAATTGGGGGAGGGTGTGAGAAGGGCTCTTGTATTCTAGGTGTGGGGCGATGGTAGCTGGGACTGTGGGAATCAGGAGGGCATGGAAGGAAGTAACGGATTTGGGACACGTCTGGGAAGTGGACTGGTGGACTCGCTGATGAGTGCAGTATGTGGAGTGAGTTGAAGATGGGACCAGTAACAGCTGGATTTTAAATGTGAGGAAAACTGTTGATGGGCAATAGCCCAGAATGAGGTAGGACAGTGGGTTTACACAGAAATCTGAAGATTTCTTTTTTTCACAGAGAATTTGAAATGCCCTTAAACATTCCTATGAAATGTCAGCAGGGGACTAGGACCTCCTGAAAAGGTTTTGGCAAGAGATGTACATATGGGTGACAAAAACAGTCAGAAGATGCTCTCTAAAACCACAGGACTCGGAGGGACCATAGAGAGGATATAAATTGTCAGAAAAGCAGAGGACCAGAGCATAGTCTTAACATATCTCTACTTTTAGATTTGAAGCACAGGGAAAGATCTAGTATATGAGACAAAGAGTTGTCAGTAAAATGAAGAGAAAGTGAAGAGAATGTGGTTTCCCAGAAGCCAAGGACAGATAGCACTTCAAGAATGAGAAAAAGTGGTTCTAGGTTTCATGGGGTTTGAACCTTTAATCAGCATGGAATTCTTTTAAGGAAAACTACTGCAGAATTATCAATGCTAAATTAGGTAATATTCATGTTTAGAATAAAGAACCATAAGAAATTACAAAGTTAAAAAGCTAAAAATTCCCATGAATATCACACAATTCATGTCTTAGTTACTTTTTTCATTGCTGAGACAAAATACCCGGGCACCCACAAGTTAAGCAAGGAACGGTTTATTTCAACTCACAGTTTGTAGAGGTTTCAGTTTATAGTTGACTGGCTTAAAGGGAGAGTGACATGGCCGAGGTGCATCACAGAGGAGAAACAGTCCATGGCAGAGTATGCAGGAGGCAGCAGCAGTAGGCAGCCAGCATGCCTTTCCCTTTTATCCTATCCAGACTACCAGCCTTTTGGATGCTGCCATTTAGAACTATGCTAAACCAATCAACAGACTAATTTAGTACCACATACCTTTAATCTCAGTATCGCATGCTCTAGGTCCATCCAGCTCCAAGAAGCTATACCTGTGAGCACATGAGGCTTTGGGTGAACATCTAGATACAAGCCATACAATTCAGATAAAGAGAACTTATTAAGCAAATAAAATAGGAGCTTCTATAGCACTTTATTCCAGTCCTGTTTTGGAGGAGTAGATGCTTAGTCTTGGGTTGCTGCTTCATATTACAATGATTTCATAATATCTTCTGCAGAAATATTAGAATAAAAGTTCAGTATTTAGCATGGGTAGTTGTGTTTTATTTTTGATGCATTTAGAAAAATTTCTTTTGGTATTATAGTCTATTATTGATAATGTCATAAATTTTTAGGATTGTGGCCAATTATGGAAACTTCTATCAAATTTCTTTTATATATGAGCTTTATAGTTTAGGACATTTCAAATTTTCTTGTACATTATTGAAATAATCTTTGAGTTGATGATACTCATAAACCCGTTTGTTACTGATATTTTTGTGCCCTGAAAGGAATTTCTATGTTGGGGACAACTAGCAGTAACTCAACTATGAAAGAAAGTTGCTGTGAATCACAGAAACATATCCCACTTAAACCAAAGTTGATATTAAAAACAAAGTCAATATTGAACTTAAACCAGAATGCTCACCAGTCCCTCCAACATAAGGGCACATGTGATTGGGGGGGAAGTCAGTATGAAAAAGGCAGTGGCCTTAAGCAACCAATATTAAAATATCTTCTCTTTGGAGACTTAAAATATATCATTGCATGGAAATATTGGGGTGCCTTCCATTGGCCCTTACAGTGGGCCTATGCAAATATGGGTTACTGAACCTTGTAAAATTTCTTTAGCTTCCTCTGGGAGGAGAGAGCAGTCACCCCTTGTCCAATTTGACTTTCCATGATTTTAGTTACATGTGGTCAAATACTGATCCTATTAAATGAAAATATTATAAAAATAAACAAGTAACTTTTATTATAATATATTGTGAAGATTGTACTATTTTAATAGTTTTTAACCTCTTACTGTACCCAGTTTATAAGTCAAACTTTATCTTAGGTATAAGAGTTATGATAAAGAATTATTATAGTAAAAGATACATTGCCATTAATCCCCAGCAGAGCATTCCTCCTCGCTTCCTATGTACTTAGGTCTGTTCTTGCCACTTTCGTAAACAGTTCTCAAAGTTCTTTTTTTCTGAGTGTCTAGTTAAATTGTCATGGTTGCCTTGATGTCTTGAGTTGATTGAAAACATTTACCTTTCATGTTCATTTTGACTTTGGGGAAGAGCCAGTAGTTTCATGGTGCCAGATCCAGTGACTAAGGTGGATGAGGATATACCCATATGAGCTTGCCTTTCTGTTGGATGGCACATGGCAGCAGCATTCATTGTATTTTAATCACATCTCCTAAAGATGAAGGAGGATTTCCAGGACTGCTTCAAAAAGTGGCAAGAACTATGGTATAAGTGTATTTGAAGTAACGGGGCACATTTTGCAGGGGATCAATGGGAATGTGAGTTTTACTATAATCAGTTTTTAAAAATTTAAATGTTCATTGTATTTTTCCATAACCCTCTGTATATATAGGAAAAGAAACCTTGTATATATGCAGTTTGGTGCTCTGTGCGGCTCCAGATACTCACTGAGGATCTAGGAACATACCCTCCTTGGATAAGGCGGTGCGGATGTATAGTGCATACACAAGCAATGAAAGATCAAGTGAGACAAACGAGAGGGATTCCTACTGGATAGATGGTAAAAAAATATTTAGCATAAAATAGGTCTAAGGTCTGTGGTGAAAAGTTCTGTGAGATGAATAATGTGATGTACTTGGTAAGTAGCCTGGTAAAGTCTCCAGGCCAGTAGAGATAAGTGGTTTTAGACGTGAGCTACCTGGAGTGTATTCCTGGTTTCTACACAGAAACAAAGGGAAATGCAACTGTCTGACACTTGCTGAATTTGGGCCACTGGTTTTTTTTTTAGAGCCACTTGTGATTCTTTATGTTTAATAATCTGCTGCAGAATGTATAGCTGAAGAACATATACATTGTTAAGATGAAGTTTGGGGGCTGTCATAGACTTTCATCAATTAAATTTAGGTTCTTCTGTTCTTAGACTTCAACATCTCACTTGTTTTTGACTACAAGAAAAACCTGAGTTTTCGTACCTACATTTTGTTAAATTTATTTTCAAGTGTTGCATAGGGAGAATATCCTTACTTGAATTTTGTTTTATTTGAATATAAGCTTAATAGCTTTGCTTGCAGCTGACTGGAATTTAGACAGTCAAATAAATTTGGGTTGAGGTAATATTGTTTGTCTAAATAATCATCAATAGAAACTATATGAAAAAAGGTCAGGATGGAGATTGGAAATTAGCTCTTGGGAGGGAAAGGGATGCAGTTGGATTAAGGGACTCTTCCCCTGTGCCAATGGCATTGTCTTCCATTGCTCCTTTGCTTTTCATGTCAGCAAACAGAGGCACAGCAGAGACAGGAGAAGCAATTCTAAGATAGTGGTATTTATTTAGTAAATCCTGGCTGAGTCTGGAGCCCTTGTGTGATCTACAGCCTGCTCTTCTACTTAGACCAATCCTACGAACAGTTGTGTGCTGATAGGAATAGATCTGGATGGTAGAATATGGAAAAAATGGAAATAAAATGGCACTGGTGGCTTGAATTACTTTACCATATTGCATGAATTAAGAAAAGACTGTTTGACCTATGGAAAAAATTGTTTCTTTTCTTGCCATTTAAAAATGTCAATTTTAAGTTTTAAATTTGAGTTGGCAGATTTGTTAAGGAGGACAAGGGAGGGGGTTATGGGCAAGTTTCCTACAAGTGTGATTCAGCCAAACTACAGAGGGATACAAGAAATCTTAGATTGGGTAGTTTGACCCCATCCAAAGAGTATACTCTGCTCTGTAGATGTTGCTTCAGCCTTTACCAGAAGAATCTAAAGGCTGTCTTGTGCATTTGTCCTCAACAATTTGTTGGAGAGTTATAGTTTGCAAGACCTCAAATTAATCAGAGATACATTCTGTTTCATAGGGTCTTTGAAGACTTTCACACATTTAAAGACTTGGCCATAGCCTTTTCCGGTGTAGTATAAACATCTTTAATTTCTTTATTTTGTCCTGCATGTGAGATAATGTCTGGACTGCACACCAATTTGATCACCCCTATTTTGGTGAGGGTTTCTCACCTTCATCCTGGTTCTGCCCTCCCAGTTTACTTTGGGTACTGACCACCCCTACCTGGTCCTGGGGCAAACCTTTGGTAGTGGGAGCCATGCATATGGTCTCTTTCTCCTTGCTGGAGTTGGGTTGAGCATGGTTATATGGTACAGTCCAGGGAGAAGAATTCTTCCCTTAGTTCTGCTTTCCAGGTTGAGACTTTATAGGTGTGGATGAGTCTTAACTTCATGTTCTCTTTCTATATGCAAAGTCGATGCCTGTGTCATCTGTTGCTATAGAGCATTATCTAGTTTTAATACTTTTTAAAGGTATAATTCGTATACCATACTTATTCAATGCTTTTGAATTTAGTATGCCATCCCCCAAATCAATTTGAAACATTTTCACCATCTCAGAAAGCCTGTGTTCATTAGCAATCACTTCCAATTTTCTTCCCTTGCTTTCTCTCTTCCTTCAGTTCTATGAAACTATTCATCTGTCTTCTCTCTATATAGACTGTGTGAACTACACAGTTCACATATATGGAGCCATGCAATGTGTGGTCTTGTGTGACTGGCTAGGCCTGTTCTCAAGGTTCATCTATTGCTACAGTGTACATCAGCTCTTCATTTCTTTTTAGGAACAACTGTACCACATTTCATTTATCAGTGGAGGGAAATTTGGCTTGTTTCTATTTTTTGGCTATTAAGAATTACTTAGTATCATGACTAGATTCATTCCTTAGCTTTCTTCAGTTTGCATTATAACTAAGAATGTCAAATAGCTAGCTAAGTTGTTTTTCTGTGATTATATTCAGGACTTGAGTATGCCGTTTCCATGTGAAAGACTTTATTAACTGACCACTTAATTCCCTGAAATTTATTTATAATGACACACACATACACACACACAAAGAGAAAGAAGGAGGGAGGGAGAAGGAGGGGAGAGGGAGAGGGAAGGGGAGAGAGAGAGGAGAATGAAAGAGAGAAAGAAAGCTCAGCACATATCCAAGCACAAATGCCCTTCCACATAGATTCTGGAATTGAAAACGGAAATTCACATGTGAATACATTACTTTTAATATAAATGGTAATTGTAAACCTGGGTTTAGGTTTAGGTTAGAAAAATACCTTGAGGTGTTTAATGTTTATCCTTAAATGTCCAGGATAAGACCATGATGACAGCTACCAGCTTATTTTTTATGATCTTGGAAAGACATGAGAGGAATAAATTTTTATCATGCGTCATACACAGTGAGCTTTGTACCTCTTCTACTTCTGCATTTAGATTTTGGTGAGGGTAGCAGGGAAATTTTATATTTGTTTTTCTATAAACAGGAGAAGGAACTGTCTGTGCATTTCTGGGTTTGTACTTTCTCCTCAGGAGGAGTTGGTGCTGGTCCACTTTTGCTCAGAAACACAGGGCAGGAACTATGAAGTGTACTTCCTCTTTCCTCCAGTATTGTAGCCCAAAATGGAGCTGAGATTTAGGTTTCCCACAGGGTGGACAATTCGTTGGGATGATTCCTTATCTGTACTCTAATTCCATAAATACATGACTCTGTCTCAGGAGACAGACTGTGTGGGCCTGGGTGTCCACTGTGCAGCCTGTTAGGTTGTGGTCCATTTGGTCCACTGTGACCTGAAGGCTGTGAGTGACACAAATGACCACAGCATGGTCAAGGCCATTCTTTCTGATTACATGGGTTTTGGGAATAATTTAATAATAGTAAAAACATGCAAAAGTATTGGTTTAACTGGGAATATGAATGAAGTGACCCCCTTTTTCCCTCTTTTTCCCCCTTACCATCTGGAATATAGATTCCTTTAAATTTTGAATGTTATCTGTGAAAATTGCATTAAATTATTTTAATATGAATTGTGCATGGTTGCCTAAAAAGCTAATTTTGAACAAGGTTTATGTTACTATCTTTTTGTTGAAAATTAATTCAAGTATTTATAGAATCTTCAGATTGTTCGGGGTTGAGCTGAGTAAGATCCTGAAGTGCCTTTCAATCAGATGATTGTCTAGGTACAGACAAAGGTGAGTTTCATGTTATGGGGAATGTTTTTCGTAAGCATTATATACCTGCTCCATAGTAGTATCTGACACATGGTAGGCTCAGTAGGTATTTGTTGGATGAAATAAATGCATAATTACAACATGGTATTGAAGTGCTGTAATGGAAGTATGAGGGACACAAAAGAAACTGACTTTTTCTGGTAAGGGGACTAGTTATGATGTTAAGTAGAATTTCACTAGGTAAATATAGTAGGAAACTAAATAAAAATTATTTCCCATGTTCCAGCTTTCATGAGGGATAAGTTATTTAACACATTAATGGAGCAAGGTGTTATTACTCATTGCATAATTACAGAGAGGAATCCAGAAGAATGTCAGCACATGGAATAAGTCTGGAGGAGACAAAGCTTTCTTGAATGGGACACATGAAGCACGAAGCATGAAAAGCACCAATGTAGCCACCCCAGTGTGTGATTGGGGAACACCAGAAGAGATTATTGAGTTCTCTGATGAATAAACCTAGACCAGTGGTGTTAGCCTTTCCCCAAGATAATGATGCAGCCTCTGGTGAGGGAGCCATTAGAACAGGAGTTAAAATCTGCAGAGCTGTGTTGGTGTGGGGAATGAATATCTGCTATAAACAAAGACTTCTTGAATAAGATACAAAGAGCCCTCATGGTAAAAACTATTGATTAATTGAACTTTAAAATGAAAAATTCTGCTCATCACAAAGATACCATTAAAGTAATGAGCAGACAGCCTGCCAATGGGGCAAGTGTTCTGTGTATGTATCTCACAAATAACTTTTATCCTGAATATTTAAGGAGCAATTTACTTTTTCTTAAATGAACAAAAGAGTTGAACTGAGGTTTCACAAAAGAAGACATACAAAATGTCATTAAAAACTGGGAGACATGGTGATGTTATATTCATGTATGAATGCTGTTCAGCAAGGCAAAGAAGAAACTACTACTGAGTGAATGTCAGAAACATTACACTGAGTGGAAGAAGCCACATTAAAAAGTACATACAGTGTTGTGTGGTTCATATGAGGTCGGAGAATAAATGAAATGGTCTAAGGTGTTAGAAGTCAGAGTGGCTGCCTGGGGAAGAGAGAAATAAATGCAATGTAAGGGGGCATAAAAGAGCTTTTTGAGAATGATAAATACATCTGATACACTGTTTTTAGTGTTGGCTACACAAGGACTTGAGATTATGAAATCCTTTGGAATGAACACCTCAAATCTGTGCATCATTTTATTGTGTGTTCATTTCACTTCAGTTAAAAAATGACACAAAAATGTAGAAGCAGTTTTCTCAGAATTCTTCTAGTTAAAGTAGAAATCTAAATTGAGTATGTTTCCCCCTCTATAGGACTGAATGAAATTGTCTTGATTTTAATTGTAGATCTACAAAATTCACATGGTGAACATTTTAAAGTTTTTTGGATTTGTTCATCTTGTATAGAGTTCTTACCTGCACTGTGCTGTATTTTCACTAGAAGCATGGGAAATGTGTCCCAAACATATGAGAAAGATCTCTTTGGGAGGTCGCTGTGCTGATACACAAGATGTGTGTTGTGGCCAGGTGCAGAAAGGTGCTCTGAGCCTACTTGCTGAAAGACTGAACTGGCAAGAGATAAGGTGGTTTGGGACTGAGTGAGTATCCTATGCTATGCTGAAGTGTTCAGACTGTGTCATTTAGAAAACAAATATCCATGGTTTTTTATTTTTATTTTTTGTGGTACAGAGGATTGAACCCAGGGCCTTGCTACATTTCCAGCCCTTTAAAAACTTTTTTATCTTCAGACAGGGTCTTGTTAAGTTGCCCAGGTTGATCTCAAACTTGCAGTCCCAGGCTGGGGATTTAGCTCAGTGGTTCTGTCCCCTGCCTCGTAAATACAAGGTCCTGAGTTCGATCCCTGGTACCCCCAAAAATAAAAAATAATTTTAAAAAACTTTGCATTCCCCCTGGCTCAGCCTTACAGGGTGCTGGGGTTACAGGCACGCACCACTATGCCTGGCTTCCATGTTTTCTTTTTTAAAGCAGAGAGGTGATTATTATTATTATTATTTTATCATTATTGAAGAATGTGACTTTGTGTTTAATAACCTTAAATTTAGAGAAACTAGTGAACTGGTGGCAGAGTCATTTGTTTATGGATGTGATGTTCCTGCTATACAACAGTTGACTCACAATAAGAATATTTTATATATTGATATTTTACCATCTAATTGTAAAGTGAGATGTAGACCTTTATCTTTGAAATGTGTTTGAAAAATTGAACCTGGGACTTTCTCACTGAGCTATGACCCCAGCCCTTTTTCAATTTTTCATTTTGAGACAGGACCTTGCTCAGTTACAATCCTCTTGCCCAGGCCTCCTGGAATGCTAGGATTACAGGTGTGCACTGCCACGCCCAGCTTCCCTTACTCATCTTGATACATTTTTGCATGAGTATTATATAATTATTATTTTGGGCAATAATAAGTGATTGTTATAAGAACTTTGAAATTGTGGTGTTTCATTGTAAATTATTTTGCTTTTTTCTATTTGAAGTACAAGAGATGTTAACTAATATTTTGTACGTGTTCTAAAACTTAGTACTGACATTGTTAGAGATATTCTTTTTATAAAAAGTCATCAATATCTTCTAGGAAACTATAGACAATAGGGGAGTAAAAACAAAATACCCAAAAATTTGCATGTGGAAGGCACATTTTTTTCTTTTAGGGAATTACTGCTTTTGGAAATATATTTTGAAATTTCAACAAACACCTTTGCAGAAAATGATTTATTTAAACACTATTACTGTGCCAAGGTAGGGCTTATACTAGTAACATAGCAACTGTAGGTACACATTTAATTTTGTGAGAAAAATGGCAAGAAAAATATATTGAGCTTGAAGTAAATGTCTGTTGCCAATTCAATAATGTTAAGTATGTCACATGAAGGGAAATCATGGTTACGCTGGTAATTTCTTGTAACATTTTAATCTAAAGAATATGATTTTTGTCATTTGTGTTTAAAAAAGCAGAAGAACACTAGGAATTGTTAAAGGTCATATCAGTCACTGACATATCCATCTATATATAACATTTAAGAAATGGTTCATCTAAAAAACCAGAAAAAAATTGTGGGAACAGATGACTATGTTATTTGACTAATGAGTTAGTCATAAGCAATTTCATTTAATAGGAACTACAGGTGATGGAAGGAAAACATGTGGTTTGGCATTTAAATGTTATAAAGCAGAGTTAATATAGTTTGCTCAGTAAAGCATTTTGAAAAAAAAGATCTAATTCTGAGGGATCTAAATACGGTTTATGTTGCTCAGGATAATTAGTTACTGTAAGAGTAAGATGTTAGAATGCATTTTGTGAAGAAATTCTTAATGAAATGGTATGTATTACTTTATTTTTATAACTAAATATATTTTAATGGCCATTTATGAAGTTACATTGGTTCCATCCCAAGGTTCCATACCACAAAAAATTAAATATAGCTTACTTTTGACTTTACCCATGATAACATCAAAGCTTTACTTTGGTTATGCATGGGTGTATGCTACTGAGAAGACTCTCTTGGTTTCAAATCAGTATACCACTGGTAGGCACTGTGTAACCCTGACAGAGTATAGTGTGTGGCCTGAAGTGAGGCACCCTTGTGATTTGGAAGCATAGTGGATACTATGATCTTAAACAAGTTGATCTTTTGAGTTGTACTTGGCTCGGTGATTCTCAAAGTGTAGTAGAGAGGACAACTGAACCTTCTAGTTTGCCCTGGATCGAGCAGTGACCTGGAACATGGGACTTCCATGCTCAATCTCAGATTGGGTCAGGCCTACCTAAAAGACTAGTTATCCTGTATTTTTAAGGACCATCAGGAGATCTGTGAGGTTAAAACTATTTTTATAATAATACTCATTTTTTTCACTCTTGTTCTCACTCAAGGGTAGTGAAGTTTGTCAGAGAAGTGATGTTATAGCTGATTGAGAGCAGAAGCAGGTGGGTGAATCCACCTGTCTTTCATTCAGCCAGAGAGAAAGAGATTTGCAGAACTGTGTAACAGCAACACACTTATCTTTGAATTTTCCTTATTCTGGAAAACAATTATTTTTCTTAAAAAGGTTACTTTTGAATTATATAATTGACTATTTCCTTCTTAAAGGAATTAAATATTCTATAAATTTCTGTTTTAATTTTTAACATAATGAATGTCAGGAAACATAACCTACATAAATATTCTTTGGAGGCCTTCAGTGATCTTAAAAGAATGTAAAAGGACTTTGAAACCAGAAAGTTTGAGAAAATAGCTTCAGAGTGTTTCTACTTAAAGGAAGGCACTTTTATTTATGAACAGTCTATGCACTGTATCTTTAGCAGCCTGTATTTGTAGAACCATGAGTCCTCGTCTCAATGCTCTGGGGGAGTTTATGCCACTCCCTGAGCCTTCATCCTCACAGATTTGAGTGATGGTGGTCACCTCCTCAGTGTACTCTGGTTTAGTGTCTCTCTAAATCACCATGGCTGAGACCATGAGAACTCAAAAGAAACAACCAAAAAATCCAAGGAAACAGTTTTACTGAACTCATCATCTACCCAGTTTACTGGAAGGAATCTTAAGAATAGCTAGGGTTCTTTTGTTTCTTGTAAACTGACTGTGTTCTTGCTATTGCTAATATTAGCATGTTACCTATCATTAATATTAAGGAGTATGGGTACATAATGTGACTCCACCTAGTGGTTTTGACACTATGAATTCTTATTTCCTTCACTTTCTGGGTTTGGTTGTTGGTAGTATTAAAGATGAAGCCACAAGACTGGGAAGAGCTGACCTCATTCTACATTTGCTCTGTCATTGCGGCCTCCAGCAAGGCTGGCTCAGAGTGGCCATGTGGAGGCCGGCCTGGGGAGGATTGGGGCTGTGGACAATGTGGACAGCACAGTCCTCGTAAAGTATCTTCTTTTTAACTGTTCAGTCTCACTGAAAAATGATCAGTGGTGATAGAAATTAGACTACAATCATGGCTATAAAATCCGTAATATCAGCTAAGGGCAATACAGATCTGTATGCAAAAAAACAGCTCTCTGATCATCTTGTGTTGTAATACTTTGGTGGAGGACCTTCTTTTATAAACATCCATCGACTGAATGTATTTTAGGAAGTTGTTTGACAAACCTTTGATCTAGATGGCTTTATATATTTTTCATGCTAATCCTTACCAAAGAAAATAATGTTTTTTTCCAAGGTCTTGCCTGTTCTGATGAGATTTCGTGATAAATTATGATTTCTTTTTGAAGTTTTACAGAGTACCCATGTTGCAATTTTCAGCTTGGCTTTGTTGCCATTTGAAGAATGTTCCATAATGTGAATAGTTTGGGAAAACTCAATTTATGCATTTTTTTCAGCATTTATCCAGGACCTCCTTAGTGTCTTGAAGGAACTGACAGTAAGGATTTTCATAAATATACAACTTTAATGCAGAGTTCAAATTACTATTTATAGGTTAAGCACATGGTGCAAAATTTTATATGCTTGAATTGCAAAATGCATTTTTTCTCAAATAGAAACTTAAAAATACATGTTCATTGTAAAATTTAGGAAATGAATGTAGCATCAGTTGTTTTTATATACAGTTACTACTTCTTATTCATGGATTCTCTAACTCCTCTGCAGCCCTAGATGAGTGATTGGGGAACTTTATGGTCACACAGAGAGGTGAAATCTTTGTGGGTAAGATGAGGGGATGGTTGGCTTGCATGTTTTCTTCTCGAGTGCTCTGCCATGTCTTTCACAGTTCTGTGTTTGCTCTTGACATTTGACTGTAAAATGTCCCTGAGGTGGGATGCTAAGGTGGCGTCCAGTGTTCTTATGATCCAGAATGCTGTGCTGGGCCTGCCAGAGAAGACGCAGAGATCTGTGTATTCGAGGAGCCTTGCCCAGCCACGAGTTAAAGTGTTGGTGGCCATGACCTCAGAGGTAATGAAGCAGCATTGGATTTAAATAAGCGGGCTTTTACTGAAACCCAGTTGAAATGAAGTAAAGTACTGATGGGCAAAGAGACATTTTGTGACCAGAGTAAATCAAATCCTGTATGTTCCCCAGGAGCAATGGTTCAGCATTTGGTAGTCTGGTGTTCATGACAACATATAGAACAAAACTACCGCAGATAAGGAGAATCAGCTATGTCTTTTTAAATATTTACAGATACATACACACATGATTTTTAGAACTATAATAAAATAGAACAAATTGTACACGACATTATGATATTTATTAAGCTTTAGAGCTCAGCATCTTCCCATGGTGATTAAAAACGCATCAATAACCTAATTTTGATGTGGCTAAGCCATCATTGATTTACTTAATCACTTTTTATTGTTTCCACTTTTATTGTGTTTTCAGAAATAACTACACTATTTATCTTAGGTACATATAAATTTAAATTCATAGATAGGAGAAGCATCCTGTTTGATCAAGATCATTATGTTACAGACATATTTTCATACCAGCATGTGTGTATAACATTTCACAAACGTGTGTAATCTTTCATTTTTCCACAGCAAAGATGTGGGAGGAGATTGTGAGAATAAAATGTGTGAAGCACAGGGGACTCCACCCGACACAGAGCAGACTAACACTGTGACTATTCCAAATAACAGATGCTTTAGCCTCATCTTGGATGTGCTGGGCAGGCTGCCTTTGAAGCATGGCATAGCTTTCTTGGTAGATGTGCCTTCATCTTTTCTTAGAATGATAGCCACTAATATTATATCTCAAAATGAGAATACCAACAGAAACTGACTAGGTATATAAGAGGGGTGCTACTGAGTGAGGGTGAATTTAGAGGGAAGAAAGGAATCTAGAAAAAGTGTTTCTCCTGGGAATTTAACAAGGGACATCTGCCATCACTACTAAACTTCTAGCTGGAGGGATGTTTGGGCCTCCTAATGAGACTTGCAGGCTGGGTGTGGCTCTTGATCAGGGGCTGACATTAATGATCAATGTTAGCTTTGGTTAAAGCTTGTGTTTTCCATCATAAGATCATCAGGAGAAAGAGTCAGCATATTTCAGTATTGTAAACTGTGTGGGAATGGTTCAGCCATTTGGCAGCCCTCTGAAAGGAGAGTAGGGTTTTGTTGAAAGAATGAGAATTGAGAAATACAGTATATGCTTCTTCGCCTCTGGGTCAGGTGGATGCTTCTTGTATAGAACTAGTTTCTGAGTGTTAGGAATCAGATCTTCTTACTTTTTTCCTGAAAATATTATAAATAAAAATTTTAAATATTACAAAAATAGAAAAGCTTAGCATATATGTTTTTATGCCCTCAATATAAGATTATGTAGAAGAGGGAAAAACTCACTCATTGATTCAATGGATTATGGATCCTTGGTACCATCAGTGTAAAATGAGAAAGATAGGCTCAAGATCACCCTCAATCCTGAAGCTCTGTTGTTTTTATTAGTTCTAATATTTAGGTATTGTGTTCATTGAAGTCTTGAGAGCTCTCAGCACTCAGGCTGATCTGACTTGGGGCAGTTCTGCCAAGGCTTCCTTCCAGGATGTGGGCAGAGTAAAAAGCCACCATGGAACAGTGAGACACCAGAGACTCGCACCAGCAGGGTGTCACTGTTGTTCCTAGACGTCAGAGGCCCAGGCAGAGGAATGGTATTAAAACTAGAGCCATGGAAGGACATGGCTGAGGGGAGCAGACCCTGCCACTGTCAGGTTCCTACTGTGACAGGCAGGGAGAGCAGACAAGTACACACCCTCTCTTTTCCTATGACCTAGAAGACATCATGAGAAAGCCAGGAGACGCAGATGTGCCACTCCCACCCAGCCCTTGGCTGATGTCTGAGTACACCTAATGCAAAGAGGCTGGGAAATGTAGTTCTCCTGAGTGCCTGAGTACTACAAAACCTAAGTATTGGTGATTCTGAGCCTCTTCTATGGAGGGTTGGATCCATTTCCACTTTCTGCCTGGGGGCACACTTGGATTATGGTTAGGAAGTTATCTCAGCTCCCCGCCCCCACCATTGGTTGGCAACAGCTGTATACATAATAGTTACCTTTTCCTTCATTGTCTCTGTTTTGGTTAAATTTAGGATACTTGAATTTTGTATGTCTCTTTCCATTTCCCCTCTCCCAAATACAGCATCTCTGTCCCTTTGCTATTCTTGTTTTTTTCATAATATTCACTATGTGACAGCATAACATTAGTGTGCCTGCTTACTTGTTTATTATTTTTACTAGGACTTTCACATAAGGGGGAGGCAACTGTCATGTTCCTTCCTGTAGTCCTAGTTTCTGGAACGGTTACTAACTATGGTAAGGACTCCATGTGTTTTTTCAGTGGAAGCAACACCGATTCCATGAGCCCTTTTAGCCACTGTATGACAGATCTTGCTTCCTGCTCCTGCCTTTTCCCTGGGAATGTTCTATTTGTTCTGCTCTCTTTCTTTCCTTGCAGCTTTTCCTTTGCTGTGTCTAGTTTGATTTGTTTTGCTTTACAGATATTCTGGTTAGTCTAATGAAATAAAGTCTCACAAATGGAACTCAAATCTTCTGAAGTCATAGGAGCCCATGTTCCCTCCTCACATCTCTATCTTCCTAGTTGTTATTTATTTTTTGCCGATGTCTTCAAGCTACTTTGCATTAGCCCATTGAGTTTCTGTTTTCGTCCTGTGGGTCCTCTGGAGTCTCACCTTCTATTCTCCCTAGGTTTAACCTCCAGTTCTTACAGTAGTTTTGTATACTTCCCTTTTGTCACCAGGGCCCCCTGTCCTTTGCTGCACAACTTTGAACTGGTGTTAATAATATGTAGGGTTAAATTTTTGTCTTCACTCACTGGCTGTGCTTTCTCTGCCTTCTAACTCCATTTTTTAGATTTTTATGTGTGAATGACCAATTATTTCAACCCTGGGGTATAAAACAACAGCTTTTTTATTATGTGCATGAACTATGTGTGAAGATGAGTGTGGACAATTTGTCTTTGCTCAGAGATGTCTGGTCCTCATCTGGGAGTACTCAAGAGTGATTTGAATGCCTGAGTCTTGGGACTCTGGGGCTTCTCCATTCACATGTCTGAGGCTGAGTTGAGCAGCTTCTGAGCTGGCACTGTCACCACAGTGCCTGTAGTGGCCTCCCTGTGGCCCTCGAGTCTTTTCCAGCTTGGCAGCTGTGTTCTGAGAGGAAGCATCTGGAGACAGACTGCAGGCCTGCTCTCCTTGGGCTTGGAAGTCATGGTGACCCTTCCACTGCATACTTCAGGTTACAGACCACCTGGTAAAACTGCCCTGGATTCAAGGGGTGAAAATAAACTCCATGTCTTGCTGAAGGAACACCAAGGTCCTGTGAGACCAGCGTGTGGGATGGAAACAGTTATGCTGAGGTCATCTTTGGAAATTGCAGTTGCCGCACTGACCTACATCTCATTGTTGGGATTTCCCCTGTTGAGTGCAGTGAGGCTAAAAGGGCTTGAGGCTGTGATTACTCAGTCTTATACTAAGACTGGAAATGTATGCATCACCTGAAGATTCTTGAGAAACATTGGCTCTGAGGCCATCAAATCAGAATCTGCATTTTGACAAGATCTCTGGTGATTCATTGATGTTTAAAGTTTGGGAAAGACTACCCTAGAAGACCTCTAGCATGATGTGAACTTTCTCATACTCTTCAACAGTGGAGAGTAGACGGCAAGCTGAAGCAAGAGTTGCAGCCATCTGGAACTAACTTCTATTTGTAAACAGAATTTCCCCACTAGATTCCCACCATTCCTCTGATAATGTTGATTATGATATAGCTTATCTTTTTAGCAGCAATTATATAT
>NW_004624735.1:35326572-35341164 GCF_000247695.1 Heterocephalus glaber
TTTTTTTTAATCTATGTCCTCTCTAGATTTATTAATCATGTCTTGCACTATGAGCACAATCTCTGCTGTTATCTGAGAAATTATTTCTGATTTCATTTTTTCCAGATTCTGTTTTGTTCCCAGTTCAGGGAGTCCAGGTGGTTGAGTATCAGAATGTTCCATCTCCTTTCCATTTGGGGTTGCTGTAGGTGATCTGTAAGTCTGGTTTTGAGACTTGTTTACATGTCTCCACATTTTGATGGGTTGTGTGGGTGCTGTTGGCACCCTTGCTGCTCATCTCCTCTGGGCTGGGAGTGATGAAATGGCAGCCCAGAAGCATCTACCTCTGCACTGGGATTGGTAGAATGGCAGCCTGGAAGCCCCTTCCTCTGGGGTGTGAGCAGTGGAATGGCTGCCCAGAAGCCCCTTCCTCTGGGATGGGAGTGGTGGAATGGCACCCTGGAAGCCCCTTCCTCTGAACTGGGAGTGGTGGAACCAGAACCTTCTTGAAATGAAATAAACCTCATAATAAATTTTTAGCCATAGGAATATAAAGATATATCAGATTAAACTATTGAAACATTTAGAAATTTTAGTTAAGCTTCTGGAAGTTGAGAGAGTTGCTTAATAAAACAATGCCATGTTCTTTTGAAGATTTAAATAAATATTTGAGATGTGAATATTTAAAATATTAAGATACTACATTGCAGTATGAGACAATCTTCTAAAGAAATTTCTTGCCCTACTCCTGTTCTTGCACAATGTTCTTTAAAACCTTAGAGTATGAAAGTATCTTTGAGAGTGTCTCTACCTGAGAATCTTGGGCCACATAGGATTGTTTATCCAAGATATTAGGTATCTTGAGTCAGGCAGTATCAATTTGACTGGTTCAGGGGCTAGAGATGAAATTACTTAGGTCAGCCTCACAGGGAATTAACCATCTATACATCATTCAACTCCTTCCAATAAAATCCTGAATACTAGGGCTTGAGTGAACCCTGTGACTGGAAATAATTGGTGCATATTGCTATTGATCATTGGTTTAAGATTAAAAGCTATCTGCATGACTCCCCTGGGAATGAACAACTGGAAACTTTCACCTAGTGTCTCTTGGACTCTTTCTTTCTTTCTTTCTTTCTTTCTTTCTTTCTTTCTTTCTTTCTTTCTTTCTTTCTCTTTCTTTATTGCTTCCTTTCCTTCTTTCTCTCTTTTCTTTTCTTCCTTGCTTACTTTCTTTTTCTTCTAATATCTACCATTTAGCAATAAATTTTGTTCTGAAATCTGTGTATGTTTGTAAGAAATCATGTGAACTTAAAGTGATCTTGGGACCCTCCTGAACTACAATTTTGAATTTGTGATTCCAGAAGTCACTAGTCACTCTTCCTTTTACAAACTCTTCTGTAAATTCTTCCTATTACTTTTAATTATTATCTAAAAGATAAAATGACCTCTCTGAAGGCTCCATATTGTTCCTCAAGATTGTGGACTTTTACATGATACAAAGAAGATAATCATGTAGTTAGAAAGCATGCTTAACATGCACAAGGCTCAAGGTTTGATTCCTAGTACCACCAGCCCAAAAACAAATCAAATGTTTATTGAATGAATTTGTGACATATTTATCCATCTTTATCCTATTTTTTCTTTTAAGAAATTTAAGAATTCTGATTTTTATTACTATCTCTATCATTCTTATAATGTTCCTATATCAACTAGCACCCCACATCTGTTCTTCCCTTTAGAACAACATTCTTCAGAGAAATTGTCTATAATTACAGTCTCAAATTCTCTCCTTGTATGTTTTAAACCCAATCTGATCATTTATTTCTTTTGTGTCTACTAAAGTAGTCTAGTTAATAATGATCTTCACATTGTTAAGTCATATAGTAAATTCTCCAAAGGCATATTACTTGACCTATTAGTGGTACTTGGCACATTTATTCATTCTTCATTTTTGAAAGACTTTCTTCCTACTTGGCTTATAGGAAATTGCAAGTTCTAGTTTTTTTCTTTATCTTCAGACTGATATTTCTTAGTACTTTTTGTCAGTTCTTTCCCTAAGCCCTATTCTGTAAGTATTAGATTGCATTAGGCTTAGGTCTTGGAACTCTTGTTTTTCTAATTTGTAGCCATCTCATTTATTCTTAAGTACCTTAAGTACTGTATATGTGCTGATTATTTAAAACTGTGTCTCTATTTCACACCTCTATCTCAAATTGTGGACTCATATAGCTAATCATTTAATTAAGAATTCTCCTTGGATATCTAACCATTCTTACAATCTAATTTAAATATATTTAATATCTAAAGTTAAGCCCCTTATTCCCCCCCCATGTTTTCTTCAAGAGTCATCTTCATCTCAATAGTAACTTTAAATTTGTAATTCTAAGGTTAAAAATTACAGAGCCCTCCTCAATTTTTTTTCCTTATTCTTACTCCTGATCCAGTCAGCCATAAAGTCCTGTGGTCTACAGACTGAAATAACTAGAATCTTACGACTTCTTACTTTCTCCAGTGTCATCACGGTGGGCCTAACCTAAGCCAATATTATCCCAGCAGCATCATTATCATTACTAACCTTTTCATTGTCTTTCCTGAGTCCATCACTTCCATATATTCTATTTTAAACACAGGAAACATAATGCTTTTGTTGTAATGTAAGTTCAACAGATCATTTTTCTCCTCAGAACTCTCTCATGGCTTCATGCTTCATTCAGAATTAAAGACAAATACTTTCAAAGTACACAAAGTACCATGTGACATGTATCTTACCATCCTCCATTACCTCATTGAAATTCTATCTTCTACTTTTTGTCTCTCTTTTCATCTTTTCAGTCACAAAATTCTCATCGTTTCTTCCTCAAACACCCCAGGTAAAGTTTTTCCACAGGATTTTTGTATTGATCATTTTTCTCTAGTTGTAATGCTTTACCTCAAGTTATCCATATGATATTTCTTTACCTGATTAAGTCTTTATTCACTTATCACCTTCTTAATGGATACTTTTCTTGACACTCCAACCAAACAAGCAGTCCACTCCCTGTTCCATCAAAACTTCAGTATTCTCTTATAACTTACTCTGCTCCTTGACATTTGTCATAATCTAAAGTATGTTAGATAATATTTACTCAACACTTCTAATGTATACCTCTCTCCTTCCACTAGAGTATATGCTTTCTATGGCAGGATCTTTTTCTTCAGTGCCTAGAAAAAAGCCTAGCACAGAGAGGCCATTTTAAAATTGTTCCTGAGTAATTGCTTTCTAATTTGTTAAAAATAAGACTTTTTACCTGTGAATATGCTGAATAGATATAAAGTGAAGGCTACCACAAAAGTATGAAATAAACATGCCTTTATAGCCCTCAAACTTCCATTTGCCAGCAGAGTGAGCTACTCAAACTTTTTATTCTTTCAGAGTATATATTTTTTACTTGAAAAAATGATGTAATTATGCAGTTTCTAAAATCTTCTTGGTAAATAAGTGTCATAATAATGCTTGATATTATAATAGATGTTCAATGTTAGTCCATAATACTCCTCAGTTGGGGAGAATAGTATTAAAAATGATGTCAGTTGGGTGGGGGATTTAGCTTAGTGGTTCTGCCATGTGCCTTGCAAGTGCAAGGTCCAAGTTTGATCCCTGGTACCAAAAAAATTAAAAAGAATGATGTCAATTAATGTAATATTGGTTTAATAAGTCTGTATAAACAACAGAAATTTGAAGATTAAAGGAACTCAGAGATTTCTAAGAACTTCATTTTACAATAAAGAAAGTGAAGTTTTGCCAGAATAGGTGAGCCACTTCCAGTGCCCAGGAGGAGGCTTCTGGGCCACTGTACCACCTCCTTCAGTGCAGAGGAGGTGAGCAGCTCCCAGAGACCAGGAGGAGGCTACCAGGCCACCAAAGCACCCCCTTTAGAGCAGAGGTGGTGAGCTGTGTGGGAGCCAGCAACACACCCACTTCAAAATGAGAAGACATGCAAACAAGTCTCAAAACCAGACTTCCAGATCACTTAAAGCAACCCCAAAGGGTAAGGAGATGGAACATTCTGATACTCAACAACCTGGACTCCCTGAACTGGCAACAAAAGAGGATCTGGAAAAAATAAAATCAGAAATAATTTCTTAGATAACAGCAGAGATTGTGCTCATAGTGCAAGACATGATTAATAAATCTAGAGAGGACACAGATAAAAAAAATAGAGGCACTGAGGAACATGATGGAATCCCAACATAGGAAACAAATGCAATCCACAAAACAGATACAAACGGATTTCCAGGAGATTAAAAACTCCACTGAAAGTCTACACAGCAGAATGAACCAATGTGAAGACAGAATTTCAGATATAGAAGATAAGATTGCAATAGTGACCAGGAAAATAAAAATTGCTTTAAAATTGTAAGGATCCATGAGAAATCAATCCAGCAGCTGCTAGACAATGCAAAAAAGAATAACATAAGACTGAAGTAACAGAAGAGAGTGCAGATGACATAAAAAAACTGTTCACAGAAGTGATGGCAGAAAACTTCCCAAACAGGGGAAAAGCACTTGACATACAGATAAGTGAGGCATATAGGATTCCAACTAGCCTTGATAAAAGAAAATCTACACATAGGCACATATATAATTAAGATTCCAGAAACCCAACAGAAGAGCAAAATTCTACAAGCACTGAGAGAAAAGAAACAAATCACATACAAAGAAAAGCCCAATGGAATCATAACAGACTTCTCAACACAAACCCACAAGGGAAGAAGAGCATGCAGTGACATATTTCAAGCCCAAAAGAAAAGAGCCTCCAACCCAGATTGATGTACCCTGCAAAACTATCTTTCAAACTTGATGGAGAAATGAGATACTTTTATAACAAAGAGCACCTTAGGAACTTCTTGAATACCAAACCAGCACTCTAAAAAATTTTAGACAATATCCTAGGAAAAGACAATGAGGATCACAACCCCAGCAAGCCCAGCAGAATGAATCCACTGGGTGTGACAAGAAATTAAAAGTAAAGGGGGAGAATCGAACAAAAAGAAAAAATCTTGACAAAGACAAATCAATATGTATCCATTGTAACCATCAATGTTACTGGTTGCAATTCACCAGTCAAGAGAAATAGACTGGCAGAATGGGTCAAGAAGCAAGATCCAAAAATGTGCTGCATACAAGAAACACACTTAATTCAAAAAGTAAGTCATAGACTGAAAGTTAAAGGGTGGAAAACAATACTCCATATGACAGGAACCTGAATAAAAGCAAGAGTAACTATCCTCTTTGCAGATCAAGTGGATTTGAAAGCAAAATCTGAAACACTTCTAGTCCCAAGAATTTCAGATAAGGGATAGTCAACTTGTGTATACAAATTTGTTGTGAACATGTGTTTTCATTCCTCTTACATAAAAACTTAAGAACAGAACTGATAGTTCTTAACAGTAATACAAGAAGTTTCTATATTGTTGTCCAAAATGGTTTTATCATTTTACATTCACATTAGCAGTATTGGAAAAGTCTAAGTGATTCACACCTAAGCTGACATTTGTTCTTTTAAAACTTTTAACTTCATCTCCCTGATGAATGTATAATATGATCTTGTTATTGTACTGATTAGTGTTGTTCTGATTCTAGTGTTGCACACCTTTTGTTCTACTGTCCTGGCTATTTATCATCTTCTTGTGTCTACTTTTTAATTGGGTTGTCTATTAATGAACTGTTAGTGTTCTTTATATATTCTGGTCATAGGTTATATGTATTATAAATATAGTCTGTTTAAGGACTACTTTTCATTTTCTTGATGTCATTTAAAGTTCTAAATTTGATGGAATCTCATTTATCAATTTTTTTCTTTTATATATCATGTTTTTTGTATCCTAGGAAATTCTTGCCTACCCTAAATTCATAAACATTTTCCCTTATAATTTCTTCTTCATGTTTTATAGTTTTAGTCTTTCATATTTAGGTTCATAGATCCTTTCAAGTTATTTTTATGTGTGGAAATAAAGGGTTGAGGTTAATTTTTTACATATGGATACCAGGTGTTCTAGTGCCATTTGCTGAAAACACTATCTTTTCCTGTGCTCTTGAGTTGAGTTTATGTTCTATAAAATGTTAGTGGTAAATAATCTTTCCAAACTCAGTAGACCATATATGTGTGGTTCTATTTCTAGATTCTCTGTTTTATTCCAAAGATCTTTATGTCTTTCCTTATGGCAACACTGCCTTGATTACTGTAGCTTTAGAGGAAGTCTTAAAATTAGGTAATAAATGTCTTCCAACATTGTTTTTTTTTTTTCCTTTTCCTTTTCTAGGTTCTTTGTGCTCCTACACAGCTTTCAAATTTCAATATCCAATTCTTCATTTATAGCAAGTATACATAGACCTGAATTTTTATATATAACTTGTGTTTTCTAATCCTGCTAAATTCAAATACAAGTTCTAGGGGCTCCTAGAGATTTCTTAGTATTTTCTCTGTAGATGATCATGACTACATATAAAGATTTTACTTCTACCTTGCCAATCCTATGTTAATTGTTTCTTTTTATTGCCAGACTAGTTTGGCTTAGGCCTTTCTTTCAAAGTTTAATGGACCTTTCTTTCAAAGTTTAATGGACAGGTGAAGAGTAGGCATATCTGTCCTTGTTCCCCATCTTCAGGAGAAAGCATTGTAGCTTTTCCATTCATATAAGGCATTTTTGCTGGAAGTCTGGACTCCATGTCTTATCTGTTGAGAAGGTTCTGTTCTACTTCTAGTCTCCTGATAGCTTTGACCATGAACAACTGTAGAATTTAGTCCAATACTTTTTCTGCAACTACTGATGGGATCATATGGCTTTTTCCTTTCTTGTGTTAAAATGATGACTTTTGGGGGTGGATCTTCCAATGCTGAACCAACACTGCCATCCCTATAATAAAACCACTTTGTACATACTGCCAGATCTGACTTCCAATAGTTCGTTTTATTAAAAAGTTTTTAATCTATGTTCATACTTTTTGTCTTCCATTACTTTTATCCAGTTTTAATATTAGCACAATGTTGATTTCCTAAAATGAGGGGAGAAGTGTTCCTTTTTTTTCCTGCTTTAAATGTTTAATATTATTCATTAGTTAAAATGTATATGAGCCTGTTGTTGCCATATAGGTAGGTTTTCAAGCCAGGGATATACTTTCTTTAATAGGCACTATTCAATTTTTATATTTCTTCCAGAGTCAGTTTCATCAATTTGTCTTCCAAGGTACTTCTTAGAAGTTGTCAAATTTATTTCAAAAAAGATTTTTGTAATATGCTTTCTACATCCTTTTAAGTTCTGTAAAATCTGTGGTAATGTCCTCTAAATTTTGATATTGTAATTAAAACTATGTATAATTGATATTATGTAATAGGAAGAAAACATCTGAAGGCAAAGAGGAAGTGGGAGGAGTAGGGGAAAGGAAAGAAGGGAAAAAATATGAGAAAAGAAAAAAATGGAAACAAAGTCTTTGCAAATTGAGAAGGGTGGAGGTGGTGAAGGGAGGGCAGAGGAAGGGGAAAAAATAAGAACCAAGATATATCATGTAAAGATACAAGATCCTAATGATGAATGTAACTGTATTTCATAACTAAAATGTGCCAATAAACTTAATGAGAAAAATATTTGAAAAAAGAAAGTGAAGTTTGGAGAAGTTACATGATTTGTGATGGGTTGACCATGTAATCCAAGCCTCCTAAGACCTAATTAAGTGTTCTTTGCAATCACAATAAAAATGAGGTGTTATAAACAACTATTTTATCACCAACATCCTTATGAAAACAGGAAGTCTGTCCCGGAAGTCTTTTCAAGGTGAAGAAATCAAACCCCAGTGATAACCAGGTTACCAAGTGGCCTGAAAAGGCCTTTCAAAAGCCCGAGAGTAGAGAATAGTCTAGGATACAGATGCTTAGATATTTTTCTCCTTTTATTTGAACATACTGGTGTGACAGTAAAGAAGAAATTCACCTGGCATCTAGTTTTTGTAACCCCAGAAAAGAAACCCTAGTTAGGCATTAACTAAAGAGCAGCATACTTCAAGGTCCACAGCTGTGAGATAATCATCAGTCTGGGGACATTCTGATCCAGGAAGCTAAGAGAAAACTATTTCCAATTCCTGAGAACTGCATTTGTCTTATAATGATCACAGTTGTCTCAGTGTCATTTCACTTAAAAGATGGTACCTTTACTGAATAGAGTTGGGGGAGGTAGAGCTAGCCTCAAAGACATGTGATCATCATTGCCCTGTAATTGTGCAGGCAGGTAAACTGGTCAAGCTGTTCCTTTGGATTTAACCATTTTAAAAATGGAAAGAAATAGAAGGTAACTATAGCCCTATTGCCAATTGCTCTGGAAAAGATAATGTCAATCTTCTCCTTTATACTTAGCAGAAACACTAGTGGTACCACCTCTAGGGTAGGAAGCCTTTTTGTTTAGGTGAAATCAGAATGTTCTGAGGGTTGTGTGAAATGGAGTCTTAAGAAAATTAAAGTATTCTAAAAAGCTCACTGTTTCTTTCAAGAAAAAACTATTCCTTTTTTTGTGACAGTAATATCTATCAATTATTTATATGTATATGCATAACTAGACAAGTAAGTTCTTGAAATCTTCATTCACTCAAAATTTAATTTAGCAAGATAGAACATATTCTCACAAAAGTATATATTCTGGACCCCATCTAATTCTGATTTGTGCTGTCAAACCCAAAATAAAACCAGGAAAGAAAACAATTATGTAACAATTGTATGCATCTTGAGTGAATTATTAATTTTCCAGTGCAGATTCTTTGAAATTATTGCCAACAGTTATTATGGAAAGAGAATTATACTTTTTTACAATCTGATGTCAAATGGGATGGCCTATGCTTTCAATTAGCAGAGAGAAACCATACATTCATATAGAGAATATGAGGATAGAAGAATATGTACATTTTTGTGCATTGGCTGCTTACCTGCAATTTAATTTGTTTCTGTGTTATTTAATGGGATACTTTGTCGTCCCTTATTGTAAAGAAAGGGATGAAAGGAGAAGATAATCTGTAACAGTGACTATGCCAATTCAATTTTTCAAGTATTTGGTATGATATCCTTATTTTTAGTAGGTAATCACAGTGAAGGATATGTTCATGTATTTAACTCTACTAGTATTTGACAGAAATTTATAGTCACTGTAAACAAGAATATTGGATAAAAATCAAATCAGTTTAGATAATTATTATTAAAAATTATATTACCATTATATCTGAACTTCCTCTTTTTTGTTCTCTATGGAAATTTGCTGATTTCCATGATTCGTTTTTAGGTGATACAGTGACTCTTCAGAGATTTTATTGCTCCAAGTTTAAATTAACATTTCTGTAAATATGCCTGTTAGCATTTTACTAGACTTCATGGTGAATGTTATAACTTGCATTATATAGTATTACCACTGAGTGGCAAAAAGGAAATTGGCAACAAGAGAAGTTGGCTTAGTAGAACAAAAAGTAATGAATTGGGATTTATTGGACTACCATTCACTGATTATTTTTGATGTACTTCTGTGTACTATAAAAATAATACTTTCATTCCCTTCTCAAAGAAATTTCAATCCAATAACCTGTCAAACTACCCAAAGCAAGAGCAGGTTCTAAATCCTAACTCTGATACATGTTAGCCATGTAATGCATAGCGAGGAATTGTTTGATTAACTAAACCAAAGTTTAGTTAACCTGAATATAGGGATAATTGAATATTCCATAGAAACTAAAAGGCATTGTTTAAAAATATATGTAAATGTGCTTGTAATTTTGTCTGACATATAATAGATAAACATGTATGTTAATTTTCTTCATGTAGAAATGAATGCACATTCTATAATATTTATCAAATGTCTTATCCATAGGAACTAAAAATAGGGCCAGTTGGGTGAAGAGCCAAGGAAACAGAGATGTCCCTTCACTATTAAAATTTCTTTTAGGTGAGGAGAGACTTGGGAAATCAGTCTCTTTCTGCCTGTCTGTCTCTTTCTCTCTCTCTCTAAGGGAATACTCAAAATATTTTAATCAGTTTTATAACTGTGAGGCTTGGGTATAGGAATTTACTTTGCATGTGTCAGTAACTGAAGGAGAAATATATTCCAATTCTTCAGGTTCCTCTTTCATGACAAGATTTCTCTTACAACTGGAGTTAGCTTGTTCTTTAGAAATGCATTTCCTCTTAAATTGATTAGAAAATTATTTGTTAAATTATTTGAAATAGATCAAGCAAGTGCTTCCATAAAGGAGAGTAGAGTCTCTTCTCATAAGAGGGCTGTTACTGTAATTAAGCAAGAAGCTTTATTCCACCAGAAAAATACTGTTGGCTTTTTGTTCAGTGAGAATGAAGGAAGTGGTGCGAGGAGCTGTCCCTGCATCTATTATCCTTTCTCAATGAAAACTCAATGTACACGTTCATTTGTGCCTCTTTCTACAGTTACATTTATTCTTCATGCATTGAAAATGCAATGATACCAAGAAATGAGTGCTTTCTTTTATGGATTCTGGTTTTTGTTTGTTTTTATTTTTATTTTTAGTTAATAAGCTAGTTTCCAGCCTATACAAACCTGTGGTAATTTTTAGTCTAGTGATATTTTCTATTTTGCTTAGATTTTAGTAAGAAATCCTGCTGATTAGCCTCTCATTTTTTTCTTCAGATCCTTGTAGCTAGAAGATGAATGTTAATTACAGTAATAGGTAAGAACTGGACAAACTTGGTATGGTTGGAACAATTGATCATGGACTATGATTGGTTCTTCCAACCGGCACCTTGTTAGTTAGGAGCTTTTGAATGAAGATATTGATATTTTAAAATAATATCTATACACCTCAATGAGTCATAAAAATACTTTTGTTTGTATTTTGAGAATATATAAATAATTCAAAAAGTTCAGTATCATAATTAAAAAAATTAGTAGGGACCTAATTAAAAATGGGCATTGAAATTAGAATTACAGTATAGGAAGTAAGGAGATAGATCTTTCTCAAAAGAAAGAGATAGAAGGAGAGGATGATGGGAGGGGAAGGAGATGAAATCAATTAAGATGTGTTATGTGCATGTACTTATCCCCATGAGGAATGTAATCATTATATACTGCAAGCATGTACTAAAAAATAAATATTGAAAAAAAGATAAGAAAGAGGAGGAGCAGCAAAAGAAAGAGGAGGAGGAGGAGGAGAAGGAGGAGGAGGTTTCAGAATCTTGGAGCATTAGAGAAATGCAAATCAAAATAACACCTAGATTTAATCTTCTGTGGAAAGAATGAATATTATCAAAGACTCAAAAATGTAATGACAAGTTTGTTGGTGGGAACATAAACTAGTACAACCACTATGGAAGTCAATGTGGTGATTCCTCAAAACACTAAAAATGGTAATTGAATTTGACCCAGTTATACCTTTTCTGTGTATCTTCCTGAAAGAGTTAAAGTCATTGTATCCCAGTAAGAGACACCTACTCATGTTCTTAGCAGAACAACTCACAATAAATGAATCATGGAAACTGTCTACATGCATATATGCAGATGAATGGGTAAAGAAAATGTAGTATATGTACAATAGAGTACTACTTAGCCATTAAGAAATATATTTGAGTCATTTGTAGGATAATTAATGCATCTTGAGACCATAATGTTAATTAAATAAACCAGACACAGAATGTTAAAAATCACATGGTTTTTCTAAAATGAAAGAAACAAAAGTATAACTAATTTAAAGAGCAAAGTAAAAAAGAGATGGTAGCAAGCAGGGTAGACTCTGTGCAAATGAGAGACCTGGAGAAGGAGAGAGAAAGAGGAAAATAAAAGGGGGAAAGAGAAGTAAAAGGAATCAAGATGTGATAGGTATGTGATAGGACCTTGTGGTACAAGGTCCACAAAGATGAGTGTAATTATTGTGTATTACAAACATATACTAATAAAAAATCTAAAATATATTTGTCCACTAAAGAAAACATTAATATTACTGTAGGCAATTTATTTTCTCAATAAATCTGACTGTATAATGTCCAGTACACTACACACCAGCCAAGGTTTTGGAAGGAGGCCTGAAATCTGAATAATTTTTCCAAGTTAATGAGAAACACTTGAGACTGCAGTTATAATTGTATCAACTCCAACTCTACTCTACCACTGTATAGCCTATACCTTCTCCATTTATGTTAGTAAATGCTTCACAATATTATCAAACCATCCCTAGCTGCTTCACTTGTGTAAAGTATTGAACTAATATTATTTAACTACTGATTTCATTCTAAAGTCTTTCCATAGATTTCCCATATGACAGAGCCATAAATCTTAGAGTTCTGAAAAGTATTTCCGACTTGATTCTGTGGCTTAGTCTTGCATTTTGGTTAAAATAATGACAATAACAAGCCTAAAATGTGGATTATGAATGCTTTGACTTAGTGAGTTGTATAGTGAGTCAGAGATATGTGCTTATTAAATAAAATAGTATCTTCATCATATATCTTTCTATGTATGTCCCAGTTTTGAACAAAATTATTTTACTTTCCCCTGAATTAATATTTTTGCAAATAATGTAACTTTATAATGCATAGTTTAATTGGGTTTTTGTTGTTGTTATTGTTGTTTGATATTTGAGACAGGGTCTTATTATGTGGCCTTGAATTCACTATGTAGCCCAGGGTGGCCTTGAACTGGTGGTGAAACTCCTGCCTCAGCCTCCCAAGTCCTGAGATTACAGGCATGCACCACCATGCCTAGTTTAATTGGTTTATATTGGTCATCTAAATATATATTAATTAGTGGTTAAATATAAAATTTAGCACATCATCTACAACACTTTTTGTTTCATTAAAAAACTTCATGTACATTTACTAAAGTTCCTATATAATTTTCTAAGAAAATTTCTGGAGAGTTACATATGATTATTAATCAGTGTTTTTCAACTCTTGTTCTTGCCAATATACATATTCAATTTTACATATTCATATTATTGTTTTATATATTATACATAATTTATTGTTTTTTATTTGAAATAAATCAATTTATTGAGTATAATTAGCTGGAAATTTTATAGTCTTTTTGGCTTTTTAAAAAATATTAGAAGTCCCCAAAAGTGCAAGTTACCTGGGCCTCTTAGGATACCTTAGAATATCTGGTTATAAAGAAGATTTGGGAGAATTAGGAAAAGAGTGAGTGCTTCAATGATACTAGATTCCTCTAATCACAAGAAATTTAACTTCTTTTAAAGATAATTGTATTTATATTGTTCACATCATTAAATGTTATATTACTTTATATTGCTATTCAAATGGAAGGAAAGTGTTTTTATCTATGAACTTGGACATTATTTTCCTCATTTATTTCTGTATATGAAATATATGAGACTCTAATCTAAAGATCTAGAGATAAAATATGGTCCCTCTTCTCAAATAGCAACAGTTTTTGCTTTTATAGAAGTTATTTGTAAACAGACAAATAAAATCAAGGAATAATAGAAGTTTTATATGGTATTTATGGGACATGAAGGAAAGATAGAAAGATGGATGCTTAGAAGAATCAGTAAATTTGCTTTAACTATCTCTCCTGTTAGTGGATAATAAAAGTAGTAGAGAATTGATTCACTCCTTCATTTATATTTTAATATGTTTTGATTCCCATATGTCAGAAATTTTATAACACGTCAGATATAGAAAAAATAGACCTTCAAGGACTTTTTCCCCCTAGAGGAGAGAGACAAACAGATCTCTGACTGCCCATTGAACCTTATTATTATATTTTTGGGGAAAGAGATGGCCTGGGCTTCTCTCAGTAGCCACTATTAACATGTGCTGATATTGCAATGGGATTTTCTCAAGCAGAATAAATGGTGGTGAGGTGTTAAATTCTGTGGAGGAATAGTGGAAGTCTTGATAGAGAACGCAGAGTTCTATGGCCCTCTCTTTTCTGCTGGCAGTGGTGATGTGAATGTAAGGGAAAGATATATTTATCTGGAATATGTTGAGAATGCTGAGTTCTCTGTTGGCCACTGTCAGTGAAAGAAAGAGAATGGGAGAGTTGCATTGTGTGTATGCTTCAATCTATACCCATCAGTATACTTGGATTTCATTGACAAATAAGATGAATTCTGTTGGACTCCTCAATTCAATATTGAAATGATAGATTTGTGAATATATGTCTCTTTCATTTATACTTAAAAATTTCCTGTAATAATGAATATTTCCCATTTGTATTATATCTCTTCATGTTCATCTGTTACACTGACAACTCTACTAATATGTCATGATATACCAAAGCCATCTTCTCACTGCTTTATCATTTTGTTTTCTTAAATTCTTTAATTGATACATTTTAGGTATACAACACAATTACATTTCTCATCGGGAACTTGTACCTTTACGTGATGCATCTTGGTTCTTATTTTTTCCCCATTCCTAGACCTCCCTTCACCCCCTCCACCCTTCCTTATTTACAGACATTATTTCCATTTTTTCCACTCCTCATCATTTTTCCTTTCCCTTCTTTCCTTTCCCCTGCCCCTCCCACTACCCTTACCACTTTGGAACTTTTCTTCCTATTTTGCATTATCGATTATCCATTCTAATCATTGGTACATTTTAGGTATACAATATAATG
>NW_004624735.1:35386424-35402705 GCF_000247695.1 Heterocephalus glaber
AGACTCATGTAATGGTACAAGATCCCAATGATGAATGTAACTGTATTTTATACCTAAAATGTACCAATAAAGTTAATGGGGGGGGGAAGAAAGGGAAAGAGAAGGAAAGGGAAGGGAAGGGAAGCCAACACTGGGACTACATGATCAAAGGAAACACTGAGCATGAGTTTACTCATGAAAACATTTTCAAACGTTATACTAATGGTGAAATTGGCCTCAAGTGAAATTTATCTGACAGTTTTTTAATTTTGCTTTTTAAAATTTCTCTTCATTTTTTTTGTTTGCTTATTGGGATACTCAGTTTCAGTGGGAGTTGAGACAGATTGCTTTGGTGTATCATTCTTTATCTTTTTTTTTTTTTTTTTTTTTTTTATCATGATGAAGTTGAATCATTGGGGGCAGAATATAGTTCAGTCTCACTTCTTTATCCTTTTGTGTTGATTTGTTTTTTTTTTTTTTTTGTTTTTTGGTACCAGGAATCAAACTTAGGACCTTGCACTTGCCAGGCAGGTGAGACACCACTGAGCTAAATCCCTAGGGCCTCTTCACCTTTCTTGAGAAAACTAGCTTATTAGGCAGAAGAACACAGTAAAAATCAAGAAAGAGAATGCAGGGGAGACATTAAACTACTGTGAGTGTTAATTAACTAGGAAAATTATGACAGAAAAAAGAATTACAGTAGGAAATTTAGTGTAGTTTTAGATTTTCACTTCAGCTTTTGAAATATGCATTTCTTATCTTGTAAATTTCATGAGTAAGCACGAGACATTTATCTTTCAAAAGGACAAGAACTTTGGAAGTATTGACTCTTGAGAAATCTGAGCAACATTATTAATAGTGAAACAAAAATCTTTCTGAAGTTAAGTCTATGTTGTTTTTTAATACTAAAATGCCATTTCAAATCATCTTCTAAATCCATTTGATATTTCAAGATTCTGCTATGATACAATCTACAGGGTAAAGCTGATTTGATTTCCATATTATCCCTCATCTCCGTTATACTTCCATGAGAGAATTAATCACAAATTCTATTTCTTTCTTATCATATGTATCTAGTCATTCCATTAAGTACTGTTTAACTCTGCCTTGTAATATGTAATTGTGAGTTTGTTTCCCATGATAAAGTATAGAGTTCTTGAAAATACCTTTAATTAAATTTATTAAAATAGATAGATTCTGAAATATAAAAATGTACATATTAATGGGAAACAATGTTTTGATACACTGTGTAATGTTTACATGAGGTTAAAAATAGTTCTTCAAACTATTATTTCTTTTAGTAAAAACTTTCAAAATTCTTTCTTCTAACATTTTGAAATGAACTGCATACTATTGCTATTTATTGTCAAATTAATTTATAATATATCAGAACTTCTTGCTGCTATCTAGCTGTAACTTAGTACTGCACCCATTGATCAAACTTTTCTCACTTTTCCAACCCCTGCACATTCCTCAGCCTCTGGTAGCTGTTAGGCTTGACCTGGTCATGAAATGGTTAATTAACATGCTTTTTAATTCCAAGCTACAGTTTGACAAGATACAAAAACCACAACAAATCAAGCAGCTGATGTAGGTGCTGTCTCTACCCAATAAAAGCCATACTATCTCAAAGCAGATAAGACACAGAACACAGGATGGGATGTTCCCAACTTAGAAATAACAACTACAAAGTAAAGCATATTTTCAATGCCAAGTCACTTGAAAATATCCATACATCTGCTTTGATCGCTGCATGGAGCCTGACACAAATATTTGCTCTGACCCCTATATGTGATGTGCCAGACTTCTCTTCCAATTCTCTATAAAGTTTTCTGATTTTTATTTGTTCAGGGATGACAGCTTCTTGCTTGCCATCAGCCCACCTTTGCCCAGGTGAATTAAGTCTGTACCTTTTTGTTTTCACTAGCCTGCTTGGGTGGTCTCATTCCTTTAATGTTTGTTACAGTAACTTCTTTTCTACTGTCAATTCTTATGAGATCAGCTTTTTTAGATTCCACGTATGAGTGTGACAGTTGTCTTTCTGTGCCATCCTTACTTTATTTAACATAGTAATCTCAAATCATATCCATATTGTCACAAATGATAGCATTTCATTCTTTTTCATGACTGAATAGCATTCCATTGTGTATATGTACCATTTTTTAAACATTTAGACACTTAGGTCATTTCTATTTCTTGACTATTTTGAATAGTGCTGCAATGAACATGGCAGTGCACATGTCTCTTTGCCACCTTTGGAGAAGTACTTCTAATTGCTGTAAGGGAACAAGGGATGAAGACTGTTCTGGCAATTTCCAGCTCAAGAGAGTCATAGTTGTGATGGGCAGTCAGAGATACTTCACAGAGGGTTTATCTAGGGGCCCTCCAAAAATTCCAGACATTCTCATTTTGGGTAGGCATATAGCTTTAAGTCTGGAGGAGACAAGGCCAAAGAAACAGTTAAGAATTGATGGACTAAATAATGAGATCAACAAATTTTTTATGAATATAACCAACAAATATTTCCACTAGGAAGAACCAGTAATAGCCTCCCACAAAGAGGATAAGGATAAGGTCCAGGGGATTTCAGAATCTGACATGGCATTAACTTGTCATCTAATATCTTGAACAGCTATTGAGATATTTGCAGAAGGATCTGGAATGTACACACTTTTAGTTTTTATATTTGCACAGGTACTCCCCTGTGCTGCAGTTCAAATGTCTAATGCCATCTGATTTTGGAGGAGGACTTACCTCATTTATTTTACATCTTCATTTAGGACAGAGAGACCAGTCATGGTGTCATTTAAGGCCTGCTGAGTATAATTAGTTAAGGCCTCAGTGTGTTGTATGACATCTTGTATCCCTAGGAAAGAAAGATAGAAGCCAAATGATCATACCAGTGAAACACACTCCTAGACCATCGATGTCATACCTAGGCAGGGTAAGTTTGCAGGTTTGTTGATGCTTTTTACTCCTGCCTTGTAACCACACAAATCTTAGAATGCATTTTCTTATCCATCCAGGGGGTAACAAGAGCCACAGATTGGTTCCACAGGACCAGTGGCTGTCACTGGGAGCTTCCTATCTAATTCCAAGGCAACAAACCAGTTTTCTTTAAACTAGTCTTTGGCCTGTAAAGTTGTTTTGTGTGTACATTGTTTAGGGGATTTCCATCCCAAGTATTTTTTAGACCAATGAGAACAGGAGTGATTTTTCTATGCCCAACATAAGGGGGGATTCTACTAAGGTACCCATAGTGTGGTTTAACCATATATAGTCATCCCATGTCTGAAAATAGCCATCTTGATATCTATGGTTGTTGTTCCTCTTAATCGGATCCTTACTTCTACTTAACAGGGGTTTTACTAGATCCTGTAGAGAGGCTTCAGTGGTATTGTTAGAACAAATTTGATTATATCCAGGGTCATCAATAATGTAGTTTATAGGCCACTCAGTTATCTTGTAATGGTGGGCTGAAATAGGAACTATGGAACTCTTTCATGTCTCATCAATATAGTCTTGTAACTTATTGTAATCATCTCTTTAAGTGGGAATACCCACCAAGAAAATCTTGATGTAGTTGACAAGGGAAGTAGACCATATTCGGCAGGACATTTGTTGTAACAACTCTGCTTATTCCTGTGCCCACCTTAGGAAGGAATTGCCTTATCCTTAAAGTGATGAGGTGATTAGCAAAAGGGCTAAGAGTAACATCTTACATTACTTATCTGAAGGCTTTGTTTTCTTTTTGAGCAAGAATTTTAAGTCTTATGAGCTCACAGAAGTATTTGGATATTGGTTCATACTCTGAGATGGTTTTGGGTTCCCAAGGTTTGAGTTGGGTGTGATCTATCTAGGAGTCTAGGCCTGCTACCTTGACAGCTGATGGAGTTGACAGAATCATGGTGCATACACCAAGTTGGTCACAGGGAAGGAGATGACAAGGGAAGTGAAACCTCCTGTACTAAATCTTCGGGTTGGAATATGGGATTTCCTCTTTCTCTAGGCTGAAGTTCTGTTCTGAAAAGTGTTGGAAGCTTACCAGTAAAAGGACATCTTTTAGTAAGGCATCTGTTTCTCTATCAACTAGAAAATCATTAGTGAGAAAAGGACATACATAAAGCATTTCAAATAGACTGAGGCCTAGAAGTTAAGGTGTATTTCTTATGACTCTTTGTCCTTTACTGAGCTGTAAAGCCCTGGGCAGAAATACAAGTTTTGCTAGCTGAGCACAAGCTCCAGGTGCAAGTGAGAAACTTTTAAACGTCTGGTGTAGAGTCACTATTGTGTACTCTGCCTTTCTTGTTCCATTTTCCATAAAGGAACTGTCATCACAGAAGAGGGTCAAATCAGGCTCAGTAAAGGGTATGTCTAACAAGTTCTTCACTCGCTGCATATGTAGGGAGAATTACTTGTTCACAATCATGTCTTTTGGTCTCAATGTCCTCCTTTTCAGGTAGAAAAGTGGCAGAGTTTAAGGAGGCACGTATCTTTATTTGAATGGCTGATCCTTCTAGAAGTAAAGTCTGGCATTTAAGAAGTTAGTTGTCTGATAGTCATAGGAAGAAAGAAGTCCTGAAACATTATGAGGTATGTATACAATGAGATCATTGCCTAAGTTATGTTGGTTGCCTCTGGAACTAAGAGAGCCACTGCAGCCACAGCTCTAAAGCATGCAGGCCATCCCTTTGCTACAGTGTCAAATTTATGACTCAGATACCCTATAGGCTGTTGACCTCTCCAATCCTGCATAAGCACTCCCAAAGCCATGCCCCACCTTTCATTGATATACAGATTGAAATGGTGTCCTGTTAGCAAGCTCAGTGCCAGGGCATTTAGAAGCACCTGTTTGAACTTCTGGAATGTGGTCTGGGAATCCAGTTTCCAGGTTAAAATACGGGAGTCTGTCTTTGGGCTTCTTTTATAAGCTGATAGAGAGGTGGTGCAATTTTACCATATCCTGCTATCTAAAGGCAAAAAATGCCTGTAATTCCTTGGCATCTCCTTAGATGTTGTGGAATCTTGGGCTGTGGAAAGGAAATAACTGATTTAATTTTTTCTTCCCCCAGTCCTCAAGTTCCCTTAGGTAAGATAAAGTTGTGCCTTAGATCTAGAAACCTTACAACCCCTGTCTGCTAGAAAATTTAGCAGAACATGAGTGCCTTGGCTAGAAAGCTCTTCTGAGGGGGACACATAACAGTATATCATCTACATATTATAAGACCATGACCTAGGAACATTTAAAACACAGCGAGTCATGAGAAAGCACTTGCCCCAAGAGATAAGAACTACATCTGAAGCCTTGAGGAAGCACAGTCCACATCAGTTGAGAGACCTAGTCATGAGGATTTTGAAAGGCAAAAAGAAACTGGGAATCAGTATTTAAAGGGATAAAAAAGAAGGCATCTTTTAAATCCAACACTGAGAACTAACTGGCGTCTTCTGGGATCTGAAGAAGGAGAGTGTACTGATTAGATACCATTGGGTGAATTGGCACTACTGCTTCATTTATTAATCTAAGGTCCTGTACCAGCCCTCCACTGGGCTTTTGAACTTCCAGAATTTGAGCATTGCATGGAGTATTACACACTTTAAGTAAATTTGTACTCTTAGGTTGTCAATTATAGGCAATAATTCTTTTTTTACTTCATGCCTTAGAGAATATTGTCTCTAGTGAGAAAAAATAGTAGGATCTTTGAGATGTATTTGCACCAGAGTAGTTTTTATTGCTGTACCTATTCTACCTTTAGTTCCCCACACTTTAGGATTTATTTCTGTCTTTATAAGGGGAAGGCAGTGTACTTGACCTAGGTGCATATATATTATAGTATTTAAACAAGATAAAAGACCTCCCCAGGAGGGGAACTGGACTTTCAGGAATAATTAAAAAGGAATGGGTGAAGAGAAAGCCATTCCAGTTACAGTCTAAGGGTTTTGGTAAATAAGTTACCTCCTCTCCAGTGACTCCTTTCACTGATGGAAGGAAGACAAGGGTTGAAGAGAAGAACAGACAGGTGCCAGTGTCCAACAATAAGCTGACTTTTTTCTCTCTATAGTCATGACTACCTGAGGCTCCTTCATGAAGATGAGAGTCCAGCCAGAGGGAGAAAGCAGGGAATACCCCAGGGCCCTTCAGCCTTGCTGGACCAGCTGGTAGGATGGAGTCTGACCTCTGGGGCCTTTGCCTCAGAGGACAGTCCAACTTCCAGTGGTCACTTTTGTAATCAGGGCATGCCTCAGGGGGCCTCTTACAGAAGTTTCTCCTAAGGTGGCTTTGTTTTCCACAGTGGTAGCAGGTAAGGTTAGTAGTCATCGAGATCATTGTGGAGCCCTGAGAATCAGACTTAGGGTCTGTTTTGGTTAGTGTTGTCCAAAATGTCCCCCCAAAAGCCTCATGAAGATGAGATGGGGCTTTCTTTTCAGAGGTGGTTGAATCTGGCAAGTGTGGTGCTGGGGTTAAGGGTGTATGGTTACTAAACCACTACATGTGAGTGATTGGTTTGGCACACCCTAATCCTGGTAGTCTGCATGGGAATAAAGGACCCTTATTGTCTTTTGTACCTTGAACCTGCCATGTTGTTTCTTTTTGTGATGCCTGTTTCCCATCCCTGCCTTGGAGCCAGCTGATTATGGACTGAAAGCTCTACAAATTGAGCTAAATAAACCTTTCCCCCTTTAACTTTGGGTGTTGGGTATTTTATTGAAGCAATGAGAGAAAAGTAACTAAGACAGAATCTATTCTTTTAAAGCATCCTGCTAAGGCTGTTACCTTCTCTCAGGCCCTCTGTAAAATACTGAAGAGGCAATTTTCACTAAAGTATAAAGTGAGCTATCTGGAGCAAAAGCCATCTTTTGTAACTTTTTTCTAGTATCAGGGGCTAACTGTGTAATAAGCTTGTCTTTAAGAACAGTCTGTCCTACCAAGTCAGGAGCTAGGGATGTAAGTTTTACTAATGCTTTTTCTAAGCAATCTATGAAGGCAAAGGGCTTTTCTTTTTCTTCCCATTGAATAGTCGATAATTTAAGATAATTGAAGGGCTTAGCTCTTGTCCTTCTTAAACCTTCAAGAACACACAACTGAAGGTGCTATCCTGTGTAGAGACTGCTTGAGCTCCATTAGGAACCAGAAGTTCCCCTGGATGTCTCTCTTCTGGCCTTCCAAAATTAACAAGATGCGTTCATCTCCAAATGCAATGGCAGCTCATAATGCTGCTTGTACCTCATTAGAAGTCAATGCTTGATTTAACAGTAACATTATATCCTTCCAGTCTACTTCATAGGTTTGAGTAAATCCTCTGAAGGCATCAATGCACATATCAAGGTTGTCTGAAAACTTTTTTAGTTCTTGTTTGATCTGTTGGAGATCATTGTGAGACAAGAACACATGGACATGAGCATGTTCAAATTTACTGTTTACTTCTTGTAAGGGATATTGTCCTTGAAGGGCTTGAACAAAATCAGATAAGGGTAGATATAGCCCTGTAGATGGTTTAATTATGGCTAGCCTAGAAGCCTCATCCCTAGACTCTAAAGGATAAGGAGGAGGGATCTCAGGCTCCAAAGAACAAGTGGGGAAAGCATTAAACTCAGCAATAGTAGGTGGAGCTTTGGTAAGGGTTGTCTTGGAAACCTCATCCTCAGGTTTAGTAATACAAGGTAGGGTTTTGATTAAAATTGTTTTGGAAACCTTGCCCTTAGTGTCCAAAAGGCAAGGGCAAGAAACCTTAGTAAAGATGTTTGGCTTTCCTGTGGCTTACCTTTTGAACACAGATAAGGAATTATTTCTTAACACAAAGAAAGCCTGGACATAAGGCAATTCTGACTTTCTTTCTTACAGTACAATTCTAGTTGTGAAATAGTATCATAATCGATATTTCCCTCTGGATTCCATTTTGGCTCTAGGGGGTAGGCAGTCCATGCTCACTGCAGAAAAACACTTAACCACTTTTTCTCAGTATATGAGGGTCGAACATTTTCTAGTGTTAAAGAATATATTTCAAAGGAGTAACAGGTTCAGATATTGAGTTACCCATCTGAAACAATAGAAACAAATTGGGATCCTCCTAAGTTTTTACTTGATTTATATACCTGCAAGGAGTCCCAGAGATGGCTTACTCCAGAGCAAGTGGCTGCCATTTGGAGGAAACCAGAAGTAGACTAACCACCTTTTACCAGCTTGTGACCCTGTCTTCTCTAGAAAACTTATACTCTTACTTCTAGTATATGTTTCCAAAGACACAAGCCACAATTGAGTCCAGCTGTAACAGCCATGTTTAAAGAAGGAATCATTTGTAGCAAAACCAATAATCAAGAGATCTAAACCACTGATTTCTAGTTCTTTGAAAGAGAGTGATGAAAGTATATCAATCGGAAAATTAGAGCACTTGTTTAGCCTGAAAAAGCGAACACTTCTAGAGACTGAAAAAGCATATGGCTCAGAGGAATTCTACCCTGGGTCCTAAGGTAGAGAAGGCTTTAAGACATTCCTGTTATCTATCTAGTCACCTATGCAACTTTCCTTAGCAGCAAGAGAAGACAACTTATATCATTCAAGGTCCATTTTAAAATCACTAAGTATCTGAAACTCACAGGTTAAACTTATGTTCACTGCCTAGTAACCACAATTTACATGTTAGTAAAGGCACATCTATCAGTTTTCTATGTGTACATGAAATGAAGAGAAAGGTTGACTAAAATCTCTTTTTATTTTAGTTAGCATATAAAAAAACAGAAGTGTAAGTCACTAGCTGATTACTATTTTCCTCTATGTAAGACAAAACAGTTGATGTAAGTTGCTTTAGCCTGACTTCCTGGCAGGAGGAGTGGTCTGACTACAAGGTGGTTAACTGCCAATGAATTGGAGAAAAGCTTAAGGAGATTTTCTAACTCATTAGCAGGGAAAATAAGTCCAAATAAAAGCCCGTCTAAAGCCCCCCAGAAAATAATTACATAGCATTTTACAAGTTTACAGTAAAGATTTTAGAATTTGCAACTTATTAGTGAAGGCATTTTCCTCCACTACACACATAAATGATGAAAATCAAACCCAGAAGGGGTGAGAGAGAGAGAAGTTTGGGGTTCTCCCTTAAACTAAGTGTGTTCTTCACCTAAGATGACTTCCCTGTCTTTGGTGTTAAAAAAAAACCACTCATTTTCTATGGAACCAACTTAAAGATCCTTAGTTGGAAAGGTTGCAGCAGTTATAGAGCTCCTTCCTTTCTCTAACTTTACATGCCTCTACAAGGAAATTGTAAGGGAATTTACAAGGAATAGCAGGGAAAGATCAGAAGTGAGCCCAGGAAAGGAGTTCTTTCCTTCTCATCCTCACGGTGAGTTATTGAAGACTACTTGCTCTAGAATTGCCATTCTCAGCCTGGAAAGGCAAGAATGGGGAATCTCAAAAGCTAAGATTGCCTGCTCACCAACAGAAGATCAGACAAGAAAGGAAACTGAGGCAGAACAGGCCCAATATTTTCTCCAGAGTAAAGAGAAAGATTGAACCAGAACATCTCATTTAAATCTGTCCTCCAAGTCTTAAGAATGGTTTCTGGCCTTTAGTCTTTTAACTGGTAAATGGAGTCCCATGATTTATTAATAGGCACGTATATGTCTCAAATATAAACTAGATTTATAAAAAGACCCATTCTATAGCATTTTAAATTTATTTGTAGTTACCATAAAATTCCACTAGGTGGTGGTCTAACACTATCTTTTTTTCTAGCACCATTAGCTAACAAAACAAAGAATGCAACTTTAGTGATTAAGTCCAAATGAAACTTTACAAAACAGAATAAAATGTAATTTTAACAAAGGACAATGTATCATAAGAGAAACAATCAATTTGCAAAAATTTAAGACATTCTACCTAAAATTTAAGACAATTTTGAAACAAAAGCCAGAATCTGAGAAAAAAAGGCCAGACTTTATGAAACAAGAAGTTGGAATCTATGAATCAAAAAGCCAGGGTCTATGAAACAAAAGCTAGAATCTCTGAAGCAAAAAACCAGAATCTACAAAACAAAAAGTTAGAAAGGATGAAACAAAAAGAGTCTATGAAACAAAAGCAAACCCTTACCTCCATCCAATTGTCTCAGTGGAAGACCTCCAAATGATATAGGGTGTATGATATGTTGACCTCCAAATAATCCAAATAAGGGAAATGATCCAAATAAGGGAAATATAATTCTCAACCTGCTAGATAGACAAAATGCTGAGTTTATGAGCTCTAAAAGTGAAGAATGAATTTTAGGAAACCACAGAGGTTAAAATAAGGGAATATGTATCGAGGGAAAGATAGCTCCTGCTTGAGAGGGACAGGAAGGAGCACTCAGAAAGTGGGTTGCCACTCACTTTTGAGCAAAGCTATGAGGTGAGGTGAGTTCAAGGCAGGACAAAACTAGTCCAGTGGAAAATCACAAGGTGGGTATGAGATGGGCCAAAATTGTAATCAACCAATAAGATTACAAGTACAGTCACCCAGATAATATTCATTAAATAGGGATCAAATGAGGAAACAAGTCACATAGCAAGAATGTATGGAATGAATAAGGACTTTCTGGAAAGGAAATGGGTTCTGAAGGTTTTGATCCCTACTTACGGTGATTCATGTCTGTTTAAAATATCAATTACTGCTATTTATCCCAGGGAAAGTAGGTGGGTGTAGTAATCCTCCTTTTTTTTTCATTTTAACATTTTATATAAAAACACTAGTTTAATTGCCATTTAACTTATATCATCCCAGTTTGAGATCCTCCTGTCCTTCAAATCATTGTCTATCAGCATAAAATTACCATCTCCCTACCACCCAATCTCAAGAACTGACTCTGCTCTTTTGACATGGTGACATTTGGAGGTGCTGAGGCCCACGGGAGAACATGGGGCCCAGGCAGAGGCAAGGCCCTTGGAATCCAAGCCCCCCATACTTGGACTAGTCCCTGAATAGACCTTATACATCAGGGCAAATGGAAGTTCCTCCTTTTTTAAATGCTTTTTTTAAATGCTTTTTTAAATTTTAAATTCAGTAAATGTGTCTCAGTTGTCTTCTGCTTTGACTCCCTCAAGGATCTGACCCTATCTAACTCTCTATAATATATCTAATTTACTTAGCTGGCTGAAACAATCAGGTGACTTGGACATGAATGATGATGATAATGTTGACTTTCACATTGCTATGTGAGCCGAAGTTCTTGTGACAGTGAAATGGAGCAAGAATTGACCAATACAAACACAGGGAATGAAGACCTCCCTGATTCAGATGACGAAGTAAACAGCAATGTTAGTACATATTTGACTTGTCAAAATGGTATAAACTGATTATGCAACCAAATGGAATCATCCAATGTTAGAACTACATTGAAAAATATAGTGAGGAGGACCAGGGATTTAGTTCAGTGGTTCTGCCACCTGCCCCGCAAGCGCAAGGTCCCGAGGTTGATCCATGGTACAAAAAAATATATATAAAAAGTATATATATATATAGTGAGTAATCTTAGCAGGGATGAAACCTATTAGACGTAATACTAGCACTGAAATTCAGTGTTGGAAATTGTTTATAACAGACAAAATGTTACAAAATGTGAAATACACAAATGATGAAATATAAGTAAAACATTCTGTATCCTTAATAGTCATACTAAAAAAATGAGTTTATTATGACACCTCACTATTTGAACTGAAAACATTCTTGGGTCTTCTGTACTTAGCAGGGCTTTCTCATGCTAATCACAGGAATGTAAAAGATTTATGAATGCAGAAGACTTATGGGTGTGGGTTTAAGCTTTGTATAATAACAGTGCCACTGAGGAGATTTGGTTTCCTTCAAAATTGCCTGAGGTTTGTTGACAAAACCACTATCCAAGAAAGAAAAAGAACTGATAATCTGGCTGCTGTCCCTGAGAGTTTTGTTTCACAAGATCAAATAATTTACACACCATCTGAACATATGACTATTGATGAACATCTTATGGCATGCCATGGTTGCTGTAGCTTTAGGCAGTGTATGCCAAAAAAAGCCTTCAAAATATGGTATAAAAATTGTATGTCCTGGTAGGGCAAAGGAAAGAAGGGAATGGAATTAATATGAGAAAATGAAAAAATGGAAACAAAGCCTTTGTAAATAGGGAGGGATGGAGAGGTTGAAGGGAGGGCAGGGGAATAGGGAAAAATAAGAATGAAGAGAGATTATGTAGAGGTGCAAATTTCCAATGATGAATGTCGCTATAGTGTATGCCTAAAATGTAACAATAAAATTAATTTTTTAAAATTGTATGCCCTAGTATAGGCAAAAGCATTATACTTTCAATTTAGAAATTTTTCCAGGAACTCAGCCACCAAGTCTAACTTTAACCCTGAATAATCATTAAGATGGTGTTGTGTTTGGCACTTGCCTCGCAAGCGTAAGGTCCCGAGTTCGATCCCCGGCACACACACACACACAAAAAGATGGTGTTGTGTTACTGGTTGAAAGGAGAGAAGAGAGGTGGCTCACACATCTTCCTTGTTTTAGGATTATAGAAGCATAGATAATCATTAGGGTGGTGTTCCATTTACAGTTAAATGAAGAAAAGGGAAAGAAATGACTCAACTCCTTTGTGTCTAACTATACTAAAACCTCCACCAAACTGAAGCCTGAGATAGTAACTTTTTGCAACAAAACCAAAGCCAGAGTAGAAGTTATTGTTGAGTAATGCAGCAACTATGATGTCACTCAAACACAAAGCATTGGCCTTTGTGTTTGGCAATGGTTGTATTTTACTCAATCCTAAAGATGTGTGGCATAAATAGTTTGATAGTTTACAATAAAAATAACAAATACAAAATATAACAGAAATTGTATTAGAGGATTGGGATTGGAACTCATAAGAGATCATTTACAGCAGAGGAAGAACAAAATGTTTCTGCCCAAGAACTATGCAAAAAAACTGTGGAGCACACTGGTGAGCTGACAGGTGAATAGCAGGTGTAACATCAAAAAGACCTACTACAACAACAGGAAAACCAAAATGATGTCAACTGTGACCTACAAAAAAGGACAGGAAAAGAAAACATACATGCTCTCAGTGTAAGTGATACTTGTGCATGGAACATGCAGTTGTCATGTATGAAGACTGCCTTGAATGTGACAGTTGAAGCAAAGATTATTTCTGTGGTAAATTTTTGTTTGTGATTCACTGTAGTTCACATAGGTTTTATTGCTGATGTTATCCTTTAGGTTTTGTAAGTAAACTGCTGATGTAAAAATGTTGATGTCTAACATATTTCTAGTGTGTTTCTAACATATATTCTAACATATTTATCTGTTTAACATATTCTTACATATTTGATACTTTATTTTATTGACATCTAATTTTTCTGCTAAGTGCATATTGTACACTAATATAGTAGGAAGCTCCTAAAAAAAGAATAAAATAATAAAGATAACAAGAAAAGCCTGCCACACAGGAAAAGAAGCTAAGCACATTTGCTCTCAATTTAAGTGAGATGTGTGTATGGAACATGAGTTGTCATGTGTGAAGAAGACTGCCTTGGGTGTGACAATTGAAGCAAAGATTATTTTTGTTGTAGAGTTCTATCCATATTTTTCACTGTAATTCATATAGCAATGTATTTCTGATGTTATCTTTTAGGTTTTGTAAGCAAGTACACAGCTGCTGTGAAAATGTTGATATTTAGTCTAAATGTACAATATATATTAAAAATTTAATACTTTATTTTATTGATATTTCATGTTCCTGTTTACTACACATGTAAAAGAACCTCCTGAAAAAACAGCAAGACCAGTGAGATGTCAAATATGTCCTACAGAAAAAACAAGAAAGGAAAACACATGTGCAATCAGGAAAGTCCTGTTGTCATGTGTGAGGCCTGGTATTACACTTGAAATACTTTGGTATTAGACTTGAAATTAAGATTATTTTTGTTGTAGAATTCTATTAGTATTTTCATTGTAGTTCAGATAGAATTTATTTCTGTTGTTATATTTTAGACTTTGTAAACCCAAAAACAGTTGATGTTGAAAATTTTAATGCTTTTTTATAAACACTCAATAAATATTAAAAATTCAGTACTTTATTTTATGATGTTTGTTTCCTGTTAAGTACTCATTATTTAATATAAAACTCATAAAATTAAAAATTCACCAATAAAAATATTCTAAAGGATGTAGGTATTGTACACCCACAAAAATGCATCTTTAACACAAAATTGGTGTGATGCCCTGGGGTTAATGGTCTCATTCTTCTTTATGTGGTTATCCAGTTATCCTAACATCATTTATTTAAAAGATTCATATTCTTAGCACCTGTACTAAAATCAGTTGGGTGTATATTCTTTTACATTAGTCTGTGTATCTGTTTTTATGCCAAAACCATGTTGTTTTAATTACTGTAGTTTTTAATATATTTTGAGGTTAGCTTATAAAAACCTTAGTAGTTTTAGTTTGTTTTTTGCAAGTGGTGAGAAGTCAGCATTCTTGTCCTATTCTGTTCTTAGAATGAAAGCTTTTAGCTTTTCCCTTTTTAGTACATTAGTTAGTTTTAGTACATTTCCCTTTTTGGTCCATTTAGTAATTGTTGGTCATTTATAATTGTTGGTATATGGAAGTATGTACTCTACCTAATTTGTTCTGCACTTTATAACAAAAGGATGTTAATTTTTTATCAAGTGCCTTTAAATGTGTTTAAATGATCATATGGTTTTTGTCTTTCATTTCGTTAGTGTAGTGTATCTATCAAGTTCATTAATTTGTAAGCATTGAGCCATTCACATATTCTTGGGATGAATTCCATTTGACGGTGCTGAGTGATCTTTTTCATGTGCTGTTTGATATTGTTTGCCAGAATAATACCAAGTATTTTTACATCTATGCCTCTCAAAGTTATTGCACTACAGTTTTTTTATTATTGTTATGCCCTTGTGTGGTTTTTGTATTATAGTAATAATCCTGGCCTTCTAGGATGAATTTGGAAGAGTTTCCTCCTCTTCATTTTTTTCACACAACTTAATGAGAATTACTATTAGATGTTCTCAAAATGTTTGATCAAACTCAGTAGTAAAGCTACATAGTTCTGAGCTTTGCTTTCCTTTGAGTGGCTAATTCATATCAATAGCTGTTATTGGTCTGTTCATGTTTTTAAATTTCTTCATAATTCAGTCTTGATATAATCAGTAATTTGTCCTTTTTTCTAGGTTATCAAATTTGTTAGCAGGTAATTGTCCTTAGTAGAAAGCTATTTTGAAATTTTAGTAATATAACATTACAAATATAAGAAACACATAGCAAAAAAAGATAAAACATAGTAACAAGAATTTAACAGTTGCTCTCCCTTCTTCCTGTTTTACATCTGAGAGTATCTTTTTATCTGACTTCATCCATCACTTGCAAATATTGGGAGCCTGACATGACACACAGTTTCTTTTTTACTTTTCAATTGATTTTAATGACAATTCCTAGCTAAATATTACATCTTTGTTTGTTTGTTTGTTTTGTTTTGTTTTTTTGTACTGGGGATCAAACTCAGGTCCTTGTGCTTGCGCAGCAGGCAGTGAAACCACTGAGCCAAATCCCCAGCCCATATTACATCATTTTTACAAAGTATAGTTTGAAGTACAAGAATGAAATTACTTAGAAAATCTTGGTATTGAAGTTCTATCTTTGCATATGTGCAAAGCTCCTCTACAAATTAGTCCTGAGACTACTTTAAAAATTGTCTCATTAGCTTTATAGCAATATAGATACACGGACCTCAAACTCTGAAGCAATTTCTGATATCTTTATTTTCATTAAAATTCCATGATATTACAATAAACTGACATGTTTGAATATCACTGATTACTGGCAAAGCAAAATAAAGTAATTCTGTACATTAAAATTCACTACATAAATTCATTAATTTAGTCAAGTAATTTATATTAATCTTTGATTATACATAGTGTACAAAATAATGAGTATCATTGATATTTTCCCTTGGAATGTAAGCCTCAAGAGAGCAGAAAACTTCATTTGTTCATTTCTAAAATTTTACTGAGGAGCCAGCCCCAGCACCCAGAAGGAAGCTCCCCCACCACCATCCCACACTCCTAGGGCAGAGAAGGTGAGTGGTGTGGGCACCAGAAGCAGCCCCTCCCCCTGTGAAAATGAGAAGATGTAACCAAGCCTCAAAAACAGACTTCTGGATCACCTACAGCAACCCCAAAAGGAAACGAGATGGAACAATATGATACTCAACCACCTGGACTCTCTGAACTGGCAACAAAAGAGGATCTGGGAAAAATGAAATCAGAAATAATTACTCAGATAAC
>NW_004624735.1:35425459-35436100 GCF_000247695.1 Heterocephalus glaber
TGAGATATGTCTGTTCATTTCAGATGCCCATTTTGGGATTGGGTCTTTAAATTTGGGAAGTCTGATCTTTTTAAGTTCTTTATAGATTCGAGATAGTAGACCTTTGTCTGAGGAAGAGCAGGTGAAGATTTTTTCCCACATTGTGTGTTGTCTCTTCACACTGCTGGTGGTTTCTCTTGTTGGGCAGAAGCTTTTTAATAAGAAGAGATCCCATTTGTTGATTGTTTGTGCTAGTCATCTCTCTTTTATTACAAGTTTATTTAAAAAGAAATTTGAAAACAGCCCCCTCCCTCTTTGAGACAAGGTCTCACTGTGTAGTTCAGACTGGTGTTTCACTCATTATGTAGTCCAGGCTGGCCTGGAACTTGTGGCAATTCTCCTGCCTCAGCCTCCCCAGTCCTGGGATTATCCTCATACACCACCATGCCCAGCTTGATTCAGGGTCTTGCTATGTAGTTCAAGCTGGCCTGGAACTCAATACTTAGCCCATGCTGGTCTTGATCTCATGACGATCCTCTGATGACAGTTTTTTGATAGAAATAACTATTTCAAGAAAGAAGCATAATTACTAACCAAATCATAAGGAATAGAATGAAAAAAAAAGTACTGTAATGGAACTCACAAAAGTCACAAACCCTAGGGCCAGAGCCATTCTGATGCAGTTCCTTAAATTTTACATAGATATCTCTTCTGAAGAGGCCTTTCTGCATGTGATGTTAAAAGGACAGCTTATGTTTTAATATTTGGTAACCCTTATTTGTGCCTCCTTGTCCCCATTGTACCTTTCTTTGCAACTTTCTACTGTCCTGTTTGTTCTTGCTATCTTCACTACAGCATACTTCCTATCCTAGGAGATTTTCTTTTCTGGTCTCATGTTTTATATTTCTGATATTTGCTAATGCTTTGAGAATATGAATGATGAAATTAAAGATAGCTTTAGAGATTATCTTTACTTTTATAAAATATTATTTCAATTCTACAGAACAGGTATTTCCCAAGTCATAGCAAGCAAATATATAAAGTAGATAATCATTTCATTTTCCTTAAATGAAAATGGGGTGTGTGCACACATGTAAATTGAACTCTCAATATTGTATTTATCTTACACAAAGTATATAACATACAAGTATGTTAGAAAGACAAAGGCTAAATAACTACTCATTAAAAAAATATAATTTAAGATTCTTCACTCTGCTTTTACTATTAGCACTTACCTTATACCACAGTTTCTATAATCCAAGCTTTTGGGTTGAAAGCTAATCATTAATCTGATGATATTAGGCAGTGGGACTTCTGAAGGTGCTTAGATCATAGAGCATAGTCCACGTGAGTGGGATTAAGTGCCCTTATAAATGAGGTCCTATAAAGCTGCCTTAGCCCTTCCATCAAATGAGGACAGTGGTTCTGTTTTCTTAATCAGGAAGTGAGACCTCACCAGACACATAATCTCCTGGTGCTGTGATCTTGAACTGTCCAGCCTTCAGAACTGTGAGAAATAATTTTCTGTTCTTTATAACTCACCCAGTATGGTATTTTGCTATGGTATGTGAAGAGACTAAGACAGTAATGGTCCATAGAAGCATTTAACATTGAATAAAAACCTTCAAAGAGATAATGGTGATGGCAAGGTAAGGAACAAAGGAAGAATCTCATGAGGCATAATAGAAAGCATACTAGTTATATTATCTAAGTATGAATCCTGTTTCTAATATTACTACCCATGAATTTAGAAAAACCACAAACGCCCGTAACCTTAATTTCTCCCCTTATTTGTAAAGTGGAAATGCCTGCTTTGATGACTAAATAAGTTCAAGAACAGTAATTGCTGTAGGAATTACATAATTTATATTGTTCATTCTGTTCACTCTTGAATTATTAAGCCATTCATTGAATAAACAGAAAGTCCTAATGGTTTTGTAACCTTGTGTTTTCTTTCAATACGCATCTAATCCCAGTTTATTTATACTTAGTGTTTTCTTCCACAATTTGATCTTTTTAACTCTTAAATTTTTAAATTATTATAAATATATGGAGATATGATAAAAATCATATTTCTGCAACTTAATGAATTGTAGTAGGAGTAGATTCAAGAGAAAGAATAGCATCGGAACCCCAAATAAAATATCCTCCTGTATCTGTTCCATATTATACTACCTCCTTTCTCAGTAGTAACCACTACCCTAGATTTTTTTACTTTTCTTTATAGTTTTATAATCTAATTTTGTTTACATATACTTGTGTGTATGTATGTATGTATGTGTGTAGAATTATATAATGAGTCATCCTATATTCTCTTGAGTGTCCTTTCTCTCCTGTCTCTTAAATCAACCATATTGTAAATGTAGTTTATTCATTTACATTAATATATATTTCCTTAAATATGTATATAACATTGTATTTCTTTTTAGCACACTTGAGTTGCTTTCATTTGGGGATTACAAAAAATCATACATTTTTACAGGATAGAAATAAAATGTGGAGTTAGAGTATAATCTATGCATGTGTTCTTATTAATTTGAAACAGGCAAATATATTTCCCAAAGTACTTACTCCAATCTATTCCCTTACCAGTGTTATATAAATATTCCTGCTGTTCAAAATCATCACCACCATTTAGAGTTCTCATAATTCTTAGTTTTAAGATGGATTTAGGGGAAAAGACTATGTTTTATATGTATAATATACAATAATGTTATATCTATTATTTGCATGTTCAGGAATAAATTCTGTAAAATTCAGAATTTTGCTATTAATAACAGCTGACTAACATTGTGGGATTGTGCTATAAAAAATACAGTAATAAATACATGTAATGAATACATGGAGTGTGCCATTTAATTCCCACTATAATCATAGAAAGCAGAAACCTTTGTGAAACCTATTGTAAAGATGAAGGAACTGAGCCACGGAAGGATTATGTGTCTTGATAACATTATAAATCTTACTAAGACTATAAAGCTATTGATTGAGATGCTGGAATTGTTACTTAAGTCTCATACCATCACTCTTATTTCAAAGTGCAAATTCTTAACCACTTTTACATATGTACTTCCATTCATACACACACCACAGATGGTTAAGTAGCATGTAAAGGGTACACTGTTTTGTTTTTTCTTCTTTTTTATTAATTTGGCTGATATTTACTTTCTTAGACCTTTACAAGTTAGGCTGTGAGAAGATGTCTTACATTTAGCTAATCAGAACTTTCATCTAGGTTATGGTTGGTGTGTTTGTTTTGTATTGTTGCTAAACTCTTTGGTAATATCAAGGCCAAACATGAATTTAGAATGTATTTATCTCAGAGTCATGGGAATTTGCAGTATTAATGGTGCACTGAGCAGTGCTAGCAGCAGCAATGATGATGCTGGGGATTCCAGAGCTCTGTGGAAACTGCACAGCAGGCAGGGACTGGGTTAGCACTGGTGGTGGCCTGTAGCACCCAGTGTACAGAAACAGTGTTCTACAGTTTATTTCTATCTTTGATTTGGTTGTGATTCTGACACTAATCTTGTTTCTCTTTTTGTTTTTTTCTTTCTTTTTAAATTTTGTTGTTTTGTTTTGCGTTTTGGTTATTCTCTATGTCTATTTTTAGTTTTATGTTTAGCAACTTCTGGGCTTCTGGGCTTTTGGCATTCCCATCCAACAATTTTGTGTAATTTCTTATAGCCATTTATTATTTTGCTTGAATTAGCCACACACTTGTGCATTTAGGAATAAGACTTCAACTTCCAAGTAGAAAATTCTTGCTCCAAGTCCTTGAATGTTATTCAAATCTTACATACACTTCCTCCAAATGACCTTTCAGTAGAAATGTTTGGTGTAACTTGATTTTATTCACAAGTACATAGAATAATTTTTCTGAAACATCTATAAATACAAGTGACTTTGTTGATTTTTTCTTAATTTACATAAGCTAACACTGAGAGCACAAAATAATTTTATTTTGGTAAGAGTGGTCAATGATTTAAGGCTTGGAAAGTTAAATATTAATAGTTTACAAATTTATTCTACTTTTGAGCAAGCATCTTTATTGATCATAAGCATTACAATAAGAGTTAAGGTATAAAAAAATGCATGTAGCCAGAAAAATGGTGTGCTTAGGGATATTTAAATTGTTGTAGACCTTTTCAGAAGTTATATGGTTTTGTATTAAATGGTAATGCAGTGATAAAATATTGTGTTGAAAAGTTTAACCCAAGAATGTTTTAAGTATACAACAAATGAAGAAGAAAACAACATTTGTTATAAAATGTTGTAAGGATAAAAGTGCAACTCAGAAAAAGCTGTTTAGCTATAGAATCCTCATGCTTTTGTAAAGAACATAGTATACCTAGGGAAAGGGCCTAGCTATTATTTCTACAGACTGAAAGACCTTATACTAAATTTTTCTTTTCTTATCCATATTCTGGGGTCATATACTCTGTGTATTTTTGAAACATATGCACTGTTGAATTAGTGACTGGCAGGCTAATTCAGCTGTAGTTTTGATGAGAAATCAAATAATCTGTTATTTGAACATCAATTAAAAATTATTTTTAATGATTTACATGGGACTGAAAGAACTCATTTTACTAATCTGTCATAATCAGGTTTAATTTTTTTATAAAAATGTTGGTAATTTATTTATTATTCTACTGTTATAACAACCTAGTCTGATTTTAAACAGAAAATTCAATAATTAATGTTTGGATGTACTTTTATACTGATTATGAGTTGTAGTTAGTAGGGTGAAATCATGAGACAACTCAAATATTTTGTTTTGTATTTTATTTTGGTTCCATTCAATTGAAAGAATAATCTCTTCATTAGGGGTTATAAAGAATATACCAATTTAAATCAAAATTTTGAAAGCAGGGGAATGGGGAAAAAATAAGAACCAAGATATATCATGTAAAATTACAAACTCCCAATGATTAATGTCATCGCATTGTCTATCCAAAATGTACCAATAAACTCAATAAAATAAAAAAAAGTTTAAAGTTACCTTTTTCTTCTCTCTACGTAATTCCATATCAGATGTTCATAGGGAAGCATGTTCTCAACTGACTTGTTCTTTTTATTTCATGTTCTACTTCCTCTTTTGAGCCTATGCTTTTTGTCTTAAGCCAGGTATAGAGTTGTGAGGAGGAGGAAAACAGATGGGCGAAAAATAAGAAACCAAGGCCTGTTTCTTCAGTTGTTGCTGATTTTTGCAGTTGAATTCTTCTACCATGTGAACTTTGAAACAGATTTTGTAACTTATTGGGAAATCCTGTAGAGACGTTTCATGACCTTGCTCCTTGAGAATGTTCATGAGCAAGTCTCAGGATATCTTCATGCTCCATGTTAATTTCTTTACCAAAAAAGGGTGCTATGGTTTCCTTCCTGTTTGGGAACGCATGTACACAGGCTAGACCCACAGCCCCATTGTTAACAGGAAAACCCACCCACTCAAGGCCTATCTTGTCAATGTACTTTGAATAAGGCCTCCAACGAGATTCCATCCTTTTTCTCTACTATAAATTTTCTTAAAAGGTTTGGGGGCATGTGTCAGATTCTCCCAAGGACTCACTTATGCTCATAAGTGAGCATATACAGTCTAGCTGTATAGCATTGTCATACACATTTCTTCAGCTCACTAAGGAGACAGCAGGGAGTGATACACTTATCTTTCCTTTTATAACCTCATTATTTATGATCTTATTTCTGGGTAGCCCTTTATTTTGCTAAGAAATGTATCAAAAAACACTACTCTTTTCCCCTGCAGAGAATGTTCATTATTTTCTAGGAACTTTTGTAAACATATTATATGTTGGGATCTTGAAGAGCCCCTGAAATAATTACCTCTGTTCATGGAGTGAATTATGAACCATTTGAGAAACGCAACAGAGGGCAAGGAAGATGAAACTCAAAACTAAAACTTTATAAGTGATAAGACCACAGAGGTAAGATATTTCTTGATGTTAGGGCTAAATGAGTCTTTCTAAAACCAACATTGACCTCTGGAACCAGGCAGAGATACTTATGCCATCGTAGAGATCTGTCCTGGGGCTTTCCACAGGCGATGCTGTTATGTGAGGGGCCAGAGAAGGCCTGTGCTCTCAGAATGCATCCAGCTCTTTCAGAGGAACAGGTGGGAAGTGAGCTCAATTTCTTTATTTTCAGAAAAGAAAAGCAGAGAGAAGAGTCACGAGTAAGACAGCAAATGTGTGTCCTCTTGTAGGAAATCATCAGAAGAGGAAAGGAGGATTATCTTTAATGACAAATTAATTACTTTGTGTCAAACAAAGATAAGAAAAACTTAATTCATATATAAAATAGAAAATGGTATTATGGGAGTATGGCCAAGATACCATGTTAATAGAAAGCATCTGTTCTAATCTGGAGTATAAACAATAAGACTATAATGACCTACTATTTAACTGTATTATAGTTATCTAAAGAATTTAAAATTAAAAATATAATATCCAAAAAACTAGTTCTTTTAATGCCAAACATATTTTGTAGATAAAGGGACTAAAGCCCAGAGACGATAATTTTCTAGTCAGGATATAATAAAGGGTAAGATCAGTATGCAAATTCAGATTTGTCTGATTTTTAAAATCTTGCTTTTAGTTTTCTTAAAATAATATTAAAATAATATTTCTATTGAATTTCAGATGGAAAGGAAAAGTAGGAGTATTAACTAAATTGGACATGAAAAGAAACTCCTTGTAAAATGTTTGTATAGCTTTTATCTTTTAGTATGTAACACACTATCACAAAACTTACTGGTTTAAAATAGGGATCAGTAAAATGACAATAATACTTTTATTAGAGCTATAAATTAAGTTTAAATAAAGTTTTATTGGCACACACAATCATTTATATGTATGCCATAAAAATCATTTATATGATTTACAGTTCAGAAAATATTGTCATGTAGTGCTTTACAGGAAAAATTTCCTAACTCTTGGCTTAAAAAATGCATTTTCATCATTTCTCACAGTACTTTGAGTTACTTAGATGGTTCTTCTGGTGCTGGTCAGCTGATCTAGTACAGTATGGACAAAGAGTCTTCTTTGAAGTGTTCAGCAGTAGACAAAAAGGTTGTCATTGAAAAGACTCAAACTGGGCTGGGTGGTCTCTGGTCCATATGATCTCATTCTCTGGTAGGTAGATCCAGGGATTTTTTTCCTGATCATGGTCTCAGTGCTTCACAGAGCAATAAGAGAGGGTAATTACCAGTGCATACACATATTTCTGGTCTTGGCTCACATGCCACTCACTAATTCCCCACAGTCATAGCAAGGGTGTGTGGTTACAAGGCACACAGTGAACATGCTCTCCTGAGACCCTCAGTCTCCATAGGGACTTGGAGCACCATGCCTTTCAGTGATCAGCAGTACCTCTTTCAAGCTGAGCACAGTTCAGATGACTTAACAGCAGAGTTCTTATATTTCATACCCTGGAATAAACTGCAGCTTACTTCATTCTAAAGAAAGCATGTTACATCCTTCACTTAGCTTTCTTCATTCTTTTTTTTAAAATTCTCTTCTACTAATTTGTTGTTCATGCTCAGATTTTTTGACTTTTTTCTCATTTTCTTTCTCATGGCTCCTATTGTGTCATGAGTTCTATTCTTTCATAATTTGTACTGCTTTTATTTTAAAGACAGCCCATTCTTTTTAACTTTTCTTTCTGTATTCAACTCACACTTCAGAATCTTTTTTTAAAATTAATTTTATTGGCACATTTTAGGCATACAATATAATGACATTCATCATTGGGAATTTGCACCTTTACATAATCTCTCTTGGATCTTATTTTTTCCACATTCCTCTGCCCTCCCTTCAACCCCTCCATCCCTCCCTATTTACAAAGACTTTGTTTCTATTTTTTCGTTTTCTCATATTAATTCCATTCCTTTCTTTCCTTTACTCTACCCCTCCCACTTTCTCTTCCCCTTTGCCCTTTTCTTCCTATTTCACATTATCGGTTATACCTTTTAGTCCTTATTTACACTTTCAGTTTCTCACACTACAGAAACTATTCAGAGTCACACATGTGTGTCCTACTTATTTCACTTGAGTATGGCCTCAATGTGCATCCACTTAGCTATAAATGTCTCTAATTTCTCATTTTTTATGGCTGAGTAGTACTCCATTTTATTTTAAAAAGCCACATTTTCTTTAACCAGTCTCCAGTTGATGGGCAATTGGGCTACTTCCAAATTTTAGCTATTACAAATTGTGCTGCTATGAACATGGGTGCACCTATATCACTGTGGTATGATTCTTTTAATTCTTTAGGGATTACTCAGAAGGGGAATAGCTGGGTCAAATGGGACTTCCAGTCCTAGTTCTTTGAGGAATCTCCATAGTGATTTCCACAGTGGTTTCACCAGTCTACACTTCCACCAGCAGTGGAGCAGTGTTTCTCTTTCCCCACAACCCTTCCAACATTTGTTATTCGTGGATTTCATGACAACAACCCTTCTTTCTGGGGTGAGGTCGAATCTCTGCATTGCTTTCATTTGCATCTTTTGAATGACCAGTGATGCTGAACATTTTTCTTATAATTGATTGCTATTTCTACTTCTTTGTCTGAGAAATGTCTGTTCATTTCAAATGTCCATTTTTGGATTGCGTCTTTAAATTTCGGAGGTCTGACTTTTTAAAATTCTTTATAGATTCTACATAACAGACCTCTGAGGAACAGAAAGTGAAAATCGTTTCCCACATTGTGGGTTTCTCTTCAATATGTTTGTGGTTTCCCTTGCTGTGCAGGAGCTTTTCAAAGAAGAGATCCCAATTGTTGATTCTTTGGGCTAGTTCACATGTGACTGAGGTTCTGCTCATGAAATCTTTTCCTACACCAATTTCTTCAAGAATTCTATCTAACCTCTCTTCTAGTTGGTTTAGTGTTTCTGTTTTAATATTTAGATCTTTGATTAATTTTATTTTTAGTTTAGTGGATGGTGAGAGAGATATAGGTTTAGTTTTAATCTCTGGCAATGTGAAACCTAATTTTTCCAGCACCATTTATTAAAGAGGCCATCTTTCCTCCAGTGAGGGTGTTTGGGTCCTTTGTCAAAGATGAGGTGGCTGAATGTGTCTGGAGTTCTTTCGGCATCTTCTAATCTTTACCACTGGTTCTCAGGTCTGTTTCTTTGCCAGTACCATGCTGTTTTTATCACAGTAGCTTTGTAGTATAGTTTTAAGTTAGGGGTTGTGATACCCCCTGCCATGTCTCTGTTGCCTAAGATTGCTTTTGCTATTCTAGATCTCTTCTTGTTCCAAATGAATTTTTAGTTTTCTCAAGGTCCATGAAGCATATGCTGGGATTTCAATTGGGATTGCATTGAATCTATATAGCAGTTTTGGAAATATGGCCATTTTCACTATGTTGATTCATCCTACCCAGGAGAAAGGGATGTCTTTCCATTTTCTGATATTTTCTGCAATCTCTCTTTTCAGAGTGCTATAGTTTAAAGAGAAGGGATCACTGATTTCTTTTGTTAGGTTGATTTGTAGGTATTTCAGTTTTTTGTATGCTATTGTGAAAGGAATTGTTTGCCCTATTTCTCTCTCACTGAGCCTGGTTTTCATGTTGCGCAAAGCTATTCATTTTTTTTTGTGTTGACCTTGTATCCAGCTACTTTACTGAATTTGGTTATTAAGTCTAGACGACTTTTGGTGGAGCTCTTAGGGTCTTCTATATAGAGTATAATGTCATTTGCAAATAACGGCAATAGGACTTCTTTGTTTCCTATCTTTATTCCTTTTATTTCTTTCTCTTGTCTAATTGCTGTGGCTAATGTTTCCAAAACTATGTTGAACAGGAATGGTGGTAGTGGACATCCTTGTCTTCTTCCTGATTTTACTGTGAAGGATTTCAGTTTTTGACCATTTAATATGAAATTTGCTGTTCATTGTTAATAGATGGCTTTTATCAGATTGAGGTACAGACTATCTATTCCAATTTTTTGGATGGTTTTTTATCATAAATGCATGTTGGATTTTGTCAAATGCTTTTTCTGCATCTATTGAGATGATCATATGGTTTTTGTCCTTGCCTCTATTGATATAGTGCATTACGTTGATTGATTTGTGTATATTGATCCATACCTGTATCTCTGGGATGAATCCCACCTGGTCAGGGTGTATGATCTTCTTGATGATCATCTACTTTCTATTTGCCAGTATCTTAATAAGGATTTTTGCATCTATGTTCATTAGTGAGATTGGCCTATAGTTCAGTTGGGTCTTTCTCTGCTTTGGGGATCAAGGTGATGCTTGCTTCCAGGAATGTATTTTGGAGTATCACTTTCCTTCAAATTTCACTGAAGAGTCTAAACAGTACTGGCAATAGTTCCTCTCTAAATGTCTTGTAGAATTCAGCAGTGAAGCCCATCAGGACCCGGGCTTTTCTTATTTGGTACGTTTTTAATTATGTTTTCAATTTCATTGATTGATATTGAGTTGTTTAGAACTTTTAGGTCTTCTTCACTCAACTTTGTTAACGCATACATATCTAGGAATCTGTCCATTTCTTCTGTGTTTTCCATCTTATTGGCATGTAGGTCCTCCAAGTAGGTATTGATGATCCTCTGGATTTCTGCTGGGTCTGTTGTAATTTCACCCTTTTCATTCCTAATTGCATGGATTTGGGCCTTTTCTT
>NW_004624735.1:35439680-35455719 GCF_000247695.1 Heterocephalus glaber
GGTCCCTTACAGTTTTAAAGCAATTTTTCTTTTCCTGGTCACTAATTGCAATCTTATCTTCTATATCTGAAATTCTGTCCTCATATTGGCTCATTCTGCTGTGTAGACTTTCAGTTCAGGTTTTTAATCTCCTGGAAATCTGTTTGTATCTGTTTTATGGATTTTATTTGTTTCCTATGTTGGGATTCCACCATGTTCCTCAGCTCCTCTATTTTTTATCTTTATCCTCTCTTGACTTATTAATCATGTCTGCACTGTGGGCACAGTCTCTGCTGTTATCTGAGAAATTATTTCTTATTTCATTTTTTCCAGATCCTCTTTCATTGCTAGTTTAGAAAGTTCAGGTGGTTGAGCATCAGATTGTTCCATCCCGTTCCCCTTTGGGGTTAATTTATGTGATCTCGGAGTCTGTTTTTGAGTCTTGTTTAAGTGTCTTCTCATTTCAATAGAATGGGAGGAGATGTTTGCTGCTGGCTCCCATGTGGCTCACCTCCTTGGCACCAGTGTCCCATAAAGTTCACCCCCTCTGTGCTGGGGGTGGCTCTGCTCCTCGGCACTGGGGGCTGTGGTACAGTGGTCTGGAAAGTTTACCTTCTCTGTGTTGGGGGTGGCTTTGCTCCTGGGCATGCAGGGCAGTGGTATGGCTGTCTGAAATGTTTACTTCCTCTGGGGCCATCTCTGTTCCTCAATGCTGGGGGTGGTCATATGCTGACCCAGAAGTTTCACCTCCTCTGTAATTGGGGTGTCTCTATTCCTTGATGCTGACACTTCAGAATCTTAAGACAGCTTGTGATTTAGTCAGTAAGGCAGTGACTGTGGTTTAAGACATAGTTTTTATGCCATAGCTGTGACATGAAGACATTTCATAGCTCTTAATCTGACTCTAAAATGTTGTCTTTGAGTCAGATGATGAAATTCTATAGTTAACAAATAAAAAACAAAAGCAGTGATCTTTTTGGAAGGAATTTCTCAGGTGGTATTTCACAAATCAGCAATTTTCAAAAATAATTATCACAAATATCTTTGAAATGTGCCAAGGTAGTAAAATCCTGAAGCATATATACCTGGGCAGGTCAGGGAAAATTAGAGTACTTGTTTAGTTACCTTAGACATATTAGGATTTTCTCAGTTTACCCTAATGAGTTTATAAATATTGTCATATTCTACATGTTCCATACCATGAAAAAGAATGGAAAATACTAATTTTACAAACTTTGTGATTTTCTCACTTTTCTTGTTCAATTTGGGTTTCAATGTTGCATAGACTTTAAGAACAGATTCTTCAGTGTACATTTTTCATTCTTACCCTTTTGTAGCATTCTTACTGTAATATTTATTATTCCATTTAAATATTTTTATTTAGTCTGTTCCTTAATTGTCTCAATTATATATTTCAACCACAACATTCCCTTTTCCTAAGGAAAATGCAAGAATTCAAAAAATAAAAACATTCTTCTACTCTTTATCTATCATGGCACTTACTGTAATATTGGGCAAAGGGGTATATATTTGCTAATTTCTTAAATAGAATTCAAATTGAAAATTGGATAGAGAACTATAAATTTTGCAGGTAATAAGGAAGTTTCAGTAAAGAAAGCATATACTTGCCTTTGACTAACTGTGATCTATGAATAATTACATAAATTGTATAAGAAAATGTATTACATCTAAAACTCAAACAGAAAAGTTTCTGTAGATCCTTATTTTAGGACATAGTGGCTATTTAATTTACCTGAGAATTTTCCTTAGATTTCAGTTTAAAAATGAGAAGCTCAATGCTTAAACTATTTTACCAGGAAATTCTTCCACGTAGTTACCTGTTTGCTTGATTTCTAGTTTATAATGAAAAGGCTCATTGTTCAGAGGTGACACTGTGACACAGAAGGCATTGCATCCCATCATGATCAAATTAATATTAGATCATTTACTGCTGATAATCTTATTTTTTCTACTACTATCAGTCAAGTTTCTCTAAGGTTTGTTCATACTTTAACAATTTATATTTCACAGTAATGGTTTTATGGCCATGAAATATAATCCCCAAGTGCCTACACTATATGATCTTGAAACTAAGTGGAATATGAAAAATTACTCAGATCTGTGGCTAGGTTACATTATTTTGCTTGGAATAATCATGCATGCATATAGCTCTTGAAGCATGAAGAAGACAAAAATAAGTCTCTACCCTCAGGAGTCTGATTTTATGTTAGGCAGACACTATAAATATAAAGATGTCTTGTAAACTGAACAAGCATTTGGCAGGAAGAAAAAAGTTGGTGATTATTGTTAGGAGTGTTAGAATCTATAAATTTTTTATTTCTTTGTTCTTGTTGTGCTTCTTTTCCGGGAACCCTGATGAAAGCCCAGGCATAACTTTTCTATGCTCAGAAATAACATGACTAATGGGATGATAGGGGATTTGTAACTTTGACCCATGCACATAAGTTTAATACATTAGAGGTATGTTTGGAAATATGTGTGTATATATATATATATATATATGTATATATTTTGTTTATGGAAGTATTTAGGCATTTGATTTGGGAAAGAGTTTATAAAATATGTTGGAATGTTTCAGACAGTTAAGAAGTATCTGATTTCTAAACAGATTAAGAACAATACTGTAAAAACATTATCCAATATAAATTTCATGTGAGTTACAGATTCCAGCCAAATAAGTAATTTTACATTTTCCAGTTACCACACTATCAAAGTGAAAAAAACTGATAAAACTAATTTCAAATTATTTTATTTATTTCAATAAGTCCAAATATAATTTTTATATAATCAATGTAAAATTATTAAAAAGGTTTTTTTATACCTAAGTCTTCAGAATCTAGTAGGTATTTTATACTTACAGTACATCTCAACTGAGATTAGTCTAATGTCAGATGCTTGGCTAGTGACCACAATAGTAAAAGTGTAGCTTCAAATTCTTTTGTATTATCTTCCACCATTTCATGATTTTCATCCAATCCATGGGCTTTCAAAATGTTACATTCATATTCTTTCTCTCTCTGTGTCTCTTTTTTCCATCCTCCTTTTCTCCTTCTTTTCCCCCTTTCCCTCCACTTCTCTACCTCCTTCTTTTTCTCTGCTTTTGTCTTCCAACATGAATAAATGAGTCCCATTACTTAGTATTTTAATTACATCTCTAACTTTTTCAGTCTTTAATGATGTTAGGCTTTTCTCATGAAGGAACCTCTCCGTACCATTCATTATTCAAAACTCAAGAGACAGCCCCTGTGTTCTAGTGTGTCTTCTGATAACTCTTCCAATCACCAAATATTTATTTACTGTCCAGTGTACTTCTAGCATTGTGAGAATACTCACATTAGTAAGATATTTTTCATTCTTGCTACTGTAGATATTCACACATTCACATTTTATTCCAACTAAGTGTTCCAACTGAATATATATGTACTGCTAAGTATATCTGATAGGAAAAAAATCCATAACACATTCACCTGTATATTTTTCTGGTATTTTAGGGTATAGGAATTACATATAGTTATAATACATATTTGTATGAAAATTTTCAAATAAAAATTATGTAAATAAGATATGAATGAATTTACAATAAATGTTTGTGTAACAGATGTTTTTATTTTATCAACTCAGGCTGCAAAATCAGGTCAAATGTTTTTACTATGTAACCTAAGATGTTGGGACCCCTATTTTCCTATTTTAAGACTTAGCTGATTACTGACCAGTGAGGAAACTGTTGAAGGCCTTGGAAAGATGTACTTCAGGCTCCTATTATTGGACGAAAGAATAAACGGGGCTGAGACAAGTGCTTGTCACAAAGAGGCTCAAAAAATTCATGTTTCATGACTCATTTGGTATAGAACACAGAAATTTTTTACCTCAATAATGAGAAGAATTTAAACCTACACTATTCCTGTCATATAAAAATTAAAATCAATGTCTATAAGCATAATATTCTTCCCCCTTATCTTCAGTGAGTTCCAAAACAAAGCTTATAAGTTTTTATTGGTTTACAAATAGTAAACAAATAGTGTCTCCTACTAAGGCAAAATTTTTAATGTTTAGCATCCAATCAAAAAGTTATTTGGTGGGGCAAGGGATTTAGCTCAGTAGTGCTGCCACCTGCCTTGAAAGCACACGGTCCCTAGTTAAATCCCCAGTACCAAAAAAAAGTTATTTGGCAAACAAAGAAGCGAGAAAACAAAATCCTTATTGTGGAGAAAACTCAGTCAACACCAGTCCAAGACTGGCTGAAGTATTAGATGTGAGGATATTTAAAAAGTGATCATAATGTGAAATAGTTATCATGACATATAAGATAGAAAAAAGGTCCAAATCAAATTCCAGAGATGAAGACTAAAATTTGTCAAAGAAAATTCACTGATAGGAATAATGATAAAAATATATATTGTAAACATTAAACATTACTAAACTTAAAAACATACCAATAGAAATCACTCAAAATCAAAATTAGAAAGTGAAATAAAAAATGTATTATAAGAAAGAACACCAGTGGAAGGTAAGATAACTCCAAGTAGTCAGATTTATGAGAATTGGAGTATTAGAAGGAAAAGTATAGAGTGTGAAAACAGAAAAATATTTCTAGTTATTATAGACAAATACTTTTTCCAAATTCAATGACAACTATAACCCAACAGATCTAAGTAGTTACAGTCACCACAATTTTTAAAAATGACAAAAATTGGGGCGAGGATTTAGCTCAGTGGTTTTGCCGCCTTCTGTGCAAGCACAAGGACCCGAGTTTGATCCTCGGTACCAAAAAAAAAAAAAAAAAAAACCAAGAAAAAAATGACAAAAATTGTCACCCAGGCACATAATAATAAGAATCCTCAAAACAACAGATCAGATGAGACTTAAAGGCAGCTGCAGGAAAAACAAAAACATGATATGTGTGGAGGGACAAATACAAGATAATAACAGTATTCTTGCCAAAAACAATACAATCACTAAAGCAATTGAGTGGTTCTTTGAAAGGCTGAAGGAAAAAAAAAAAGTCAACTATGTATATTTTACCTAGTATAGATATGTTTTAAGAACAAATGAGATATAATTGCTTTAAATGTTTTCTCTACATTAAAACATACTAGGCAGTGTTGTGTTAATTAAACCATGAAACAAAACATAGGAAAATAAAAAGAAGGAAAATCTCTTGTATTTTCCTATTTTTAAAGACCTCAGTTTTCCCCCTTTCTGATATTCCCAGTTCCTTCTTACATAATTTTATTTCTGTTTCGAGAATTTACCTTAGCTATTCTTTTCAGGAAGATACATTAGTGACATAATCTGTTATTTTACCTTCATCTGAAAATGTGTTAACTTTCACTGAATAATATTTTTTTCTGGATATAAATTTTGATTAACAGAATTTTAAAATGTGCCATAGTATTGGCATAAAACTGCCGTTCTTTCACTTTCTTAATTTGGAAGGTTGTCAGTTTTACACATTACTTCATTACTAACAGGCATTTCAAGCTATAAATTGATTCCTAACACTGCTATACTTTACAACTTTAGAGTTAATTTATTGTGTTTTCTTTATCTTTTCATTAAATATATATTTCTTTTTCCCCTGTGATTGCTTTTTTGATTTACAAGGTGTGTGGACTTGTCAGACTAAATTTTCACATATTTTTGGATTTTCTAAATATTCTAGAGTTACTCATTATCACTCTAACAACATTGTGATCAGAAAACATACTCTGGGGTACCAAAAAAAAAAGAAAGAAAGAAAAAAGAAAACATACTCTGTATTATCTTTATCATTTGAAAAATTTGGGGGCTTATTTTATCATTCAGCATAGGGTCTATCACGTGGTTATCCCAAAGCATAAACGAAAAGAATGCACCTTACCTATATTCTCAGATATCCAGAGTTGCTGCTTTTTAGTTATGAAAACTTGAAATGCTTCAGAGTCATTCTCTGAGATCAGTCTTAAGGGGCTTCAGCCTAGTACTTGAGGATGTCCCTGCCTGTCTGTCTAGGGAGTTGTCTCAGCTCTAGTTTTCACACCCCTCACAGTACTACTTATATGGACCAAAAACCTGTTGGAAAGTCTGGGTGGTTGAGTGCAGATTTCCTTCATGGTTTGGACTCACTGTGTTTCTATGGTTTCATTTTTTATTCTACTTGATCTCTCCATTAGTAAGGGAGTGACACTCTCTTGCAACTTACTAAATTTTAATCAGAAGTGAAAGTTCTCTCCTTGCATATCTTTCATGACTTCACACTAATATATGTCTTCTAAGAAACCATCTGTCTTCACCTGCAGGCATAGTCAATTGCTCCTTATTCTATCTCTATGGCAATACTAGGAAACATGATTTCATGATTTATTCACATTTATATCTTTCAATTAACTGTATGCTCATCCAGCTTAAACTCAGTATTCATTGATCTTTAAACCATAATGTCTAACAGAGTGTGTAGAACATCTGTTATGGTTTTTTTATTTTCTTTGCCAAACTGGCATTGTGGAAATAGTAGTATGACTGCCAGTGTCCTAGAAAACTGCACTGTAGAAATTGAACTTGAAAGACCTGATACACATAATGATTTTGCTTTATTTATGAAGCAAATAAATAACCAATTGATACTAATGATGGATTATTAGACAACAGGCTTCTTAAGGAAATCAAGTTTTTAAAATTACTTTTATAAAAGAATGATTATGAGATTTTAAAGCACTCAATACAGGATTTTTTAGTAAACTTTTATGTTGCCTCAGGCCAACCAACTAACTTCTAACTCTACATTTGTAAATGATGTAATAAAACTTTCATTTGCTAATGTTTTGATAAAAGTACCTCAGAGACTAAAAAGTTAAAGAAATTTGATGACAGGAAATGTTACAGAAATTTGAAGCATTCCCCCTTTTTTTGCTTAAATTCTTTTATTGGTACATTTTAGGCATAAAATACATTTACATTTATCATTGGGCTCTTGTACCGGTACATGATATACCTTGGTTAATATTTTTTCCCCATTACCTGTGCAACCTTCATCCCCTCCACCCTTCCCTATTTACATGGACTTTGTTTCCATTTTTTTCTTTTCTCACAATTTTTCCTTTTCCTTCTTTCCTTTCCCCTTCCCCTACCCAGGTGAAAACAACACTGAGATTTCACCTCACCACCCCCTTTTTAAGTTTTTTCAATGTACTTTTTGTTTGTAAAATATCAAAAGCTTTTATTTTTTCTCCTAGCAAATACCTTATCACAGTGAGGTGATGAAAGAAAAGGCCATTTAAAATATCTTTCCTAGGTTTTTCCTGCCGGGTCCATATTTATTGTCAATTATGGCTATCAAAAAGTTAACTTATTACTTGAATCCCTAGTCCAAATATAGTTAATAATGGTGTAATTTATTGTCAGATATTTTTTCTTGTTTCATGGAGAGTGGAACAGCTAATCCTGTCTTTGGATGAAAGAAATGTACCAATTTACTTTCAGTCTGATCTGTTGTCTTAGTTGTGTTTACTGTAAATCTCCCTGTTCAACAGATTAATTTTCAACTCTGTTCTTATATTCTAAGCACTCTATTTCTGCTCTATCTCTTTAATTTTCAAGATATTATTTTGTTTTGAATTGTTATCTCCCCCAGATAAATCCAGTATTAACTTTTGACATTATGTCAGAAGAGCAGGTATCTTATTTCTGAACCTTAACTCCACATTTTTACTCTCGAAATTTCTTGAATGATATCTACAGTGCTCATATTTGGAAAATTTTTTTTCCTTTTATTGTTTTGGACAGGACAATGTATATTAGATATTTCTTTTACTTTTCTAACCAGTTATGTTTTGGAAAAAGAGTGTTTCCTTTGAGCTTAAAACATAAGTCAAATAAAGCACGAACCAAAACAATTCCATGAAAACATAGCATAGCCCCAATAAGGGCAAATAAAAGTTTAGGAAGATATTGATATTTTAGAATACTATTTCTCTGAGATAGGACATTTTTTCATACATTATAAAATCAATGCTAGCTTTTCTCCCTGAGTATTGGTCCTCAGATAATATCAACTACTCTGATCCTATTGAGAAATATTTATTTTAAATAAATCTCAACAATTTCAAATTTTCTAAAAATAATACAATGTGTACATTTCCTCCAAGAAAAATAACAGTGGTAGCACAAATAAAACAAGATTTTTTGACAAAATATTTTGATAAGGCATTATGTTAACCAGTTTGTGTTTTTGGTCATTCACTGTTTTGGTCATACTTATACAAAGGACACAGATTTTAAAATTGCACATCATATTTGAATAGCAATTTATACTTTATTGATTACTTTCTTCTGTTTGTTGGGTGTTGAACTTCTGTGATATGAACGATAATATAATTGGAAATGTTAAATTAGTTTAAAACCAATCTAGTCAGCAGTACAATTATAATATTGAGTGGGTGAAATAAATCTAATGAATTTAAAAGAATTTCTGAACTCTTACTATAGGTCAAAAGGCAATAAAATATAATATGTGCAATATTGTTACTCAAATTATCCTCTATATCCAAAGAGAACCACATACAAAGAGAAACATTTTCCTCCAAAGTAATAGAGTTACTCACATTAAAATACTTATTGTATAAAAAATTTTTAAACAGTATTAGAGATGCATATGATATAATCAATTGATAATAAATGAAATTATACATAAATAGCAATAAAATAATCTGAAACAAGATTAAGAAAACTAAAATGTAATTGAAATAGATAATATAGGTTTTAAAATATGTATCTCATTAGCAGTTCAGCTGAATCTAGTTTTATAATACCTCAGATATAGTTTCAAAGGGCATTAAATACAGTGGTTTCAAGGTTTGCATTCTAAATCAAGTACAATGCATCCTCATAGAAACTAAGTTTTAACCCCTCTGAACTATGGAAGTTTAGGGCTCTAAAAGTAAAGAAATGATTATCTTGAATAATGTTACACTTTATAATATCAAATAATACTATAGTTTAGATACTTTTAACATTCCATTTCATGTGCTTTTATACCTGGAATCATGAACTTAGATTCAGTTTTCGAAAAAAGGTTATCAAAATCTACATTTTAGTTTGGGTTCACATGAAATAGTGTAGGACTTTGTAATTAGCCAAGTGTTAAAATGTAATCATTCTATTTGCTTTCTGTTATGCAAATTTTAAGAATTCTTCAAATTTGCTCATAAATTCCCTTATGAATTTTTCTTAAATAGAATATGCATTCAAATATAATATGCATTCAAACTATGTAATTAGAATCAAACCATTAAAATTTTCACAAAATTTTATGGCACCAACCAAAACTGAGGAAATCGATACTGCTTACAATGTCCTACAGCAAAATGCTGTTTAATGTCTTTGAGTAACTGTGGCTTGTCTCCTCCTTTTTTTTTTTATTCATTAGTTATTGTTGGTTTTACCATTTTATCTGCTAATAGGATAGCTACTCCTGCTTTTTTTCAGGGTTCCCTCACATGGAATATTGTTTTCTACCTTTTCACTTTCAGTCTATGAGTTTCTTTTTGAATTAAGTGTGTTTCTTGTCTGCAACATATCGTTGGATCTTGCTTCTTGACCCATTCTGCCAGTCTGTTTCTTTTGATTGGAGAATTGAGACCACTCACATTGATGATTATAACTGCTATGTATTGACTTATCCCTGTCATGACTTTTTCTTTTTGTTGGATTCTCCCCATTTGCATTCATTCTGCTGGGCTTCCTGGGGTTGTGAATCCTCAGTGTGTTTTCGTAGGATATGGTCTAAAATTTTTTGGAGTGCTTGTTTGGTATTCATGAAGTTCCTCAAGTATTCTTTGTTATGAAAATATTTTATTTCTCCGTCAATTTTGAAAGATAGGTTTGCAGGGTACATCAATCTGGGCTGGAAGTTGTTTTCTTTTAGGGCTTGAAGTACTTCACTCCAGGCTCTTCTTGACTTGAGGATTTGTATTGAGAAGTCTGCTGTGATTCTGATGGGCTTTCCTTTGTATGTGATTTGTTTCTTTTTTATAAGTGCTTGTAGGATTTTGTTCTTCAGTTGGGTTTCTGAAAATTCCTTATTATATCCCTAGGGGTAGATTTCTTTGTTTTTATTTTCTTTTTTTATACCAGGGATTGAACTCAGAACCTTGAGCTTGCAAAGCAGATGGTGGAACCTCTGAGCAAAATCCCCAGCCCAATGTACATTTTTTTCTATCATGTCTAGTCAGAGTCCTATATGCCTCACTTATCTGTATATCAAATTCTTTTCCCCTGCTTGGGAAATTTTCTGCCATTACTTCTGTCCACAGATTTTTTAATGTCATTTGCACTATCTCCTCTTTCTTCATTGATTCCAATCAGTTTTATGTTATTCTTTTTTGCATCATGTAGCAGCTGCTGAATTGATTTCCCATGGTCCCTTGATATTTTTAAGAAATTTTTCTTTTCTTGGTCTCTAATCACTATTCTGTCTTCTATATCTGATATTCTGTCCTTACATTGGCTCATTCTCCTGCATAAACTTTCAATGGAGTTTTTCATCTCCTGGATATCTGTTTCCATGTTTTATGGGTTCCATTTTTTTTCCTATGCTGAGATTCAATCATGTTCCTTAGCTCCTCTATTTTTTTTATCTGTGTCTGCTCCAGAGTTATTAATCATATCTTTCACTATGGAGACAATTTCTGTTGTTTTCTGAGAAATTGTTTCTGTATTTATTTTTTGCGGATCCTATTTCATTGCCAGTCCATAGAGTCTAGCTGGTTGAGTTTCAGATTGTTCCATCTCATTGCCCCTTTTGGTTGCCTTTGGTGATCTGGAAGTCTGATTTTGAGACTTGTTTAGGCATCTTCTCATTTCAACTGATGCAGTCTGCTGCACCTTCATTGAGGTGACTCTTTGCTTTCCCAGTGGGCTTCAATTCTCAGCAAGCCACCGAGAGGCCTTCTCTCTGCTGCTCACCACTGTGCTAATACCTGGGTTTGGAATGATGGCCTTCTGGATCCACATACTGGGCCATTATCCAGCTGGACTTCTGGCTGGGACCTGTACCCCCAAACTACTGGTGTCTGGGCAGGGCCCTGGCTGGGGCCTTACAAGTGCTATTGTCCCAGCAGCACTTGTTTCCTTCTTCCTTCTTTTCTTTCTTTTGTATTAACTCCTCATATTTATTCTAATATAATTAGCTCTTAATAGCTTAATAGCTTTCCTCCTGATTGGAGAAATTCTTCCCCTACTAGCAGTCTGATGTTACAGAGATTTCTTTGACTGTGGAAGATTATTGTAGGTATCTCTGTGGGTTCTCAAGTCCTTGGTAAATTTATCTCCTGTTTGGTGAGTTTTTGTTAACATTTTTAGGATTATGTCTATATATCTTCTTTCTCTCTTAATGTTTTTGTGGGGATAAATAGGTGGTCCTAAGCTTTCTAAAACTTTTCCCTTATGAAGGTGACATGTCCATTTCTTTGGAGAAAAAGCTGATCATGTCTCCCCTCTTTAGGTCAATTTTTTAAAAAAATTATTTTTCTTTTCAGGGGTCTTTGGGAAGGGAGTTTCTGTAATACTGTCTCCACATTTCTTTATCTAGATGAATACTGCTCAAATTTTCTGTAATGATGGAAAGTTCTGTATTCAGTATTTTCCAGTATGGTAGAAAATATGCAGATATACTTGATATGTGCCTGTGACTGAACAGCCTAATTTTTACTTTCAGTTAGTTTAAATTAATATGTATTTTAAAGCCATATATGGCTGATGGCTACAATATTGCACAGTACAAACTTGAGGACATAATTCTTCCTAACATAACACCTCAGAAACTACTACAGTAAATCAAATGGAATTTGCAAATGAGGTAAAAATATGGCTATCCTGATAAACATCTATTGAAGTACAGATAAAGCAGCTTAAATAACAGATGTGTTTTTTCAGAATTCTGGAGGCTGGGAAGTCCTTACCATTTTGATTTCTGGTAAGAGCTCCTTTCCTGGTTTGTAACGAGAAGTCTTCTTGCTGTGCCTGGAAGGGAGGGAGAGTGAGAGGAAAGGGGGGAGAAGAACTCTGTTGTGTCTTCATGTAAGGGCATTAATCTTATCAGATCAGGGCCCCACTCTTATGACCTACCTCCTTTAACCTTAATTACTTCCTTACTTCAAACACAGTCATATTGGAAATTACAGTTTCACCATATGAATATTTGAGAAACACAATTCAGTCCATAATTTGTACTTAAACTAGACTGTATCCTTCTTAACAGTAAAATTATCATTATTATTTTGCTGTGATTGAGATCAAACCCAGGGCTTCATGTGTGCTAGTCAAGTGCTCTACCTCTGAGTTACATTGCAGGCTGAATGAAACTATCTTATTCTTTACTGCACATTTTTGCCTGTATATGCTGCATATAGTGACTGATGTTTTAAAAGAACACCAAAGTGTCTCCCAAAAGACTCATGTATTTAAAGATTGGGATTTTGAAAGTGATTGAATCATGAAGTGTCTAAATTCATCAGGAGATTAGTCTATCCATAAGATCATCATTTGATTACAGTATTGGGAAGGAATGGCAATTTAGGAGGTGAAGCTTAGCTGAAGTGAGTGTGTCATGGGAGTGTGATTTGAGGACCCTATCTTACACTTGAATCTTTCCTCTCTAGCTCTTTTTGCCTCTCAGTTTTCTAGATTCCATTTTGCTCCAACATGCCATTCTGCCTTACCTCATATCTAAAGCAATTGAACCAGTCTACCGCATACTCATACCTCTGAAACCATGAGCTGAAATAAATATTTCCCCCTGTAAGTTGTTTTTTTCTCAGGCATTTGGGCATAGGGATGGAAAGCTGACTAATAGACTCAATGATAATTTTTAGATGAATCAACATTAATGGATAATTAGAAATTTATTTTTGAAAACCTGTAAAAGCTTTACTAAAAAGCCTTATCTTATCATAAACAATCTGTTTTGTTGCTACCTTACATTTCAATTTTAAGTATCATTGAGTTCTCTATTTCTCTTTTCCTTTCTTCTTCATACTTTCATCTTTTACCTGCCATAGCTTATGGAAAGACAGTTAGGGACTTATTGGAGATCTAAAGCAATAGTTTTCAAAAGTGTAGCCTCCACATAACTATTGTGTTTGACCTCGGATATGGTTAAGAATATAAATTCTACAGCTAGATCCGAGGACAAGTGAATTATAAACAGTAGAGGTGGGGCCCAGCAATCAATCTTTTAACAAGTCTTAAAAGTGGTTCTTTGATATATTTCTTTGACCCACTAGTGCTTCAACTAGGAAAAAACCCCTACAAAACAGTGAAAGATAGCCAACCAGTTTGAGGCATGGAATTTTATTTTTATTTTTATTTATTTATTTAATAAATTTATTTATTTTTGGTACCAGGGATCAAACTCAGGTCCTTGCACTTGTGAGGCAAGTGGCAGAACTACTGAGTTAAATTCCTGGCCCCTGGAATTTTATTTTTAAAATGACCTCCCAATTTTCATGAATTTAACAAATGTTCACTGATTATGTCCTCAAAGATTCTGGTTACTTACATCTAATGGAAGATTGTTTTGCCACTTAAGAGGAAATATTCTCAGGTGATGTGGGTCTAGAAATCATTATTTAATTAACCTTCTATCACTCTCTTTTTTAAAGGATCTAAATAATTTGTTCAAGTTCCTCTTGTTTTTACATAATTAAAATATCATACTATTCATCTTAATTTGGATTAGTAGCTAAATTGCCATGCTTCTCCTAAAAGCTGTTAAATTAAAATATAAACATTACACACCCACGCTGGCAGAGTACTCACCTAATGGTTAATTTTGAGAACAAAATAAACTGTGCTTGAACATTTCAAGTAATCACACCTTTATTCCTATATTTCATTCTTTCTCATTTATTCTTTCTCTATCTTTGTTTCTCTCCCTATCTAGTTTTCAGAGAAGGAAATGGTACATGAGATCTGTTATTTCTGCTTTTCTTCAAGTAGGGCTTATTAGGCTCAAATAAAAATATCTGTTATTTTCTTCCATTATTAGGAGTTAGGAATTCCTTATTTTTCCTGTTTATTTCACTAAGATTTACATGGTTCATTTTCTCTACTTTTTCTTTTTAAAATTTTTATTAGTATATGTTTGCAGTACATAATGACTACATTTATTTTGAGAATTGGTTCTCTTTTCTAATCATTTCAGCCCTAAATACATTATTCCATAAATTAACATATTTCAATTAATGGAAGAGAGTGGTCAGAGATTTTGAAAATAATTTTTTCTTTGAAATAAATACCTGAAACACTTAGGATAGTTTTTTGGGACAAAGTCAACATTCAATAAATGTCCATTTGTTCATTCTTTCCCTTTTCCCTGACCTTACATGGAAAGCATAGCGCATTCTGTGTTAAAATGCATTTGGATGCATGAAGAATCATACCATTTCAATTTTCTATATTAGTAACAGTTTGTTCAATAGCAATTAGCCACAGCTATAGGTAAGGAATTAGAAATACAGTTGATGAGTTGCTGTGCTTATGTCAAAATTTTTAATACTTTATGCACTAAACTTTGAATAGTTTCTGGCAGTAAAACACAGAACTTGCCACAAAAGATAAAAAGGTAATTTATATTTTGGACTGGATCAAGGATGCCAGGGTATGGAAGAGGAATGAGTGAGATTGTGGGGCCTCTTTGTAAAAAGCCAATAGTCCATGTCACCAACCCAAGAGGAAACATATTCGGGGAACTAAATTAAGAACAAATAGTGTAAAATAGCAGGGTTTCTAGATGAGATTCTTTTTCAGCATCAGTTGGTGATTTTATAGATATATCTCATTAATTTCCAAGGATGCCAAATATGTGAGAAAGTTTCAGTGGAGGAATCTATCATGAAGCATCTTTGTTCTGAGTGGAAAATAGAATCCAGGTATCAGGGACATAGAAAAATATGTCTCTAGGGCCAGGGATTTAGCTCAGTGGAGCAGCGACTGCCCGACAAGCGTGAGGCCCTGGGTTCGATTCCTCGTACCAAAAAAGAAAAGTGAAAAATAAGACCAAAAAAAAGCCCCTAAAAATACCCCCCCAAAACAAAAAAAACCCCTTGGGGCCAGGGATTTAGCTCAGTGGTTCCAGCGCCTGCCTCACAAGCGCAAGGTTCCAAGTTCGATCCCTGGTACAAAAAAAAAAAAAAAAAAAAATGTCTCTAAGGCAGACTTGTCCTTTCCACAGTAATACAGAACTAAAGAAACTAAATCCAGTGACTAGGCATTCCAAACTCTTTTTTCATCCCAGGCACCTTTGATGAGTATAAGAATTAAAGAAACTTTACCATATGTATATTTGTCATTAATTGAGGTGATTAACAAGAATGCGTCTAGCTGTAACTTGCTAAAAGACTAGATTTATAACATCATGAAGACTGGTGGCCAGGAGATTCATAGCACTGTGGAGCAGTGGTTCTCAAACTTCAAATCATATCAGAATGACTTGTCAAGTTTGCTAAAACAGTACGCTAGTTGCATTCCCATCTTTGGGACAAAACACCCAACACCAGCAGCCCAAAGGAGAAGTTTTCTTTGGATGATAGTTTCAGTTGATGGTGGGCTGGCTCCAAAGCAGAAACAGCATGGCAGAAGGTGGACTACAGCTGGTCAACCCATGACAGCCAAGAAGCAGCAAGTGACAGAATGTAATAGGGGACAATAAGATACCCTAAACTATTATCAAATATTAGATAGAACACTGATATTAAAAAAATTAAAATAATATTGGCAATCCTAGAATTCCATTTCATATGTAAGTAATATTCACCATTCAAAAACACTTGGCAAGTATTTACTGAATTCTCCCATAACACATCATCACACTAGGTAGGCTAGTATAAAAGAGGTATTCTAAGCAGCCTCTCCAAGAATATGTAACTACAGCGAGATGATATTAAACAAAATATGAACAATAATATAATATTTATAATTAATAATATAATTATTATAATTCAATTATAATTACAGTAAATTCCTAGTATATATGCATGGATGAATGTTAAACCTATAAAAACAA
>NW_004624735.1:35473064-35494026 GCF_000247695.1 Heterocephalus glaber
TTTTTTTTTTTTTTGTAAAATGGAGGAAGAGAGAAGCTTTCTCTGAATTTCTCTCCAGACTTCTCAATAGCATTAAAAAAAGAGCAAGACATGTTTTCATTCTTTGGCATACTTACATTTTCCTTTTCATTCTTTTGTATGACCAGTTTCATCCATTAGATTTAGTTGAACTTATGTAAAACAAAATATATTTTACCATTCCCGTGGGAGCCCTGAAAGAGTTTAATGTTTGCTACTAAAAAGAAAACTAACTGCTTTGTCAGTGTGAGGGAATAATAGAAATAATTAGAAAATATTTTAACATAATACATATACCCCAATGTCAGTAAAGTCTGGTTTTTCTATAAGACACAATAAGCTCTCAATGTTGCAATTCTAAAGAGAAGCTAGTGACACAAGTGTACATGAATCAGAAGGAACATGTATTATTAACCAAAGTAAAATGTAAACTTCCCAGTCTGTATGTAATTTATATGGATTAAGCTCTAGTTTTTGCATGGAGGGAAAAAATCATGCTGCATTTATGCTGAGGAATACAATTTTATATTGGTTTTAAATATGTCTCAATATTTGGAAAATGATTTCCCATTTAAATTATCTTAAATTTAATTATCTTAAAATTTTCCTTTTTAATCATATTTCTCTAAAGCAGAATATAAAATGTTTTATTTCCAGGACATGTGAATGAAATAAAATACATTTTAGAATTTTCTTGTTGATTATGTTAACCAAGAGGCAGCTTTTATTTTTAAAGATGCATCATGCTAAGGCTAATCTTCCGTGTATGAAGATCCAATAAAACTACAGCTGTTGTAAACTACATATTAAAATCAGTCATTTGTTTATCTTGTATTTGAATTCTTAAAGCAAGCTGCAATTTTAGAGGCAAAAATCAAATGTGATTTGTTTTGTTTACTTTAAGGAAAGACATTTATTTAATGGGGTATTTGATAACATAATTATTGTACCTGTCTCCTTGAATAAAGACTAGGAACCTTGAATGAATTTTATTTTGATTCATATATGAGTCATATGTGATACATATCATGTTGATTATGGTTGCTGGTAGAAGTCACTATTGTCTCAATGTTACTCAACTAGGGGATATTTTCTTGAACTTTAAGAAATAAGTCATTTGGATGGTCACCCTTGTTGTTTAGCAAATGATACATCAGAGGCAAAACTTTGAATATCTCCATTAGGGAAGATAATTTAGTACAGACTCAGTGCACATTAAAGTTTAGTTTCACTGATGATTTCCTAATCACATCTTTCTGGTGTTAATTATCGTCAAAGTAGAAGAGAGTGTCTATAGAGTTGGAGGAAGGAGAATAAACAATTTTGACTTTTTAAGATTGGACAAGGATCTCTTGAAATATGAACAAATGGGTTTTACCTCTAGACATATTGATTATTTAAAAATGACTCCAATATATTCACATTTATTTTATATATTTGATTTATTTTTATCTATCTATCTAATTAAATGCCTTACTTCTCCTTCATCTTTATCATGTCTCTTGTGGAACTTTCATAGGTTATTAACTATGACACTATAAATAGACTATATAATGATATAGCAACTAGAGGCTACTGGAGCTCCTTTCATTTGAAATTCAGCTATACTTCTACATCTCAATAGAGTATAATGTAATCATGACTTTAGGGGCAAAAATGGAAATATTACTAGTTTCCAATATTTACGAGGAGAAATTGGTCCTGGAAAATAAAAATTGCACATATTTGAGCACTCTCCAATGACTGCAACCTGAGATCATTTGATTGTCCTGTTAAACGGCATACTATTTACACATAGGCTAATGAGAAGAATTATTTGAGATCATAACATTCTTATAAAAATGTAGGACATCATTGAATAATAATAGAAGGATTTTTAAAAAAATTTTTGCAGTACCAGAGATTGAACTCAGGACCTTGTGATTGTGAGGCAGGTGTAATGCCACTGAGCTAAATTCCTGGCCTGGTAATAGAAGGATTTTTAAAGAAAAATATTTGAACATCCATCAAAGGTTCCTGGTGTGAACAAAAGAAACAGTATATTTTGGTTCAGAAAATTTAAGACAAAACAGCAGTGAAAACACATTTTTTTCCATAAGATCAAGAGCTCTCAGTTCTTTTAATTTATAGTGTGGAATATGTCATGATTTTCTTTGACTTATCACATAAAATACATTATTAAGTATTTCACTTATATAAAGCAATGTAGAAATGGCATCTTCACAATTCGATGGCATGATATGGCTCTGGGATAATTGTGACAGTTTGGTTTAATGTGGCCTGATATGTGACAGTTGTGTGAACAGTTTCACAGGAACACAATCCAGGAGTACCAAACATTACATGTTATTTTCTAAAATAAGCCATTGTGAACTTGCCCTTGAGATTTCATTTTTCATGAGTGTATTTACTGAAAGCAATTGAATGATATAGATAGAACTACTTTTGAGTTTTTGTTTTTATTTTTAGGTGTGAACTTTCAAAACATATTTCTAAGCTATTCTTGACTTTTAAAATATTTTTCTTCACTTTTTATTGGCTCTACAGAATTGTAGCTTGCATTTTGTCAGATTCATACACGAACATAACATACTTTGATCATTTTCACCCCATCAACCTCCATGCTCCATTCTCCCTTGTACTTTGTCATTTTATTGAGGGCATAGTTTCAATGTGTATAGTACATTTGGCTCGCATATATCTCCTCTATTACCTGCCCTTATCCCTTCACCTTCCTGTTACTCCCTTCCTTCTATCTAATAATCATCTCCTTTCATCTTTTTATTTTTAATGGACACATACTAATTGTAAATATTTAATGTGTATGGTGTGATATTTCCATATAGGTAAACAATGTGAAGTGATCATGTCAAAATAATTGGCATTTCTTTTACCTCAGATATGTATCATTTTTAGGGGGTAAGGATATTGAAAATATTCTTTACTAGGTATTTTGAAACATTTAGTTAATCTATCTTAGCCCGCATTATCCTACCATGCTATTCAATATTAGAAGTGATTCCACTTCTGCTGCACCTTTGTACCCATTAACTATTCTCTCCATTTATCCTCCCACACCCCCTCACTTCCCAGTCGCTGGTAATCATTATTCTATTCTCTAGGTTTATGAGATCAACTTTTGACTACCATATGTAACTGAGATCCTAGGGTATTTATCTTTCTGTACTTGATTTATTTTTCATTTAACATCATATCTTGCAGTTTCATCTATGTTACTGCAAATGACAGATTTTTATTCCTTTTAGGAGTGAATAATATTCCATTGTATACATATACCACATTTTCTTTATCTATTCATTCATCAGTGGAGACCAAGTTTCCATTTCATGATTATTGTGAGTTATGTTGCAATAAGCATGGAAGAACAGAAGTTTCTTTGGCAAATGATTTTATTTTCTTTAGATATATTTCCAGTACAGGTACAGCCAGATAATTTGGCAGTTCTACTTCTAGTTTTTTGAGAAACTTCCATACAGTGTTCTATAAATCTATTCTTGTTTTTAACAAAACAAATACACAGATCATCAGAAAGCAAACATTTATTTCAAGGTCATTTTGATATGAATAGTAAAGCATTATTTCTTTTTCTAAGACCTAATATTATGTGATTATGACACCTTTTTAGGGGATACAGAAATGAATGACTTGCTTGGATTTTTGATCTCATTATGTAGAATAAAGGAGGTGACCAGGCAAAGAGGCCAAAGCTTCAAAGCTGGTTCAGCTTACTATAGAATAGCAGAAAGCAAGAAACAGTACATGGCCTGTCAATGTAAGTGCAACCCTGGCCTGCTGACTTATAAATCCAATCAAATTAATGATCAGAAGACTGAAAGGTTAGTATTACCATCTTTTGATTGTAGGAAGAAGGAAATGTGTCTTGAATTTATGTTAATACAAAAGCATAAGTTTCTGTGACATATTGTATGGAATCAGAATACAGGTCTATCCTGTTCACAGATTCTAAATGAATCATGAATCCCAAAGGTATTTTTCATAGGGAAAAACTCTTTTTCTCAATGTACATCAAAATACTTTGTAAATTTCTTTTAACATTCCAAAACAGACTAGACATTTTTGTATTCTTTTCTCCTGAATATGAAGAATTTTACCTGTGGTACAATTTAGATCTAAGATGTCCTCCAAAAATCTTATATGTTCAGAGGTGGAGCCTAGAAAAGTGATTAGATCATGAGATCTCTAACTTTATCAGGGGATTAATCTACCTATGAGACCATAATTTGATGACATTATTGGGTGATAATGGAAAGTTAGGAGGTGGAACCTAACTGAAGGGAGTGGGTCCTGGAGGGAGGTAAGACCTTGAGAATTAGTTGGCTCCTTCATCTATGGCTCATTTTCCCTTTGTACTTCCTGAATGCCATGAAGTGGACCCTTCCATGATGTTCTGCCTCACCTCAGGCCCAAAGCAAATGGAACCAGCTACCATGGATGAAAACCACTAAAACTGATGGCCAAAACAAATAGTTCATCCACCAATTTGTTTTTTCTCAGGTATTTGGTCACAGTTAGGAAAAGCTGACTAGTGCACATTGGTTACAAGGTATGACTGAAAAACAGTGTGTGTAGGGCTGGGATTTAGCTCAGTGGCACTGTGCCTGCCTCATAAGCACAAGGTCCTAAGTTTGATGCCTGGTACCGATAAAGCTTGTGTCTAAAAAATATTATACCACAAGACATATTGCCATTAATGCCTCTCAAAATATTTTTCCTCACTTGGAACACACTTATCCCATTGTTCTTCCCATGGTCTGAAGCAGTTCCAGAAGTCCTTTTATGTGAGAGTCTTTAGTTGTATTGTTGTGGCTGCCTTGATGCCCTGAATCAATTCAAAATGTTCATTAAATTTAAATAAGTTATTTAAACACAAACGCTTTTATAATTGAATAAAATAAAAGTGAATAAGAAATTAACCATCCCATATTTTAAGAATTTTTATCAGACTTAAAATTTGGTTTCTTAATCAGCTTTTCTCTCTATTTCTCTCCCTTACCTTGCCCTCCACCCTAGTTCTAGGGATTGAACCCAGGGCTTTATACAACTAAGTGTGTGGTCACCCAAGCTATACTCCCAAACCTATCTTGCCTCTCTTTAGCAATTATTTATTACCTTTTTGCATTTTTCTCATTGTGTATTATAAAGATATTTTTAATATGAAAATTTATGTAAAATGCATAAATTTATATTTTCTTCTATTGTTGGATTTAGAGGTCAGACATGCCTTGTTCTGAGAATAATGTATCTCAGTCTGAACCATTTTTGACTTGGATTCATAAAAATGCTTCTTCTTTCTATGGATATTCATTATCTTTTCCTAGTTTCCTCCTGGGTGTTAACATGATGATTTAACTTAGTTTGATATAAGGGCTCTATAGAATGGAAGACTACTCTTTTTGGTTTTTAAGTCTAAATGAACTGGGAAATAGCATTTAGTTCTCAGGACTACATTTCCCACAATATATAATAGAGTGGAATTTTAAGTTATTTATGAGTTGGACTTATAAGATATGGAAGGAAAAGATGATAAGTGAGCAAGGGACCTATTAAACTTAAGAGCAAAATTTGTCAATGAGTCATGGTTCAAAGCAAATCGATTTGAGTAAACATGAAAGTTGGTTAAACAGGTTAATTTAAAGTAAAAGGCCTCTATTTGGCAAAACCATTGATTTATATTGATAATATCCCTATTGCATTCTCTAATTTGGATCTCCAGTTTTGCCTGAAGGCCATGGGTTAAAGATAGATCTCGAGGGCGACATTATTGGACGATAGTGGAACCTTTGAGAGATGGGGTCTTGTGGGAGGTCAGAGGCCATTGGAGGCAACTGTGGGGTCTCAGCATCTTTTTATATTTCCTGGTCATCAGGAGTGCAGTTTGTTCCACTATGTGCTCTCTGCCACTGCTGTCTGGCTCCCACTTGAAAGTGATGACTCCACTTGATCATGACCAAAGTAAACTTTTTGTCTTTATAAGTTAACCATCTCAGAATAGTCATGGAAAGCTGATTGAAACAAAACATAATGGGAATTCATTGCAGAAAATTTTAAAATATAAAAAAGATTTTGATGTGAAACTTCATTATTTTAAAAATGCTTTTGTCAAGCAGACTTGTCACCATACAGGTAACAAGCTATATTTACATGGATCATTCTCTACTGTTGAGTCTTTTGATGACAGTACAACTTAGAAACCTTTAATTAAAGTTGTAGAGATTGTGGAATCATCTTGTCAAGAAAAATTTTGTGTCACAAATAAAACTTCAACTAAGTCCCATATCAATAGTATTTTAGTACTTATAGTCCCCTGCATGTGACATCTTAACTTATTATACATGGATAGCTCACAGATGACACAGTAGCCTTCTTTTCTAGAATTACCTTTAAAATTGTCTCAGAAGATCTTTTCTATACTCGTTTTCCTTCTTAGTTTGGGTTAAGTGCTCAATGTTGATCAGAAAATGTAGATGTACACTCTAGAAACATTGTTGATAGTTTTGACTTTATTGTTATGAACTTTACATCTTGTCCTGAGGTATCTTGGTCAAGAGTGACAATAAGCCAAGATAGCCACTCTACATCCTGACCTAGGTGAATTTAGGTTCAAGTGTGTTGGTCAGGTGAGACACAATGAGAAGATGAAGCCAAAATGCATGAAATAGAAGTTTGTTACAGATCCCAGAGAAATTTGGGATGCCAGAGGGCTGGATTGGGGCATTCAGAAATCTGAAGGCAGCTCAACTAGTAAGCAGGGTACATGAGAGGGAGGACCTATGAGACTCCATCTTTATTAAGTTCCATGGTTGTTATCTCTTAGGTTTTCCCTTGCAGCTTAAAGATTGGCTAGGTTAAAAAAATATATTAAGGGGGAACTTACTTATAAAACTCTGGTGCTGACCATTAGCTACTGTCATGGTCAGAAGCTATGAGGTATGTTGGTAAGGAAGTTCAGGAAGTCAGTAGATCAAGAAAAACAAAACAGGTTGTATCACAAACAACCCCAGGAGAAAGAAGTTTTAATTAGGCCAAAGATAATAGTGTGTGATGAGGTATAAAAAACCTATTCCAGACCTAAAGATGGATGCTGAGGAAGCAGTTATATTAAATAATTGTATGACAACCCTATAAGCAAAAGAACGTAAGTGCTACCAACAGCTTACATACTGTTAAGAAGAGCTCACAATATTCTGTAGGAAGGCTGAAGAAAATAGCTCTTCACTGAGCTTCCAGGAAAACTTCCAAAACCCCAGCATAGGGATCCACTGCCTCTTCCAGGATCTGAAGATCCAAGAAACTGGCTGTGGTCACTAACTTCAGCACAAGCCTCCACTTCTTTGCTAAATCAGTAAGTCAAGTTCTGGACTGAGAAGCTGTCAGATCTAGAACTACACAGTCTGTTGATCTATAGCATCGCAATAGGAATTTTCCACACTCTGTCTCTCTCCCCATATAATTCAGGATTTTAAAAATATTTTTATAAGCAATGTTACTAGTGTAAACTAAATAATTTATGGAATCCTAGATGTATGACAGACTAGGAAATTGAGGTTTTCAAAGTCTCACAAAACCCTGATCATTTCCAGAGAGAATAAAATGCCAAAAAAGTGGTGACTTATAGAACCTGTCACATGGCTCTTAATTGTTCTCACTAGTTATTTATGTGAAGCACTCCCTTTATTCATGTAGTTTCTGTAATTTTAAATCAGTTTATATCAGCAATACCAAACTCATAGTATCATTATATCTCAAATACAATAAATACATAAGTATACTTTAATACAGTATCATCCACAAATTAAGAACTTGAAAATAACTAGGATTATGACTCCACACTCTTATGTAGCTAGCTATTGTACATGGCACATTCTTCCAAGATAGTGATTATATTCTTGTTTTATCTGTGCTTATCAGAAATATGTCACATGTTAAGTGGCCAAATAATCTTGATAGAAAAAAATATATAAGTGCCAATAAATGCATTTTGTTAAGATTTCTTCAAGGTTAAGGTCATAGGATTATTAAATATATGTATTAGTATTTATTGAAGCTTTTTGAATTTTAACAAGTTAGGGCAGTTTATATACATAATGAAATCAAATTACTGTATCTCATTTATTTTCAAGGCAAGGAAAAAGTGAAGTGGTTAATGAGAATACATTTTGAAAGAATTAAATATGTATTAAAATATGGCAGATCTTCTGTTAACTCATATGTCACATAATTGGCAATGCTAAGGAAGGTAATACATTTATTAATCATCAATATATTTATCTTTACATTATGCAGAAGTTATTTTAGTAAAATAAATTTAGTCTCTTAGGTGCTTTTATTATTACTACTGAGGAACCAAATGAAATCTAATTTAGCTTGTAAGAGATAATTCTATATGTATTTTATTTAATGTATGTGTGGAAATTTTTCAGTTGATGTGATGAATCTGAAGTTTGAAAATAAATAACAAAAAAGTGCTATTTAAGATTTTCTTATCAAGCAATTTACACTTTTCCATTTTATTACTTTGTCCTGGTTTTTGTCCTTTTGGGAATGAATTTGTTCCTGTAAGTACTTTCATTCTAGTCTCTCAGAATTGAAAAGGACTAGGGACTTTTGACTGTTTGCTGATGTCTCATTCTTAGTGTTGAGGTCCTGGCATGTGATTCCTATGAGGTGGTTGTGAGGTCTCTGCTGGGTGATGGTAAAACAGCCATGAGGAGAATTGTCACTTCAAAGGTAGCCTAATTTCCTACAAAATTCTAATTTTCATAAAACCCTTTTGTGAAAGACAATACATATTTGTTTTCATCTGCCTCATATTTATGTTGCAGTACATTAAGGTTTTGAAGTAATTACCAACTCTCCAAATATTCTATTTCTTTCATGTTTTTGCAAAAGGCCTCCAATCCACTTGAATTTTCCCCCTTATGCTGATAAATTATATATTAAATAAATCTCTATTGAAAATTCATTCTGCATCTCATCCTCCTCTACCTGGCCCAAGATACACATTTTTGCAATACAAGCAAGGGAATAATTTTCTCTCGTAAGAAGTCCCCCTTCAATTTTTTTCTTTGGGATGTTTCCATTATGTCTACCACAAATCTATAGATTAGCTCCAAATGTACTGTTGTTAATATGTAAAAACAGCATTTTTTTAAAACGAGGCAATACTGTTTCCTCACTGGTACAGAGCTGCCTTATCCCTCAAGGTAGAGCCTTTTACTTATTCCATCATGGTTGGGCAGAGCTGTTAGTAATGGTCAGACATCAGAGATGGTCATCCAGGATAAACCCCTAACTTTTTAATAGATCACCAAGGAAAGAGAATCATCAAAACTACAGAGTGGACAGAGGTCCATGGGGAAAAGGGAGCTTGAGAAGGCATCTTTTTTATATTGCACACAATAGCTCCCAACAGCAATGAGTTATCCAGGTGAAATTGTCAATAGTGCTAACAGCGAGAAAACCTACAATTACCAAAGGCTTATACAGGACATTTTGTACTCACCCCAAACTGGAACATGCTAAATGACGCTCAGTGACTGAATAAGCAAAGTGTGATATAGCCAATTCATGGAATATTACTTTAAGAAGACATAAATTGATTTATAAGTAATGACTCAAGTAAACAGCAGATGCTTTCTGCTAAGTGAAAGAACCCAGTTTAAAAATGTTAATGTCAATTCCATTGACATTATATATTGCAAAAGACAACACTTTAATGGCAGTGAAAACTTTTAGTGGATTGTATGGTTTAGTGTTTGAAGGAGAGTTTAGCATGAAGAAATCCTTGGAGGTGCAAAAATTGTTCTCTATCATATTAATGGTGGTAGTTTTATGAAACTATGAATGTGTTAACACTCTGCATAGAAAGTTAATTTTACTGAAAACAAATTTTAAAAATAATCAGATTATAAACACAGCATCTCCAATCTTCTTTTATTATGAGATATTACTGTTTTTCTTAAGTAAACTATAGCTTTATGAAAACTTTGATATACCATTATTTGCTATATGAGATGATTATATGCCACATTACATATGAGGTGTGATAAAAATATACCGAATGTTTAAATTTTAAAATGTATGACAATAAAAGATACATTGTCATCAATTCCCTTCAAAATACTTCCCCTCCTTGTGAGTACACTTTCTTGTGGCTTTCTGAAACAACTGTAAGAGTCCTCTTTCATGGGTGTCTAGTTGTGCTGTTGTGGCTGCCTTGATGTCCTGAATTGATTAAAAATATTGACATTTCATGATCATTTTGACTTTCAGGAAGAGCTAGCAGTCACACAGTACCTGATCCAGTGAATAAGATGAAGACCCACCATATATTTTTGTAAGCCTCCTTTTTTCTTGCATGGACTCAGCAGTAGCATTTACTAGACACTCAGAAAAAAGGACTTCCAGAACTACTTTAGAAAGTCTGAAGTATGATGGGATGAGTATATTTGAAGGGTGGGAGCATTTTTAGGTGAATTAATGGCAATTTTTTTTTTACTGTAACAAAGTTTTAAAATTTAAAATTAAAAAAACATTTACCATGTATTTTGATCACCCCCTTGTATCCTAGCTAATTTAACCCTGTGAAAACACTTTAGCAAATATGTTATTATGATTTTACAAATAAACATTTAGTCATTTATACTACAGACTATGGGTAGGGGCAATAATTTTTTAAAAAGCCCCTGAATTATATTTTGTATGTTTTCTCTACTCATTTTCTGACATAGTGTGTCATATTAGTAGTCTCCATTCTCAAAAGTTATCTATCATTTTTTTTCTTAATGAAAACCTGGGAAAAGAGAATAATGATAAACATCATTACTTGCATTTTCTTCAATTGTTCCTTTGATCCTACACTTAGTGTTGTTTGGAAATTTTTAAATAGTATTCATCTTTTAAAATCTCATATCATTATGACTGTTAGTAAGAAACAACTAATTATCAAGTTATCGTTAACACATGATCTGGTTTTTTTCCACCCTAGTGATGAATACTTCCTTTCTTCAGTTTATGAAAGTTTTTTGAACAATCTCTTACCAAGAAAATATTCATATTTATCTTTATTGCCCCTCTTATGGAATATATCACTTATAGCCCTTTTTGATCACTTACAATAGCATTTATTTGTCAGCAATTCAAGGCCCACTTTAGAGGCAAATGAAAGCTTGCACTTGGCTGATGTGATTTTTTTGTGGTAGAATGAAATAGTAAAAAGCTACATGGGAACTACAGAGACCTTGGTTTGAATGCATGCCACATATTTTTTTACACTACATGATCATGTCTGTTTTTAAACTCCATGAGCCTCCTTTTCAAAATTTATAAAAAGTAGGTGATTGTAGTGCCTCCTTCATGATTCACATATAAATTACATAAGATGACATGTAAAATATCAAATTCTCTGCCTGATACATCATAAAAAGTTAAGCAAATTTTTATTCATTAAATATTTGGTAGTCACTCCATATGTGCCAAATGATAATCCAGATACCAGGAGTCCAGTGGTGAAAAGCAACATCTTGTTCACAAGTACATGACAATAGTATGTAATACATAAAGTAAGACTTAGTGAGAATCCTTTCAAAATGGTATTTTGTCAGATTACTGTAGAAAAAATATTCCATTGCTGTCTATCTTTGAATGAATTCTATGGTTATTGCATTACTATATATGATTGTTCTCTAAAGATACCTCCAAAGTACCTCCATACACTTTTGGTAAGTGCGCACAAAAATACCCAATGGAAATGCCTCTTAGGAAGTGATCACATAGGGAAAAGAATACTTCCAGAACTGGATTCTGGAGGTGACTGGCTAGTTCCTATTTAGAAAAGAATGTATGGAATCCTTTTTTTTTTTTTGTACTGGGTATCGAACTTGGGACCTTGCACTTGCAAGGCAGGCACCAGAACCACTGAGCTAAATCCCTGGCCCTGGAATTCTTGATTGTATTATAAAAAGACAGCATTTCTAAATGAATCTTTTAGGAATAGAGCATTAAAATTGTCTTGATTTTGAAAATAATATACTGTACTAAAATTCGGTATGCTTTTGCAAACATAAGTGCTAACTTCAAATTTTCAATAAATTCAGTATATACACACCATTTTGTCTATTATTACTATTTTTGGGTTTATTTTTCTTTGACTATTCTTTAGTATATTACTGAGTTTTAAAAAATCACAACCAGTCTCAATTTTGCTAAAGGAAATAACCCAAAGGACTTCATTTTCCACATTCTGGGTTCAGAGTATATAAGGGAAGCAGCAGTGCCTGAAGGTCTATGCTGATAATGATTTCAAAGTTATGGAAGTCTGAAAGAGAGTTGAGGAATCACAAGGGTAGAGTTGTAGATATATTCATTAGTCTTACTATGTTATAAATGAAGAAACTGAGCCTTAGTGAAATTAAGTACTCTGTCTCCAGTGCTAATTAAGGTATCTAGATTTTAGTTTTATTAAGAAACACATCTTTTCCTTACACTAATAAATGTAAGATCTATACTGATGCAAAATTTGTTTGGAAAAACTTCACAAATGGAAAAAGTACTTACTTATACATCAATGAAGTCACTTAATACACTTTTTATTGGAGTTCTTTCATGTGCAAAGTATAATACAAGACACTCATAGGAAACAAACAAAAATTTCCACAATTAAAAATCCTACAAGATTTTTCAGGATAAGTAGGCATTATGTTTGAGAAAATGTAATGTATATTTTTTTGTCCTGTTAGTGATATCTCCCTTAAACTAGATTTACAAAGTGAATTCTTGCATTAGTACATTTATAGTTAAAATTACTTAAGAGAATCTATAGTGTTAGCAAAATGCTACTTTACTGCAATAATATTTAAAATAATACTTTTTCTCTCCTCAGAGTGACACCATTATAAAGTAGGAAAACTTAGTCTGGAAGATTGATATCAATAATTGTATTACATATAATAAATACATATAATTTACATAATATTAATAAATTAATAGAAGGAAGACATAGGCAGGAATACAATTTAAAGGGAAGTCAAAAGCCTTGGGATTGTTGGTCAGCATAAGTCTATTTCTTTCACTGGCACTTGGCATCTTTTCTCTGATGTAGATGAATGCAGCTGCAGCTCTCTGCCAACTATAATTTATTTGGCAGTAATTCTATCCTAGCAGAGGGCACAGGATTGCTACTTATCAAGCAGAAACAAAGCACTGTGATGTGTAATTCCATGTTCATGATACTTCTTCATTACTATACTTATAAATCATTTATTCTCTTTGCTTTATTTTAAACTCTAGGTATTTGAATATGGTGTGACATGTTTTACTCTAAACTACCAACAAAGTGCTCATAATAGAGACACCAACCAAAAATAATAATGATAATAATAATAAATTTAAAAATAACATTTACTGGGTGGTTATTATGTTCCAGACACTGTGAAAAGCTTTTTATGCATTAACTGTGTAATGCAGTAATTGATATAATATTTATTATTCTTACTATTTTATAACTGAAGAAACCAAGACTTAGATAAATCAATACTCTACAAAAAAACAGACACTAGCACACTGAAGTTTAGAGACTGTCTTTCTATCATTAGGTTAAAGAATAAAGGCTATTGCAATATTATAATTTATTTTTCTGCAAAATAAGAAAGGAAAGTCTGATGAAGAGAATGAAAACTGTAAGACATATAAGTATTTATTTTTTTACTCAAACATTTGAATCTCAAGAGAGAAAATTCATATTCCAAATATTTTATAAGCTGTGATAGATAACTGATAAACAATCTACTTTGATTTATTTTATCCATGTAATAGTATCTCAGAATATTAAAGATTTGTTCAAATCTTTAGGATGCTATTGTGGCCTATATAAACAGTATATTTACTGTAAACCATTAAATGATTTTTGAAAGGTCTTAAATGTGAAAGAAAACTCTGAAACATCCTTGAATATGATAAAACAACAATCTGAAGTATCAATTACATTGTTTTTGGCGATGACATGTGTATTTTCTACTTAGTATTCAATTTCTACAGGAAAATAAGAATATATGTTTGAGTCTAGTAGCCAATTTAATTTCATAATGCTGTAGAAAAATTGCAGTTTATTTAGTGTGAATTTACATTAATCTTTGTTAAGTTTTTTTTCTTCTTTTTATTCCTAGGCAAGCAGATATATTTTCCTATTATTCTCAAAGACTCCCAAGTCAGTGATATTTTTTCTTGTTATCCATTTAAAATTTAAATTCTATGCACATAATTCAATATCTCTCTTCCTAATTTGTTTTTTTCCTTAAAATTTATAATCATCCAACATATCATGTATTTTATTTATGCATTTCTTATATTATTGGTTTCCCCAAAGCTTAGTAATATTTTTTTAAGGGCTGAATTTTCCTGTTCTGTTAACTCCTGTATTTTAAGTGCACAAAATATTGCCTCTTCCTTAGTAGATACAGAAATTTACAAAGTGAGTAAATAAATAAATATGAACCATCTTTTCTCATATTTTGTCAATTTTTATTGGAAATTTGATTTTTCTAAAAGCTAGGGGAAAGGAAAGAAGGGAAAGGAATAAATATGAGAAAAGGAAAAAACAAAAAGTCTTCGTAAATAGGGAGAGGTGAAGGAGTTCAAGGGAGGTCAGGGGAATGGGGAAAAAAATTAGAACCAAGATATATCATGGAAAGGTACAAATTCCTAATGATGAATGTCATCATATTGTGCACCTAAAATGTACTAATAAACTTAATGAATTAAAAAAAACACTAAAAGCTACTTACATATTAGATTGGAAAGATTTTTAGCTTATGAGTTATGCACTGTTACTTTTATGTATTTTGGCTTTTCTTACTTTTATTCATGTAGATAGTTTTATAGTTTTAGGTTAATTTTTTTGTATGGTATCTGGTGTTCAAATAAATGGTCCAAATATTATAAGAAAAATATCCCTGTCCCTTTCTCATTTGTGTGAAAATTTTCATTCTTTTGGAGTATGTCATGATACCCGATATTTGATATGACTCAAGCTTTATTGCTTTCTATTCCTAGAGGTCTACGTGGTTTTTTTCCATACTTGTTGATCAGACCACTTATTCTCATTGACATGGTCTTCAAGTAAAAAAGTAAAATAAGACTCAAAGGATTAGGCAGTATGAGGACCCTGGAAATTCCTGTCATTACCTCACCTCCTGTGTTTCCTTACCAAGTTACCCTGCCACCCAAACCCTGAAGGGTTACACCTAAAGGCTGTAAGGGCTCTGCCAGCTCTCCTTAGTCCCTGCCTCTGTTCTGTTCTTTTTTTTTTTTTTTGTATTAAATTCTTTTATTCGTGCATTGTAGGTATACAACACAATTACATTTCTCATTGGGAATTGTACCTTTATATAATGCATCTTGGTTCTTATTTTTTCCCCATTCCTAGCCCTCCCTTCATGCCCTCCACCCTTCCCTATTTACAAAGACTTTATTTCCATTTTTTCCATTTCTCATCGTTTTTCCTTTCCCTTCTTTCCTTTCCCCTGCCCCTCCCACTACCCCTACCCCTTTGGACCTTTTCTTCCTATTTTACATTATAGATTATTCATTCTAATCATTGGTACATTTTAGGTATACAATATAATGACATTCATCATCGAAATTTGCACCTTTACATAGTCTCTCTTGGTTCTTATTTTTCACCCTTGCCCAGCCCTCCCTTCAGCCCCTCCAGTCCTCCCTATTTACAAAGATTTTGTTCCTATTTTTCCATTTTCTCATATTAATCCCATTCCCTTCAAATCTTTCCCCTATCCCTCCCACTTCCTTCCCCTTTGCCCCTTTTCTTCCTATTTCACATTACCTATTATACATTTTGTCCTTATTTACATTTTCAGTGCACCCATGTTCATAGCAGCACAGTTTGTAATAGCTAAAACTTGGAAACAGCCCAAATGCCCATCAACTGGAGACTGGATAAAGAAAATGTGTTTTTTTAAATAAAATGGAGTACTACTCAGCCATAAAAAATGAGAAATTAGAGACATTTATAGCTAAGTGGATGCACATTGAAGCGATACTCTTAAGTGAAATAAATAGGACACACATGTGTAAATACCGAATAGTTTCTCTGGTGTGTTCTGTTCTTGAAACAGAGTAGTTGGCCAGAGATTAGCTAACAACTAAATATTTAGCAGTTTTTACAAAACCACACTTGACATTTTAGTGAATGGTTTTTTCCTAACCTTCACTTTAGAGGGCATAGAATGTAATGGGCATAATGAAATAAAAGTATTCCACAGTTTTGTAAGAAACATTTCTTAAGATTCAAGGGTAAACAACACATGACAGATTATTTTTACTGACAAAAATACAGTTTCATGACAGCAGGACTTCCCGGATGATCTGAGTTATTGACATGCTTTAATTTGCTGTTGAAGTAGCACTGTCTTCAAATAAGTATATAAAGGCTCCATATCTGTGTTTTTCGTCTTATTTTTTTCTATGTTCTCATTCCACTATAGTGTGTCTGATAAATGTCAAACAACAATAAAATCAATAATTATTATCAATATATAATTTCCTCTCTAGTTTTTCTGTTCTTGAAGTGGAGAATTCTGACAGTAATATAATTAAGTGAAAGAACATTGCCTTACGTATTAGTGAGATTAAATAGAAGGCAGGCAAGGCAATGAATGCTGGTAAAAGGAAGATAAGCAGAGGAGGTGGGAGAAGATTCGAATTAAGGGAGCTGAGTAGATCTGCATTTATGAAAAGTTTTCAGCAAGAATAATTAAAAACACAAAAAAGGAAAACACTGGACTTCCATGGGAACTGTAGACAACATAAGTATAAAATGAATTTGTAATGATAAAGAACTCTTTTTAAGTTATCTCTAACTTGATATCTAGGCAATGGTTAGTTTAAAATACTGGAGACACAGATGACAATCAATTGTCAATACTTAGCCATTTTAGGATGGGTGATGGACTAAATAAATAACTAAAGAATAAATATATAAGTATGAACCATCTTTTCACATACATACAAATCTATACATGTGTAACATACTAAGAGTGAAGAAGTTTTTGGTTATAAAATAATACAGATGTAATTTGAACATGATATTGCAACACAATTCAATAGAATCTGTTGAAGATAGGATCTACAATGGGTTCAAATGAATGGTATGGGGAATCTAAGGTAATGTGAAAAGTATTTTCATCCCTTTGTGAAGGATGAGACATTTATGTGAATTATATTTAAGAATAATTATTTCAAAAAAGTATTCATTAATTTATAAGAAAAAATTCCTTAATTTATTATAAGACTTGGGGGTAGGAAGAATTGCCATGGTGTTGGTTCTGGACCACACAAAAAAACTTGAGTTAGAAGAAAGCTGTTAGGGGAAAGCAAAGCAAATAGGGGTGGAGGGAAGAGTACTGTTATCCTCACATGGCCTGGGATGTGTGGCACATAGTGTCTGATCTCCTCACTGGAGCAGACATGTTCTGAATTTGAAGCTTCTGCCATCACCATAGCACCATTGTTCTAGGACTTACAGAGTATTTTACTCACTGTCAGGATATTCCTTAAAAATATTTTTATGGTGAAGGAATTATTCCGCAACACAAAAATGGCCTTATTTCTGAATAGGAGAAGCAAAAACAAACATATAAAAAACAAAATCAAATCCATAAGGTGAGTGCAACTATTTTCCAGATATAGGACAATGACTCTTTAAACTGTGTGTCTCCTCACTTTGAGCAGAGGCTAAGAACAAAAAGTAGTTTCATCATTTTTTTGAGTCTAGAGTTGTTATTTTTGACTTACAGAAATTTGAATATGTGTATTGGCCATTTATTGTTTCTGAAAAGGCAAGAAGTTGAATTACACCTGTTACTAAGCTATTATTTCTCAGCTTCTAATCTACCCTTCTGCTCTCTGCTTTTCAATGCTTTGGCTAACATTTTGGAAGCCATACTTATCTATGTTATCTGGTTTCTTAGAATACTACGCCAATATCATTCTTACTGGAGAACTGAAGTAGCATACTCTCCACCCAATTTGCTTCCCATTTTCTACTCATTGAGGTTCCTGTTCTTATTTACCCCATCAGCAATATTTCTTCTTTATGTGGCAGCAGGGTTTTTTTTTTTTAGACTAAGTTTAATTTAGTTTGCCAGTTTTGTAACAGTCAGTGCCATCAGCACCAGCTGGCTGCACCATCACTTCAGAGGCCTGAGTCTCAGCTCCAGCAGACAACTCTCAGAGTTCAGAAAGACCAGTTACCTGGCAAGCAGCAGCCACTTCCACATAGATGAGTTTCAGCTCTTTTTTTGCTTTGGGCAATTACTCCTGTGACACTTCACTGTTCCCCTGTAACTTTCAGTTACCTACTTAACAATGATTTATGTCCAGGTTACAAGTCCTTATAGTGTAAAACTGTCAGATTTATGAATGAATCTGATTTATGAACATTCCCCTTAGAATGGAATTTATTCATAAATCAGGGATTTACTGTATGGGATCACCTCTTTAACTGTTGTGTTATGTCTCCCCATTGAAGCTTCTTATTACTCAATATATCTGAGTTTGTGTCCTAATCTGAAGTTGAAGAATAATACTATGTAACTCACAGGATTGTTGTAAAATTAAAATACTATACAAACAAATAATTTATCATGATTTTGGATAAATAGTTTAATTAAATGTCATTATACAAAACAAAAATGTGAGGGTATGGAGAGAAAAGGCCTAAGGTCCTGACTGTGTAGAAATGAAAACGTAGGGGTAGAATTAAGCTAGGAAATGAAGAGTGGTGAGCTTAGAAACAGAAATATTTAACAGTCCTGTGAAGCTGTGTAGTTTAGTCTTTAAAGGGACAAATGGATCAAAAGAGAAGAACCCTTAGATGTTTCAAAGATAAGGTGTTGATTGAAAACAAATTTAGGATGTAATACAAAAAAGCTCAATAATGTTTGGATGATGACTGTAATGTGAACCTATATATAATTTGAATTTTTCAGAAAACAGAGTTCTATCAAAATCTCAACTCTAGATCTTAAGGCTAATTTTCTTGATTCGGTCTTTCAGATGTAGACTAAGGAAATATTTAACTATTTTGAAGTTATTTTGTTTGTAGCATGGTATATATTTAAACAAGGGTAAAGTGACAAGTGTTTGATTTTTATTGGATAACTGATACTTTTTGAAATATAAGCTCTGTTCTTAGCACCTCATTATCAAAAAATAAACTCATTGGAAACTAAAAGAAACATTTTAAAAAAATCATGAATAACTGATGAAATAGCTTTCGAAGAAATAGTGAACAACAAATTGCCAAAAGCACGGTTTAGAATTTTTAGAAAAAAACTGTGTTAATTTCAGTTTTCTCACATTAGGAGAGTTTATGTATTTTTATTTAATTGCTTTCATAGACATAAAATAATAGTTTCAGTATCTCGACCAAGTCTCTGTCTCGTGCAAATAGGAATAAAACCAAATAAAAGCAGAGGAAATATGCAGGCCTAGGACACAGGGATTATTCTATAAACATTACTTAATATAAAACAAACAAAAGAACAAGAAGGAGGACTTAATTTACAAATCAATAAAATGAATTAATATTCTTTAAAGCATCAGCAATATCAAACCCAATGAAAATATTTGCCAAGAACCTTCAAAGATCCTCTACTCACCAGGAAAAAAACATTTTTAAAAAACATTAGTAATGATTAATGCTTTTTTTTTTTTTCTGGTTCCAGGATCAGACTTAGGACCTTGTGCTTGCCAGACAGGCATCTTGCCACTGAGCTACATCCCTAGCCTCAGGAAGAAAATTTTTACAACATTCCCAAAAGTGAACATAAGCAGCACATCACATTCAGTGTAAATGAACTAGAGAGCTGTTTTCAGAGCTCATTTCCTTTACCTGTAAAATGTGCACAATAACAAATTCTATTACCTAAAGTAATATATGCAAACATACTTCATAAACTGTTAAACATTATCAAGTGTGGATTACTATGAGGAAACTCTGAGAGAGATAGTTGGGCAACCAAAGGTAATGTTTGATTAACATTAGGAGCTTTTCAAATTTGGAGACATTGGAACAAAATGGAATAGGCAGATATTTTATGACTTATTTGAGGGGAAAGGATATAACTAAATAAAACATTTTAGAATACCTACTATATACAAGACACTGTTGGTGTGTCACATAGGTTTTCATTAAACTTTAAAATGATTGGTTTTTATATTATGTAACACATACATTAAACGGATTTTTTTAAAAACTGCTTTTTTCATAATAAATAAAACATATAGACATGTGTAGTATTACCATGAGTTACATAAGGAAATTGTTACACAGATATTAAACTTATCTTAGTTTTCCCAGTCAGTGGGTAGTAGAGGTGGAGTGAGTGAAGATCTTTCTGATTCTAAGCTTTATAATCTTTCCAGTGAGCTTTGCTAGATTGGCCCCTTTTCTCCAAATATTTCTCATGTCAGCATTGTATTAAGTTTGATAAGGAAATTGTTACACAGATATTAAACTTATCTTAGTTTTCCCAGTCAGTGGGTAGTAGAGGTGGAGTGAGTGCAGATCTTTCTGATTCTAAGCTTTATAATCTTTCCAGCTCATGTCAGCATTGTATTAAGTTTTAATGATTGCAACTAATTATATTAGTCAGTATGTCCACCGCTGGGACAAAATACCAGATACACACATCTTGAAAGAAGAAAAGTTTCTTTCGCTGACAGTTTCCACTGGGGTTAGTCCATGATTAGTAGGCTACAAGCAGAAAGAATGGTGGAAGGGCCTGGCCTGGCAGAGGACAGCTACTCACGCCATAGCAAACAGAAAGCAGAGAGAGAGAGAGAGAGAGAGAGAGAGAGAGAGAGAGAGAGAGAGAGAGAGAGA
>NW_004624735.1:35514584-35543993 GCF_000247695.1 Heterocephalus glaber
AATATGAGAAAATGGAAAAATGGGAACAAAGTCTTTGTAAATAGGGAGGGATGGAGGGGTTGAAGGGAGGGCAGGGGAAGGGTGAAAAATAAGATCAAAGAGTGATTACATAAAGGTGCAAATGTCCAATGATGAATGTCAGTATATTGTATACCTAAAATGTACCAATGATTAAAATGAATAATTGATAATGTGAAATAGGAAGAAAAGGTCCAAAGTAGTAGGCCAAATGGGAGGGGTAGGGGAAAGGAAAAATTATGAGAAATGGAAAATATGGAAACCAAGTCTTTGTAAATAGGGAAGGGTGCACGCATGAAGGGAGTTCATGCAATGAGGAGAAAATGAGAATCAAGATACATCATGTAAAGGTACAATTTCTCAATAAAAAATGTAAATGTATTGTATACCTAAAATGTACCAACAAAAGAATTTTTTAAAAAAGATACATCACGTAAAGCTACAAGATCCCAATGATGAATGTAACTGAGTTTTGTATATAAAATGTATCAATCAACTTAATGGAAGAAAAAATAAAGAACTCAGACCTATGTAAAATAACATCTCTACACAGAGAAACAAAGGAACAACAAGAGATAAAAAGCAAAGTGATGCCTCTAATAGTGAACCAAGGAAAATCAAGCCAAAAACCCAAGAGAGAGGTTGTCAGGAAATATCATTTTACCTTCAAAAGCTTCACTTTGCCCACCCTCGAGCAATGCACACTCAACTTCCATGGAACTCTGCAGTGTTATTTGCTCCAAGGAGAATACACCCGCATTGAATTCCTTGTAGGTGATTTAATTAATTTCTCTGCCTTGTCTCCACTCACAAAGAACACGAGCAAATCATAACAACACTATAGTTTTGACAGACAAATAAAAATTAGTTTCCCTTTTTTTAAAAAAAGTAGTACTATCTTCAAGATTGGCTCTAAAAAACAGAAGAGAGACAAAAGGAGGATGAGGGTTTCTTTCATCTAACTCGAGTCATTAGTAATGGGGGATATTTTAAGCTTATATGCTTCTATATAATTGTAACATGTGAAATCAATTGTGTTTTGATGAATAACATATGCTTCCACAGAACTCAAATCTCAAGAAGGAGGGTACTTACTGTCAGTTGCACAGTATTAATGCTTACTCTTTGAGAGAGTACTGATATGCCTATTTCCATTTGCGTCAAGATGCACAAAGAGAAGGGGAGTTATTTGTAAGGATCAAGATTGGCATTTCTGTGATCTTGAGGTAAAGTCATAATATAGCCTGGCTGGTAGCCTCTGTGTCAGTCAGTAATTGCCAAAGTCTCCCCACATACTTGTGTCACAGAACCAAATGGGAAACTAAGCTAGCTGTCTGCTCAAAAGAAAGCAGAGCATTCCTAAGCTATTTCTCTCCCTTCCCTTGTTCTTTGTCCTTCCTTCCTTCCTTCCCTTCCTTCTTTTCTTCTTTCTTTTCTTTCTTTCTTTCTTTCCCTCTCTTTCTTTCTTTCTCTCTTTTTCTTCTTTTCTTCCTTTCTTTTTTCCATTCTCTCTCTCTCTCTCTCCCCCATCCCACCTTCTCCTCTCCCTTTCCCTCTTCCTCTTTCTCTCCTTCTCCCTCACAGTATAGCCAAGCAACTCTGAATACAAGGGAGTTTTCACTTTATTCACAGTCCTGTTTTCATTGTCAAATTCAGTGTTTGCACATTAAGGAAAATGTCAACTCACTTTAAAGGGTTAAAAGGCACAACTCTTTTACTGAACGTTAATAATACCTAGAAAAACTTTTTTTTTTCCACTAGGAAAATGAGGCAGAGTTTGATGTTCTTTAATTTTTGTGAAATAGAGAATTTTAGCTTTAAAATACTGACAGAGCAGGATGTATATTAAGAGACCATTCTTGTCCACTCATCTTGGACCATCCTCTGCCTCCTAATACATACCATTATCCTGTGCTTAATTTATTTTATATACACATGAATATATGTTCACATATACATATATATGAATAATATATCTGAACCAAGTGCTGGGGTTTTTTATTCTTTCTAAAATTGGAACAACAATTGGAAAAGTTGAAGGGATATTCTGAAATTTAGAACTGTTATTTCTTCCATAAAAAATAAAGCTTTCTCTAAACACACTGAGCTAAACTGCTTTGTAAATTATTCAAATGATAATCATTCCACAAATCTAAATTGTATAAGTAAAATTCCACTTATGTGGCTTCTTTTTTATGCTTGTCAACATTGTAAATATTACTTCAGTTCTGCGAACAAATTTTGAAATCTAAACTTATTTTAATTTACAATGACCAATAATGAATGTGCAAAAAGGAAAGAAATTCTGAGTTAAAAATGCTTTAGTAATGAAACGATCTCTGAAATTGCCATGCTGCTGTACAATTTTTGCACTAACTGCACAAATTCAAGAGAAATGTTTTTATGAAAAAAACTGTGTACTGTATGTTTTCAATTTGTACTCATTTTTGAAATACAGCTCTTTATCAGTTTCTTTTCTTATCCATTATTTTAGTTCTGTAACAGAAATAGACTCATGAGTCTTAAGATTCAATTTTTGTTCTATATTCATACAGAGAAAATGAGTTTTACTATACAACTGTACATATGCAAGGAATGTCATAGTATTTAATTACAATGGGGTCTAACTCCAAGCCTCAGTCTTGCTAAGAAATTCTACTTCTATAGTTATTCCCAACATTCACCTACTATAAGCTATGTGAAAGATTTTGTCAAATTTGATACACAAAAGGAGAAGCAAAACATTAGTCATAATGTATTTGGAAAGCCTTCTGCTTTTGGTGTCCCAGAAAGTCTACAGTTTCAAGGGTAGATGTTCATTGCAAATATCTCCATGATCCATTAAGGTGTAACAGGTCTATTTTTTTCTCTGTGGTTTCAAAGTAGGTTTAATACATCATGCTTCCTATTTATGAACTGCAATCCCCTGGCCCTTTCACCTTCTTTAAGACACAAAAAATAGTTGAGTCATATATCCTAATCTCTTTCTAACCCAAGATCTTCTAGTTCTTTTGTGATCTTTTCAGTTGTAGGTCCATTGCATCTACTTTGTTCTTAAAAGCTCAATCCATTTTCTCTTGCTTCAGGAGCTCAACCTTCCAAACACTAAATCTAGAAAATGAAGTTGTCTGCAAATAACTTCTGCTCTTAGCTTGGTAACAAAAATCTTTTTTCCAGTAAGAAAGACCAAAGAGTTTTAGCTGCTGTTTTCGAATAGGGGTGGGAAAAATATTTTAAGAACAAAATAGAAATCAACATCTTAATATATGACCCTGTTTCTCTGTTTTCTGAAAGTGGTACAATAAACATGCATTATTTTCTTAATTAGGAAATATTGCTTACAATTTTATAGAATGCACTTCCTTTTTTTTTTGTATGGTAGATCGAATTCGGGACCTTGCACTTGCGAGGCAGGTGGCAGAACCACTGAGCTAAATCCCTGGCCCAGAATGCACTTCTTTTTGAGTCATTGCAACTGGATGCATTTAACTAAAGGAAGTAATAAAAAGGAGTTTTCAAAGAGAGGACTAATGAACTACATGATCTTTGGATTTAAACTGCATAATGCTGTTTTCTGATTCTATTAAATTTTAGTTACATTATTTGCCTATAGTATATTATTTTAAAAGGATGCAGATTTCTTATCTCATTTTGGAGAACTGTAAAGTTTTAAAATTGCATTGAATTTCTTTGTGTCTTTCTAAGTATCAAATTGTATTTCTAGCTGTCAGAAAGGAAAGGTATCAATTAGCAGTCTACTATCCACATACCTGGTAAGGTGGCATTATCTTAAGGTTCTAAAAACTGACTCCTGAACAAGGATATAATTCAAATGATGATAGTTACTGAACTAGATGGCAAGAACAATAACCAATTGGAGGAATCATTTGTCATAAATCTTTAAGGGTCTAATACTCACTCTGATCCTGGCATGCACTACCAAGATGTCTGGGTTGACTGAGATGATCCTCAGATAATATACTCTGTTTAAATTCATATTAAATAATGAAATTAAAGAAATAATATTTTTTCAGTTTACTAAATGAATTGTTAGGTTAAATTGTCACTTCATCTTACAACTGACAAAGAAGTCAATGTTTGGAAAATTCAAATGCTAACAAAGAGGAACTGTTGTGATGCAGACTATAAGTTTCCAGACATAAAATACATTTCCATGATTTTTAATCTGCCCTGTAGTAAGTACTCAATATGCACCATCATAATTCATCTCACAACAAACTAGTGAATCAAGTGTATTAACATTCTCATTCTATAAAGATGAACAGTTATTTTGTACCATCCCATGAATAAGCAAGAAACAAATTGAATAAATTGACATGGACTTAAGGGAGCTAAAGTAATGAAGGAAAGGCAATGGACACAGAGAGATTTGGGGTGAAAAGTAGATTATCAGAAATAGCAAAGTACTAGCAACTCTACCTTAACAGGATATTCTACAAAAGAGATGGTTCATCTTATACTAGTAAATCTATAAAAAGCTACTCCACCCTCCCCAAAACTTTGTCCTATCAGAGAAAGGCAGATTTGAATTACCAAAGCTGTATATGCAGTATTACTGACTGCTTATATCAGCTGTGCAATTTATTCAGAGAAGCTGTGGAGGAGCTGTCATTTGACTCAGTAGTTTGTAAATTGCATAGAGTTGCTCTAATATGTTAGCTTTAAAAATACTGTTGTGTTAAAGATTTAATGCCAGTTAGATTAGTTCTGCTTCTCTTTTTAATAACTGTGTCCACTGGAAACAATCATATAGTTTATTAATTTCAAATGAAAGAACTGGAGCAAAGTTATATTTTGGAGCAAAGTGGCCAGTGAGTCTTGATTGCAGATATATAATCTGAAACAGTGATTATTAAACTGCTGTAAAGTTAGCAAAGAGGAGGTAGAGGAGATATTGCTTCCCCAGAGCCCTATCCTCTAAATATATGCAGAGATTCTGATATACATTTCTTGTCCATCTGAATTGAGAATTTCTAGAGGATTTAGATGACAAACATTAACAGGGTATTTCACGCTACTGGAAATTCCAAAGAATTGATTCTTTCCATTCTGTAGTCAATTCAAATGTGTATTCTATAATATCTCTAATCATTAGTATATCAAAATACACTAATTCAATTATTTATTTTAAAAATTAGAAGCAATCAAACCAAGATACCTTCTTAATATTCAGATTTCTTAGAAATAAGTTATTTGAGGATAAACTCTGTGAGTGGCTTTAAGTTCTTAGTTTTGCAATAGCATGGCTGTCACTTGTAACAAAATAATACAGAGAAAAGTCCTGCTGTAGTAGGCTATTTAGTACACAGCCAGGAGACAGCCTTTCACAGTCTATTCACTAATGACTTGTCCAATGTAGTTTAAAATAATTAAAATGATAAGGCCAGATCACATTCACAGACAGACTATTAAATAGTCTAATAGAACTTAATTGCTCCAGTAGAATCACCAGATTCATCATCTGGTGCAGAGAAGCAAAAGGAAATATTGAATATTTAATTTATGTATTTACCTTTAAAAATGAATATAGCACTTTGGTAATCCTGAGAGTCAACAAAGAAATGATCATTCAGAGTGAAATGGAACTAATTTGGGATATCCAGGTTCAGAAATAAAAAGAGGAATTCAAGACAGAAACTGCCTTGATAATAATAAGAGATGATTCTTTGGATTAGAACTTATAGGAAGAATGTACTGGTTGTTTAATATCAGCCTTCATATTCATGTAAAATCCCATTCTTCATAATCTAACCACAAATTAGCAAGGCAAGTTCTAGGCAAAATTCTTAAGCAGTTGACTGTATTCTCTACAAGGCTTCTTTACCTTCTCCTTTATCCTCTTGTCTCCATTTGGCCCCATGACTTCTGATATAATTTTATCATTTATAAATCTACATTCTTAAAACCTCTCCCCTAGAAATCCTGAGTCTAGAAATTTATTGTTTTTTTTCTGTAGCCTATTACCCTAAATTCTTCACGCCTCAGCTTTCATTTATATCCTTATACTCTATGAGATATTTGCTCCCTACAGAAGGAATAAGGAATAATTTGTTAATCAAATTTATGCTTAGAAAAAATAGTAAACTCTCACATATATACTTTTCTACCTTCAGTAAGACCTACAATTTAACATGCTCTTTGTCATAAAAGGGTACAGCAGTGCAGTGCCAGTACAGCAAACCTCACAGGAAATGTGTAATATTATAAAAATAAATTTTAAAATATTAGTTTTAAAGCTCAAAACATTTTACCCATGAAATCAATTTTATAAATTCTAGTGAAGTAGGGATTTGGCCTACATACGCCTAATTAACCTACAATACATTTTGAGTGTCACTATACTGTGTTCCTTTGTTGCTGGGAGAAAACACCTCATTTCAGATAGGAATTAATGAGTACTGAAGTGAGCCAGCGTGTCTTTTCTTCACCTTAGGTTCTAGTCTACAGAAGAGAATTTCTCTTTCCAAGCAAAGCTTACATGACCTCTCTCTACCTTTGTGGTTACGATATTAAAGAAGCAATAAAGGAATTTTAGTCTCAAAGGAGATCAAAAGGTATTGGATCAGAAGGTGATGAAAAAGTATTTTAGTTGAGAAAATGATAAAGCACAATTTCTACTGAATATCAAAAGCAAAGGAAAAATGAATTTTCTGTTTGTGTACTGCATAAGATTCGTAGGGCGTTCATTCTGTCCACTAGGAGTGACTTTAGGAAATCTAAATTCATCTGCAACTAGATTACTTTCTTGTTGTCTCAGTTTCATATAATTGCCCAGGTGCCACTTAAAATAATGGTTTCCATATGCATGTCTGCTTTTTACAAAGAATGGAAGCCCACTAAAGTAATCTTTACTTCCCTCTCTCCTTTCTTTTCTTTTCTTTCTTTTTTTTTGGTACTGGGGATCTCTCTCCTTTCTTTTCTCCCTCCCTACGTACCCTTTTCCTGTCCTTTCTTTCTTTTTCTCCTGTCCTTGTGTCCTTCCTCTCTCTTTCCATTCAAACATTTTTTCTTTTGCAAAAAAAAAGTAAAAATTATATAATTTTAAATAAGTACATTTCTCTACAGAAGAATTCCTATTTTTCTTTTAGATATTTAAAAGAAATTTATTTTGTCTTTGCATAATCTAAATGTAGTAAAATATAATTTTTGGTTAATAATATTTGAATCTTTTTTATCGTTCATTTACTTTTTTTACTAGCTCCTTAAATAGTTCAAAATGAAGCAATTTATTAAAAAGATACAAAACTGAAAGTGGGGATTTTCAACAGTTTAAAGTAGACCTATAATTTTTAAAGAATATTATCATTGAAAACACTTCTGTTGTGAAAACTTTATGGATTACTGACGTATTCTAATGAAATCCTTACTGGCTATCTACAAAAGGGATAACACTATTAGTGAGAAATAACTCAAGACCGCTTTACACTACTTTAATCTCTTCAGAGGGAGATGGTTCTTGTGATCTAATGACCTTCCTCAAAAGCCCCACCTCCTAGAAGTCCTGTCACTTCCTAATATCACTGCCCTGGGTACCAAATTTCCAACACATGAACCTTTTGGGGACGAACCACAGTCAAACCATAGTACAATATGAATAAATTATATTATAAATGAGATATTTTAATTGTGGAAACCAAATTTTTTTTCAATTGTTGCTGACTAAAGACATTGCTATAGATTATATAGCCTGCAATTATTATCACGTTTACATATTATATTCTCAATTAAATGGATGCAGCTGTTGATCTGCCAATTCATAAGAAAATGCTCTTTTCTAAGGATTTCTCTTCTCCCTAAATTTTATTGAGAATCAGACATATACTTGCCTGTGTCTTTTTTTTTTTTGAATCAGTATCATCCTGCTCGTTCAGGTCTGACTCTCCAAAAAAGATCTAGGTTGTGTGCTATCCACCACTACTACTATCTATGTCTTAAAGATGTGAAAAACTATCTTGACACTGTTACCACTACCTTGTCTTCCTTTACAGAGCTATAATAGCTGATAAATTTCTTTTGAAATGAGAGAAAGTTTTAATATTCTTTCTTGTTTTCTCTCTTATGCTCCAACACAGACATCCTGCTACCAGACTGTCTGGTCCTTAAACTCATTATAATGGGAGAGTTCTTTCTATTAATCCATAGTATCAACCATCCATACCAGGGCTTTTTATTTATCTATCTGCATTTACTTCCTAGGTGATATTCTGAGCCATGGGTTTAAATAGAATCCATATGTTATTAGCTCTCAAATGTATATATAACTCCAGCCTCTTTGTCTCAAGAACTACAGACTTGAAAATTTAACAACACATTCAATATTCTTACCTACATATGCAATAATTTCATTAATCTTAATGTTTCTCAAACAGACCCTTGAACTTGCTCCTCATCTATTAATCTTCACCTCAATAACTGGCACCTTCAATTTTGTTTTCCACTCCCCTGGCCAAAACTTTTTGAGTTTTCTGAAGTACTGTTTTTCTTACTTACAAAGTTTATTCCTTCCATACTTCCTATTCGTCTGGTCTTTTAAAAGTTCATCCAGAACCTGATCACATCTCACTCTACCATCTTCAATATTACCCCAGTTCAAACATTCATTGTTTCTCACCTAAATTACAATAGCAGTCCTCTGAACATTATCACTTTAATATTTGTCCATTGTCTACAACATCACCCAAGTTTTTTAAAGCTTACATTAGATAATGTCAGTTTTCTCTCCAAAACTCTAATAACTATTTTATCATTCCAAATGTTCTGTTAATGCTTGCATCATCTGACTTTTGTGGCTTCCACTCACTCATTATCTCTTTGACTTTACCTCCTGACACTCTTCCTTACATCAGAATGCCAGCCACCTCTGCAGGACCTGCGTTTGTATTACCTTCATATTTCTGATTAAATATCTTGGGAAAACTTCCCAGATCATATCAAATCAAATAAAAAATGCTCCATTTTTCTTAAGTCCTCTTAATCTGCATTACACAACATAGAATCTGAAGTTCATCTCTTTGGAATTCTGTTATTTAACTGTAAACTTGGCCAAGTTTCTTGGTTTCTCAGTGCCTCATTTCCCTCAGCTATGAAATTAAGATACTTTTAATAAGGGCTGGGGACTTAGCTCAGTGGTTCCACCGCCTGCCTCGTAAGTGCAAGGTCCTGAGTTCAATCCCTGGTACAAAAAAAAAAAAATACTCTTAATGTCTTTCTTATGAACACTTGAAAAATAGTTTTCAATAGCAGTAACCATATGGCTTATGTGCTTACTACATGTTTACTACATGAGTGTTTACTGCTCTCACTATTATTTTTTATAATTATTATTCACTGTGCATATCAATTAACACTTTCTATATTTCTGTGTTTACATATCCAGCATCACATATTAAATAGGCAAGTTTATATGCTGGTATTTAGAAAATTACTAAAATATTAAAAATCATGTTGCATTAATCTATTTTAAGTCATACCATGTTCAGAGTTCTGCGTAGGGTGTGTTTTTTTCTTTTTAGGGATAGTTTGTATAGTAACTGTCTCTTATGTTAGTGACTTACATATGCACAAATTGAAACTGTAAATTGTGAACACTGGAAAGCATCGTGACATAGAATATAAACATCTTAGTAATATATTAAAATGAATGTAAAGGAGGTTAAAATTACATTACTGTGAAACTTATCTTCCAACTCTAGGTTAAACTTTGGATATCATATTAGCGGGTAACTGTTAAGAGCTTTGAAAACACTGCACATTTCTGTTCAAGCCAGAATTATTGTTTCTTTGTAACTTATTCAGCTTGGCAATTGCTTTTGATTTAGTGGATTGATAACATGTTAAAATGTATTTACATGGTTTGAAACTATTCATTTCTACACACTATTTTAAAAAATCATCTACTAGATGAAGCATACAATAAAGCTACCTGTGCTAAAATTTTGGAGTTTAGGTCCTTTAAAAAAAGAATTAATAATCATTGGCTACATCTATGATAAAAGTGATTTTGGTTTAGTTAGATAATGCTGCAGTTGGTGAAAATGATGAACATTTAAAATGTTAACACCCTGTGAATGCATTGGATTTAAGAGAATAAACTTTTTGTAAAAATCAAAAAAAATCCCCCAAAACAAAAAACAATGTAACTTCATGGGCGTACTTTAGTTTAGTCACTGCACAATTCCAACTCATAGTACCTGGCACATAATGGGAACTCAATATTTTTTGAGTGAATGAATGAGACTATATTTAGATAATCCTCAACTTTATTTATAAACTAATACTAGCACTAGTGATATATTTGGTGAAAATAAGCTTTCTGCTTGATTATAACAAGGGTGAAGAAAAATCATGTTACGTTTGAATGGCTATTATTATTCATTAGGGAAATTTCTGCAAAGTACACTGATATCAAATACAAGGAAATAATGATTGCACAAAAACTTTCTAATTTTTTAGACTTTCATAATCACAGAAGGTTTTTTTATGGGAAACAGTCACAGTAATCTATTTATCCTTATATCTCAAAATAGGCAAAATAATCTTTGAAATACCTATAAATATTAGCAAACTATGAAATTATGTACACTTCCTGAAAATGTTGTTTTCTAGTATCTTTACTACAGTTTTCTCTACCTCAACAACATCTGTAATTGTACTCTGTCTTCTTAGTGTAGTTCCTTTGATCTATTTTCTTGGTCATTGTGGTGATAGTTTTAAGCACTAATCGAAATTGTCTGACAATTTAGACAAACTATTAGTCCTGATAAAGATGAAGTCCACTGTGAATATTGAGATATCCAGGTCTCAGAAGAACCAGACACTCAAAACTGTTCACACACCCTTTTGTAATAAATAACATTGATGTCATAGATTCAAGCAGACGCTACCAGGGTGAGAGAATTTCTCATCTACCTGGTTTTCTTCATCTCTCTGGACTTTGTTTTCTTTTAGTCCAATCACTGGGAAGAGAAGGGTGAATTAATTAAATTTCAGTTGGATTATCATTCACGGATCCTTCTGCACCCTTATCTCAAAAGACAAGGAATTAGTTTTCAGTTTCCTGTTTCAAAAACACAATAATGATGCTCTATAGAACCATTTCACCCAATAAAATACAATGATATTTTAACATACAATGCAATCATGAAAGGAAGCTAGAAATAAAATTATTGCTCATTGTAGTTTTTTTCCTCAGAGGAAACCTTAATGATTTTTACTTACATCTTTGCAAAATCTTCAAAGCTAATTTATAGCTGGGAAAATTAGAATTAACTATGTGAATATCTTTTATTCCCTAAAATGCTATTGAATATTTAAAGTTATGTGAGTCTCAGATGCCCTTTGTCTCCCTGAAGGTAACTTGCTAATTGCCTTCTCTACAGTAGAAAAAGTTTTACTTGCTCTCTGAATAAGCTGAAAAAAAAAAAAAACCTTCTCAATAAATCAGAGACATTCCAAAATGTCAGAAAAATAAACATAGAAAATCTTATTGTGTGCTATTTGTACAAATCTGTCTTAACCATGTCATTTGTCGTTAAGTCAAATGTCAAGTTTTAAAATCCCTAAATTACTTGTCCCTCTCGAGTAATAGAAAAGATAAATTAGGAAAAGATCTTCTGGGGCCACTTGAAAAAATGCTTTCATAATAGAACCACATAAATTGAAATTTTTTGACTGACCAGGCATGGACTGGTACATAGAAATTTTCATTCACTTTCCTTTAACAATTGAAAAATTGAGCATGGACATTTTAAATTTTTATCTAATATAAACACAGATTCTAACATATTTAGAACAAATGTGGCACTGTCATTTGTTAAAAAATGAACATACACTGCAAAGTACCTATCATTATTCCCAGTTTAAAGATAAAATGAAGTTCCTAAAGTTTAAGTAATCTATATAGGGTTAAATTAGACAGTAATACTGAGATTTACTTTGAATAAGGACCTTCTTATTTCAGAGTCTAAATTATAGTACTTTTCTATAAAGTACAGACCTAAAAAATGTAGTGTTCATTTTTTTTCTGCTGAGCAAGCCAGTATGTCATTACAAAATTGGTATCATTACTATAGGAAAATGGTTTAATATCAAGATGATGATCATCATGTTAAGGCTGTGATACATATTTTAAAACATATGCTTCAAAGAGATGATTTTAAATAATAAAATTAAATCTTTAAACTCATTAAGAGTGTTAATAAAATTCAAAAGTTAATTTTCCCAATTATTAAGTGTAGTAAAAATATATATGTAAATAAACGTACATGTGTATATATACTCATATATTTTGTTTGTTTTTTTTGGTACTGGGGATCGAACTCGGGACCTTGCACTTGCGAGGCAGGCGCTGGAACCACTGAGCTAAATCCCTGGCCCCATATACTCATATATTTTAATTAAACTTATTCTGAAATAATTGTAGATTCACAGTTATTAAAAATACATAGAAATTTCATGCACTGTTTATTCATTTTCCCTGGAGGATAGTACATCTTCCAGACCTTCTGAAACACGGTCAAGATATGGCACATACTCAACAGCACAAGGATATCTAGCAGTATCTTACTGCTTTTGTGTAAAAAAAAAAAATCACACTTTGTTGACTCCAAACCACAGAAACCTACTCTTTTACAATTCTAGTGTTTGGAAATTTCAGAGAATCTCACTGAACTAATATCAAGGGGTCAGGAGGGCTGTGTCTTTTTCTGGAATTGGTAGGGAAGAACCCACTTTCCTTACTTTTCCAGCTATAAAGCTCACCTATATTCCTCAGCTCCTGGTTGCCTTTCATTTCAACACCAGCAATGTTATATGGAATCTTTCTCATATCCTGTCCGTAAGACACTAATTGTCCCAAATCTCTTTTCCATATTAAAAAGACATTGGCAATTACAGGGAACCCATCCAAATGATACAAACTCATTTCTTTATTTTATGTTATTTATTTATTATTTTATTATTTTTTTTGGTACCGGGGATTGAACTCAGGTCCTTGCATTTTTGAGGCAGGCAGAGGAACCACTGAGCTAAATCCCCGGCCATCACTTCTTTATTTTAAATTGGTAAGTAATCTTAATTTTATCTGCAGCTTTTACAAAGCAATTCATATATTGACCCATTGAGGAAATTAGGATATGGTTTTCTTTTGGCTAGGGTCAAGGATAGATAGGCAGCATTTGGCTTCACATTCATATATAGCCGCATCCAATTTTCTCTTCCTTTATATGCTCTGTCTCCCATTCTTAACTGGATCACAGTCCTTTGTCAGATGTGGTTTGTAAGTATTTTCTCCCAGTGTATACCTTTTTATTTTTTGCTCTTAACTGTGTCTTTCACAGAGGAGTTTTTCTATTTTGATTTTAATGAAGTCCAGTTTATCAATTTATTTTTCTTGTACGGATCATGATTTCAGTATGAAGTTTAAACTCTTTGCCTAATCCTATGTTTTCAAGACTTTTTTCCTAAAAAATTATAGTTTCACACTTTACATTTAATTGTATGATTCATCTAGAGTTAATTTTTGTAGAAGGCATGAAATTTAGGTTGAATCCCATTTCCAAAAGATAAATATTTTTTCAGCACTGTAGGTTGAGAAAGCTAATTTTTTTCCATTGAAATTCCACTGAAAGTTCTTAAAAAGTCACTTGGCTATATCCCTGTGGCTCTCTTTCAGGGTTCTCTATTTTGTTCAATTGACTTAAGTGTCTGTCCATGCTTCTATCAATCACACATAGTCTTAATTGTTCAAATCTATGGATGTAGCATTGGTTGCAGTATTTGCTTTCCTTTCTTTTGAGATCTGCAGTATCAATACTGATATCCCTTATTTTACTCTTGATATCAGTAATTTGTATTTTCTCTCATTTCTTCTTCATCAGTCTTAGTGGAATTTTGTCAATTTTATTGATTTTTGAAAAGAACCAGCTCTGTGTTTCATTGATTTTCTGTTATGGTTTCTCAATTGTTTTTGTTTTAAAGTTCATTGATTTCTTCTCAGTACACACACAACAAAACACATAAAAATTAATATTACTCTTATAGTTTCTCTCTTTTTTGACTACCTAGAGGGTATTTATTTCCCTTCTTTTTCTAGGTTCTACACAAAAAAATCATAAATGGACAACTAACAATATTTAAAATAAAACTCTCACATCATCCATTTCTGTAGGTTGTAAGGAACCTAAACTTATGGCTCTCCCTGGAATGACCTCCATCCAATGACTGATGGCACAGATGTGACATGATTACCTGACTTATGAGAATTCACAGGGCTTTTCTTGCTCCTGAGCTCCCTGTGAAATTAGACAATGTTGTCTTTGAGCCTGTGCTGAGTTTTACATTTTGCTATGCTCCATCTTGCTGCTTTTTTTCTCTTCCTAAACTCTTGTCCACTGGACCTATGATAAGACTCCTATGATAAATTCCCTCTCAGAGACTTGGAGGATTGAACATGTCATTTAGTTTGACAATTTCTCGGTACACTAGTTTGTCTAATTTTCATGTTTCAATATTGCTATACTTTGATATATTTTTTATATATTTTTCAGCTTAGCTATATTCTCTCTCTCTCTCCCCCCTCTCTGTTTGTTTTTGTTATTGTTGATACAGGGTCTTGCTATGTAGTTCAGCCTTGTCTTTTACTCATTATGTAGCCCAGGCTGGCCTGAAACTCACAGCAATCCTCCTGCCTCAGCTTCCCAAGTACTGGGATTGCAAGCATATGCCACCAGCTTTTTATTTTGTCTTATTTTGTTTTCTTTTGGATGATGACCTCCTCTAGTGTTTTTCTTTGGGAGATAGGCAGCCTTATCTTATTCTTTTCTTTTAGAGGACACTCTGAAGTTTACATTTTAAAATTTATTTTCTAGTTATTGTAGATGTTTCATTTTGTATATTTTTAAAAAGTGTAGCTATTGGAATTTCTTTGCTTTTCTATAAATTGTTAAAGAAAATATAGAAACTCATCCTGAGCTCTAATTACCTAATATTACCCAGAATTTAGCTCCTTCATTAATTTTAATAAAATAATCATTATCATGCTTTTATATGGGCAATATTCATTTATGTTTACTCACACATCTACTTTTCTCTTGTGTTCAACATTCTTGTAGCTTCTCAGAACTTTAATCTTCAATTCTCAACTCTTTGGCTAAATGTATCTACTAGATACTCCCTTAGTGACAACTAATTGATTGTAAACTCAACTTTTACTAGTTTGAAAATGTCCACATTCTAGAAAGCTAGCTTTGATGGGTATAAAATTTAAGTTGACACTTTATCTTTTGCAACACCTTGAGGACATTGTTTCCTTTTCTTTAGTTTACATTGTTTCTGTGAGAAGTCACTTTGTTAACTTGTCTTATGGATTTTAATTTCTTACTTGTATCCTTGTAATAACTTACTTTGACTAAGACATACACACCTACACACAGTTCTTATTGCAGTAATACCTTAGTACTTCATGGCTTTGAAACTGATGAATTTGGAACTCAGCCTTTCTTTCTTTCTTTCTTTCTTTCCTTTTTTGTGTATGAGCAATTATTAGTGTGTTTGAGATACATAATAATTGCAGTCATTTGGGGGAAGCAGTATACATACATATTTATCTTGGTCATTTTTAACCCCTTGCCTTTGCCCTCTCTTGTCCCTCCATGTCCTAGCTTTATTCATTGTGAATAAGCTAGAACTTGTTTGTGCCCATTGCCTCATAACTTGACCTTTCTAGTCAAAACAATTGATTTGATACTCACCGATTTTCATACTCAGTGTGCCTCCCAGTAACAATTAAAACAAGCACCAAGATACCAATATAATTATAAGCTTAAGAATTTTCACCTTCTTTAATGACTAAGATTGTATTATTTCTTACAGATTATCACTCATCTTTTTAAGTGTTCTATTTCTATCTTCTCTTTATTTCTGAAATCTCCAATTAGATAATAAAGATAGGCCTTCATTCTCTCTCTTCAATATCTCTTACTTCCTTTTTAATAGTGAAGCAGTTTTTTAAGTACTCCATCTTTCTATGATTTATTCTATGTAATTTATTAAGATATATTTTCCTGATGTATCACCCTTCAGTGAAATCAAATTTGTTTTGAAATTGTCCATATCATTTTAAATTTTGATTTCTGCATACTTTTTACTTTATTGTTTCCCAAAAAATTATTTTCACATCCACTCAATCATTTTAGTAGTCTCTTGTATCATTTTCACATTTCTCAATCACTCTTGTGTTGATCTATGCACTTTAAACATACATATTTGGTATGGTTTACATCCAAAATGTCCCCTAAAAGTGTCACTGGTCAGAAGCAGGGCTTTTGGAAGGAAATTAAATCATTGGGTTACTACACTCCAAAGTGACTGATCCATTGACAATTTCATAGCTGAACATGCTGTTAGGAAGTAGGACCTGAAGAGGAGGGTCACTGTGGGTGTGAGCTGAAAGGTGGTATTTTTTCCTGGTTCTTCCCCTGCTCTCTGCTTCCTGGGTGACATGGATTGAGCAGCTTTCCTGTGCTATGCCCCTCCATCACACTACTTCTGCCTTGGAACCAGTCAACCACAGACTGAACCATCTGAAACCTTGAGCGGAAATAAACCTCTTCTCCTTTAAGTTGTGAGTATTAGGTATTTCATCCTAGTGATGGGAAAGTGACTAAAACAGTATTTCTTCATATGTCTGGTAATTTTAAAGTCTGAAATGCTCCTGGCTCATGTTCAGTGTCTGTTTTCACTGTTTTTCATGGATTTTTTTTTTTAAATTTGTGAGCTCATATTACTTTGATATAATTATTGATATTGTGTATGTTTTTAAAAATACTTATATTTGTTTGATTTTTGTTAGACTACTGGTACAATCACCTTAAAGGAATTATATTTTTGTTTTCTTCTTACTGTTATAAGTATTGAAAATTCAAGTAAAACTCTAATAAGAAATAGCTTCATTTTATGATCTCCAATGAAAGCTTACTCTTTCCCATTTTATCTAGTGTTAGGGTTGAAACTCGGTATCCTACTGCCACCTTCTACAGCTTTATATAAGAATCTCCTATTAAACTTTTTGCTTAAAGCTTATTTCTTTTCATCAGGGTCCTGCGTTTTGGCATTAAAGCTGAAACTCAAGGTACCAGGGTTCTCAGTTTCTTTCATGTTGGAAACTATCTTGTGTGTTGGCTTACACCTCAGGATACCTGTTTTCTCTCCATTTGTGTTTCTGTGGTGCCTTACTTTTTTGCCAATGAAAGATGCACTGAAAAAGTTATGTATACATTTATATTTTGCTTGTCTGTTTCAATTACATTATGTATCAGAAAAATAGAATATATATGATCATTTGAATATGTTTTTAATTTTTAAGCCCAGAGTAGCATTTTTAGACAAATGTCAGTATTCATTTCAGGTGAATGGTAATCAATAGACAAATAAGATGACAAAACAATATATATATATTTTCTCTGCCTGACTCCTTTAGAACTCATGTTCTTTCATGTTATAATATCAATGACTGAGAAATGCTGTAATGCGAAACCATATAGTCTTTGTTTTAACAGTATTTGACCAGAGACTCCTTTTTTATACTTTCTATAATATCTTATGGAATATATACTGAACATAAATTTTGAAGTTATATATTATGTTACACTTAGAGAATAACATTTTAGTGATCAGGAAAAAATTCCAATGTTTCTAGCTCAATTGCAATTTAGCAGTCATAATTATGTTATAGCAGTTAGAAATGCTGACCTATTTGATCCTGGAGAGGAGATGGACTCTCTATTATTGAAAAATATTCAGAGAAGTAAATTCCATACATATCTTCTATTTGATAAATCTATATTTTTTTTCCCGATTAGGAAACAGTTTCTGTGATTTATACAAAAAGATGGAATGAATTTCTGTCATATAATTCCAAAATATTTTAGTTTCTATCAGCTACATAGCAGGTTTTAAATAGCTTGACTTTTGTACTATAATGAATAATTCAAAGAAGACATTAAAACATTTATATGTATTTTCTGATTTGGAATAGTTTACAACACACAAATGTATGAACATAGCTACTGGAAAGGGAAGAAAAAAGGAGTCATTTTAATTCTTAAATATTTTATAATTAAAAAGAAACTCTAATGCTTGAAATTGCTAGTTAGCACTTATTCTGATACAATTATAAATGCTCCAAAGGCCTTTTATCATTTGATTTTGAATTTAATAAGCATTAAAATGAGCTTCGTTGATTTTCATAAAAAATAAGATTTTTTCAAAATAGAGGGAAAAAAAAATTTAGGGTTTGAAAAAGGTAGTAAGATATTCAAATGCATACTAATGCTCCATATACATCATTTTCCATTTATCTCCCTGTGCTGTTATATTTTTGGATATCTACAGATCTATTCACCTAGCTAGTTAAATTTGTGATAAATATAATTTTTAAATTACACTTTACCAAAAAAGCAACCCAAAACGAAAATAGTTCTTTCTCAGTATTGCACAAACAAAAAATTGTGTTAAAGGAATTGTAACTTTTTAATCTGATGATAGCTATTTTTCTGTGTTGAACTTTCCTTGATACATTTAATTAAATGTTTTACAATTAAATTAAAAACAATGGTTATCTTGTTTTCCACCTAATTCAGAAAGGAGTTTACCTTTGAATATTACTTTGTGTTCTGATTTATGAATAACATTTTGAGATTAATTTGGTACCTTTTGAGGTTAATCTGGTGAAATTTTGAGGTTAATTTATGGATTTAAATCCATAAATTTATGCTAAAGTACCTGCCATTATAAAAAGCAGAACAATTTTAAAAGTTATTACCAGCTACTTTGGGGCTCTTAAGAACGAAAAGGTCTTTCTGAGTATTTTCTATAAAAATATCAGTAGCCTCGAGGCTTCTCAAAGATCTAGTCTGAGAAATAATAACTAAGACTTGCAGATTTATTTAATAATAAAATAAAAATCACTTAATGAAGTTTTATTATTATAAGATATACTCATAAAGCCTGTATAAAGCAGTTATGCTATTTTGAACTCTTCAGAAGTAAATGGTGTTAGTATACATACTTGTATAAGAAAACCTGTGGTTAGAAATATTATTCTCTATGACCACTGATTATTTATGTGACCATGTAGGTGACATCATGGTGATTAAGAAGTTGATGAACATTTTTCTTCCAACTCCCATATTCTAAGATCATGAGAGAGAGAGTACAGGGCAGACATATCCTGCATTTTTTCCATGTATGTAAGGATAGACAGAATGTAATTACCCAACTCAATATTGATAATGTCTTAAGGAAACCAAGATCCTCTGTTTCTCATCCAGCATACTGTTCACAAGATCATGCAGTTGCTAGTTAGGGCTTCATGACCATGCTTTCTGGAGGTAAACACTTCTTCAAAAATCTATGCAAGGAAGGCTTGAAAAGAAGACTCATATTGATAAAGGGAATAATATCAGAGATGAAATATGAAATATTATATCTCCCAACATGTTAACTATATGATATGCTGAGCCTTTGTTTTCTATAAATTGAAGAATGAATTCTAGGAACAACAGAGGCTAAGGATAGGAAGATATTTACTCACAGGATAGCTCCAGAGGGCCAGGAGGGGACCTGAGTGGGTAGCCAGGACCTCAATTTGCAGAGGAGTTTTATAGGGTAAAACCCACATGGCTACAAAATGAGCCACAGGCATTCATCCAATAAGGCTACAAGTATAGTCATTTAGGTAATAGTGGTCCAATTGGGAAACAAGTCACATAACAAGTCTGGATGGAAAGAACAAAGATTCTCTTAGGAAGTCCTGGGTCCTGAGGTTACTGGTCACCCACGAGGATGATTGATGTCTATATAGACTTTATTAGGCCCAGTGTTTGCTCTTTGTAGGTCTGGTCATCTTGTCTTTAACTTAAGGCCTGGTTTCCAACTGAAGTGTCTCTGGCTGCCCTGTGGTGTGTTTCACCTTTGTCCTGACTCTCTTGAGGACTTAGCCTTATATGACTGTCTATAATACATGTGCTGCCGAAGCAAGTGCAATGACTGCCTATAACATTTCTACCTAACTCATCTTTCTATAATAATACATGACAGAAACTATTATCAAAGAAACAAATCAGACTTTGTAAGGTTTTTTTACCCTTCTATAGAAAACATTTCCCCAGAAACTAAATCATTTTCACTTGCTACTATCTATATAAATTTTCTCTACATTTAAATGATATATTTGCTGTTTCTGTTCCATGATACAGTGTAAGTTCCTTAGAAAAAGTGATTATATCTCATTAGTTATTATGTTCTTATCTCCTCTATAGTACCTGGTCAGAAAATCCACACTAATAATTAATTTACCTAAGCTAGTAGAAACTTTGATAGAAAAATAATTTGCAAAATAATTTTCTACACATATAAGGCATAAAAATAACACAGGAACACATCCTTGATCCCTAAGATGCTTAACACACATTGGCTTTTTTCCTCCTCCACTAATACATAGTTTGGATTTCTACTAATACTATTTCTCATAAGTAAGCTTTTATTTAAACATATGCATTTCTCTTGCCATATTCTATTCACAAGCAATGGACACTAATCTAATATTGGATAGCTAAACAAAGGGGACTGGGTCTGAAGAATAATACATATCTCAAGAAGGATAGGAAGAAATGCTAGGCTGTGTAGAAAAGGAGATGTGAGGTTCTACATTTAAGACCACTCTACTGTCTTTTGTGAATGTATATGGAAGAATCTACCTTCCATATTTTACCATTTACATAGTTTAGTTGAATCACTCATGTTTTATTTTCTTCTGACATATCACCAACTAACTTCTTCACAGATTCCACACTTCCGAAAATTTGCATTACATGACATTTGATTATTAAGGATTTTCCATATAACTATACTTTATTTCCATATTCTATTTCAACATTTTGAGAAGAGAAAATTCTTTTTTATTTAGAAGAGTATCTGAGTCAGAGTAGAAGAGTATATAATTAGCTCAGGATATCCTTCAGAACTCACTTTCACATCTCTTTCCCATGAGGCTTTCTTTAACACTGGCTCCTCACCGCCAGGAGACTGCATTCCTTCAAGCCCCGGGAAAGAAGAGACTCTGCTTTGTGTTAACAATTTACTTTGTGTACATTCACCTCCATACTGCATTGAAATGACTTGTTTATGTGACTGTACCTCCATTACACAGTAAGCTTATTACTGAGATTATTTACCCTTTAATTTATGTGTTAATTTACCCTTTAATTTATGCTTTAAGTATCATGGTGATGGCAAAAGTAAGTGGTTAATAGGAGTTTGTAAAGGCATGATGCACACCATAACTAATGGCTTGAAGGTGAGAAGAGTCAGGCATTCCTTTCGGGCTAGAGCAGTGTTTGAGGTGAAACTTAGAAGAGTAACAAGAAGTGGTGAAATTGTAGAAAGCTACTCTCACGGAGCAGAAAGCATGAAAAGGAAAATATCTTTTTGGGAATATGTAGAAAACTATGTTTTTAGGATGAGAATAATATAGATTTCATATATACTACCTTGAGATCTGATCTGACCCTCTGGATGCAAATCAATATAGAGGAAAGTGGGAGTGGTTTATTTTTTAAAACTTTTTTCTGTATTTCACAGTTCTCATTTTCTAACTATGCAAAGATTGCAGTCTGGGAAGGTTATATTAAATGAAGAGAAGTAAGAAACCTTAATGAAGAAAGATAAAAGAAATAAAGATAGGTACAAAAGAAAGAAAAATCATAATTTTTAAAATGAAAACTGCAGCTTTAGGACCCAAATTTAATTGTTATTTTTCCTTTTTCTTCTCCCAGAACACTATAAGCCTTGGCAATTCACGTACACCTGCAAATGAGTTCTACCATTCCCTTTTCACTTGCAAATTGTCCTCTCTCACCTATGAATAGATGACCTTTCACCTGTAAAATAGGTTTTCCCTTATGAATGGATCATTATCTTTCTGTGGGTATGCCAGGCTCCTCCAAGATCAAGACTGGATTGACAAATTTCAGAGTTCTACCACCAAAAACACATAAATATAGCTCCAAACTGTAGTGTATGTGTTTCTCTCTTCAGGACCTACACTCTTCCTTGAGTGTGTACTTTTAAAGTTTTAATAAATCCTTCCTGTACCTCTTACTGATATGCCTTGATTTTTTTTCACAACAGGAGTCAGCAAACCTGCAATTAATTCTAGGAATAGATTGAGTTTAGGTACCTCTTAGTATTATGGGGAGCTAAGTTAGATAGAAATTAATATACAGTCAGAGAGGGACCAGGCTTTCAAGGAAGTCAGCACCAGAATAAAGACATCAGAATTGTAGCTGAAGGTGCATCTGAAGACCAGGTACCAAGATAAAGATACAATGGCCAGGCCTATGTGCCTCCCTAAGGGATAGGCAGTAACTTGGAATTATACTATAATTAACACCATTTGGTGCACAAAGTACCAATAGTCATCAGTTGCCCAGATGGGTGAGCAGAGCATCTGGGACTCATCTCCTCCCAAAAATGCCTTTGTTCTTTCCATGTACCCTTGCTTTGCAACTCACTTCCCTATTGGACCAATATTAGCTAAGAAGATATACTTGTAATCTTACATTTGACTTTGCTGTGTAAATTACCCTGACAAAGTGTTTTTGGGTAAAAAGTGGCTCACCAATTAAATGTTACCAGCATCTGGGTTGCTCACCTTTCCCTCTGAAGTTAGAGTCCAAGTTCTTCTCATTTTGAACAAACAACTGGACAAAACAAGCAAAAAAGCAGTAATGTTGCGCCCAGATCGCGAAGTCCCAAAGACCACCAGGAAGCCGTTTCCGATGCAAGCACAAGAGGGTCGTTTATTTAAGCTCGAGCAGGGACTCTCAACTGTCACCGACGCAGCGGGTCAAGATTGAGAGCCCCGACTCTAAAACACCAGGGGTTTTTATAGAGGTTACAGCAAGGTGCGGGGTTTTCAAAAAGGCGCGGGGTTTCAAATCACACATAAATTGCACGATTGGCTAGGATTTAGCAAGTTTTGAAAGTTTAAACCTGATTGGCTGTGCCTTGCACGCTGAACTGCAAACGGCTGCTCAAGTCATCGAAAAGAACATCTGGGATACTGGGGTATTGGGGTAACTACTGATTAGCTGTTGCAGGCCATGAGAAGAGCATCTGGGACATTGAGGCAGCTACTGATTAGCTGTTGCTAGGCTAGTTGCTAGGGGACTGCTGAACATTATCACAAGCAGGTGGCCAAAGTACATCTTGTGGTTTTTCTTGGAACTGGAGTTTATGTCCAGGCCACCATACTCTAAGATGGGGCCAAATTTTAAAATGGAGTTACTCAGGTCTCACATTAACAAAGTTTATTTGAAAATATAAAAGTAAAGAGTGAGGGAGAAAGTGACTCTGATGAGCGAGCCTGGGCTGACTAAAAGAGGAAAAAGCAAGATAAAAGAACACCCTGGAGAAAGCAGGGTGGGCTACCTGGAGAAAAGTCAGGATAGTGGGCTCCTCCTGGGCTCTGCAGTTTTATGGTTGTCCAAATCTTGAGGAAATTTGTGAGAACTTTTGCATTTGGGTCATGAGAAGCGGTGCTGGGATCCCACGCCTGAGGCTGTGTTGTGCCCAGATTGCGAGGTCCCAAAGACCACCAGGAGGCCGTTTCCGATGTAAGCACACGAGGGTCGTTTATTCAAGCTTAAGCAGGGACTCTCAATTGTCACCGACACAGCGGATCGAGATTGAGAGCCCCGAGTTCCAAATTAGCGGGGTTTTTATAGAGGTTACAGCAAGGTTTGGAGATTTTCCACTTAGCAGTTACAATGATTGGTCAGCGCTTAACATGCATGAAGTGTACATTTTTGATTGGGTGAACTCATCACGGGTAAGGGGTGATTACGTATAGGTTTTACAAAAGAAAAGAAGGACAAAGGTTAGTGGGCAACTGTCATGTATTGATGGTCAGCAGACACGGTGACTAATGGTCACGACCACCCAGCACTGACAGTCAGCACATTGACAGACTGTTCCTACAGATAGTGGGCCCAGGGTGTTCATTTCCTGGGTAAACAGATGGCTGAGTAATTAACTTAGGAACTTTGGTTTGTTACAGATTGTATCTTTTGTTCCAGAGCAAACACATTTTAACCATTAATTTGAGAGGCTAGGGCAATGGTGGATTTTAGCAAAATGGAGTCTCTTTGGTCTCACAGCTGATGTCAGGTCTAGGCCATCCTATTGAAAAGCTGCATGAGTTCTCACAAGGAATCCCTCTGCAAGGCCTTGGAAACAGTTGTACACATTTATCCAGTATCTTGTGACTAACAGGTCACCTCTGCTTCCCCAGACAGCTTCTCCACACCCTAGTCTCCTTTCTCAAAGGGTCTTGGTGTGAACCCCCTTCTGGGACCCTTGTGTCTCTCAAGAGTTATCTCTCAATAAACCTTTCCTACCCTTAACCTACTTTGTCCTTTGGAATTCATTCTTCAATTTCAGGGGACATGAACTTGGCACATCTCACATCTAGCAGGTTGGGAGTTATAGTTCTTCTAGAACACTAGGACATTGTCCTTTGACATTAACACAGTGGTGCAGCTGAAGTTCTTCCTTAGCAAATTATGACTATTGCTGATAAGACCCTGTGGTGGCTCTTTAGTGGGATACATTTATACATTCTTTGGAGAATCCACATGCACCTCTGGATTTTATAGTTATTTTCCTGATGTGTGTGATGACCTGTTGCACTCTTTACTGATCATTTGCTTTGGTGACTCACATCTGTTTTACTCCTGATTTCCCTACAAGCTACCCTCTTTTACAGGCAGTATCAAGATGTTCTCACCTAACCACTATTTTATGGTATACAGTACAAATTCATTTGTCATTATCAGGGAAAATTCTAACATCTCTTAACAGTTGCTTGTTTCCAAATCCTTTGGGAAAGAAGCAGATAAAAGCTGCTATGCTCATGTTTGTCCATCAGACTCTAGCAGACATGTGTGGAGCACATTAGTACATTTAAAACAGAATCAAGTTCTACTTTGGAGACACAATGAGAAGGATTGTCCATGTGAAGCAACACCCAGAGGGAAGTGCATTCCCTAACTTCTCTCAAGTACTCACAATTTCTCTAATGAGTTCTCTTGGAGTCTTTTTACTTGCTTTGAGGGGACTTCCCCTATTTAAGACGGAAGAATTGTAACCATACAAAACATTTTCTCCTAGGTTAATGGCTCATTACCTCAATCAATGCCTGTGAATTTCTAGGCTATTAACTTTGTAAGAAGCCTGTGTGAGGGGAGAAGATCAAAAAGAATCTGCTGCTTCTCAGTGAGTTCTGTGATTTCAGTGACTATCCTGAGACACAGTATTGTGGGACCGCATAACTCTGTAAAGCTCCCCCAGCCCCAACATAGTGACTGATTGTGAGTTAATGGTTAAAATGTGCTTGTTAGTTCTGGGACACTAGATAAAATCTGTAACAAACATAGAGTTCCTAAGTGAATTACCCAACTCCTTGTTTGTCCAAAACCCATGATGTTCCGGACACAGCTATCTATATGACAATCTACAAATATCTTTTGACCATCAACATTTTTTTTCTCTTGCTAACTTCCCCTGCAACCCCCTATACAGTTGCCTCTCTAAGCTACTTTGCTTTGGGAGTCCCATCTGGCCAGACTAATGAAGGTCTGTTTTGCTTTCCAACTTCTCCAGTGTGTTCCTTCCCAGGTGTTCTTCGCTGCAGTCAGATCCTCGGAGTGTTTGGTAAGGCCCTGAGTCTTACAGTATCTGATCCCTACAATTTAAAGGAAGAGAGGTTTATTCTGCCTCAGTCTATGAAGGTTTCAGGCCATGGTTGGCTGGCTCCAAGGAAGGACAAGATGGCATGAAGGGCCATGGCAGAAGAGAGTCACCCACAGCAAGGAGTCAAGAAGGCAGAGAGTAATCAAGTGAGGTAGAAGAGAGATAGACCCTTCCAGGCCACACCCTCAGTGACCCTCCTGCTCCAACCAGGCTTCCCCTCCCAGTATCACAATTAGCTATAAAATTGTCAGAGGATTAATCCACTGATGAATATTATGCCCCCATGATGCAGTTCACCTCCTCAAAGATCCACCTATGAGTGATGAGGCTTTGGGGCGACATCTAGATATAAACCATTAACAGTGACTTTGGGGGGAGTACTTATGAACTGATATTATCTTTGGGCCTGAAGTAGAAATTCTACCATAACAAGATAAGTATGCTATTTCACTGTTGTTTTCATGATAATTCTTCTTTGCAATTAAAGCTCAACTCATGTATCATACCTTCTGTAAAAATTTCATATAGAATCTATTTCAGGAAATAAACCATCACAACTGGCTAGTAGAGTTTACATGACAATGTAAAATTAAGTAGTAATCTGCATGATCTGTACAGAGTCAGGACTGAAGGGGTAGAGTAATCATGAGGGGCAGGAGTAATGAGGCGGGGGCACACTTGGAGGAAGCAGGGCAAAGCACAATCACAATAACAAATTAATTTCCCAGTTGCCCTGATATGGGAGTATGCTTATATAACTCAGGAAGCCAGGCTCAGCTATACTACTACTAATTAATATTAATAATAGGTTTATTAATTTCCCTTTAAAGGGTATTTAACATTATTAAATAACTAGCATTTTCAAATTTTTATAATTAATTTTCAATTTATCAAATACAAGTAAGTTGCCAGGAGGCTCAATAAATATCGACTTAATGTAATCATTTCTATGTATTTCTATAATATTTCTCTATAAATATAAAGTATCTTTTGTATTGTTTGTGCCTTATTAAATAGAATAACATGTTAAGACTCAATAAATATTATCGGTTCATTTTTCAATCCAATACTGACTGAATGGCAACTTTATTATGTGTTTAGCACTATTCTTTGTTATGGGAATAAGTAGTAGACAATTCATAAAAAAATCCATTATTGTCAGAAAATAGGCAAAATAGTTAAAATATATCACACATTAGCTAATGATATTGTTAATTAGTAAGCTAAAATTATATTTCTGGTAATTTTTCTTGAACATTGAACATATCTCTTACATTGGTATTAGTACAGTGTATCCAATTTTTGAAAAAAAAGAAACAAGTTTGGGAATACAGAGAATAAGACATTTTTCTTTTTTTTTTCTTGTTACCAGGGATCAAACTCAGGTCCTTGCACTTGTGCAACAGGCAACAAAACCACTGAGCTAAATCCTGGCCCCAGGCATTTTTCACAATGGGAACAAAGTATATCAAATAAAGTTAAAATGTTGAAACTAGATAATTAGAAATAATATCTGATTTTTTAATTTAAAAAATTTATTAAAGGTCAACTAGACGTATGCTCTACAGGATAAGAGGTAGCTAGTAAACAGTCATAGTGGCCCCAAGGATAATGGATGCTTTGTATCTGAAATTCCTGGGTTGGCTTCTCCCTCATGTGAATAAGGCTTTTGGGATGGTTGTCCTATCAAATACTCACTTGACCTTGAGTCAGATTTAAACTGCCCTATTGAAAGACTCACTTGGCTTTCACCCAGATGTAAGTGAAGAATTGAAAATAGCACTTTTCTGATTCATTTCCTATACAGTGCTTAGGAGCTGCAGAGTCATCCTGGATTCCATGTTTTGTGCATGTCTTCTGGGTCTCTGATCTCAATGACTTTGACATATTGTGCCTAGTTATTTAACCAGTTTCTCCCATCCCTTATCTCTTACCTCAGAAAGATCAATGATCCTAACAGGTAAGATAATTATGCCTTAATTTTCTGTGACACAGACTGAGCCAAGTTTCTTATGTTTGTGATATTTAGTGTCTTTTTTTTTTGGTGGTACAAGGGGATTGAACTTGAGACCTCATGCTTGAGAGGCAGATGGTGGAACCACTGAGCTAAATCCCTGGCCCCCATATTTAGTGTCTTAATATGACCTTAGTAAAACTGTAGTCAGTACCGAAATATTTTTGAATTATTATCCTCAAAGGTGAAAAGATGAAATGAAATGGTGAAGGTTAAGAGAAAGGGACAATTGTTTCCATCTTTCCCAAGGATACTACTTTAAAAACTATGACATTTGAAGTAAAAAGAAACCGTAAATATAGAATACAATACACCTTTATTTTTATCTGGATTATTAACTTCAGGCCTTTTTCAGTACAGAATGAGCAATAATACATCACTTCAAACACAGATTGTCTCCTTTAGTTTATAGTGGGAGAACAATACTTAATAGGATAACAAATGGAAACTTTTTGCTGTTACTGTTTTTCTTCCTTCTGGGAGGTGTATAGCACAGTTTACCATGTACCAAGGATAACATAGGTCATTTGTCTGATACAGAAAGGGTGCTTCAGCTCTGGGCTGTTACTTATCTATAGGAGACTTGGTAAGACAGGTAAAGCTGAATGTTTTTGCAAACACTCTTACAACTTTCTGGCTTTTGTCAGTTCCTACAATAAAGTCACTCTGCCTAAGGCATCTGATTAACTTGCTATTGCTTGCATTTCTCTCAACATTGACCCAAACTCCTGGATATGGTTTGCTGTTTTAATAACTCTAAAAATTTTCCATTAATACAAGAACATGATATCTCTCTCTCTCTCTCTCTGACACACAGACACACTCACAAGCCTACACACCAGCATAATGATATTTACCTGTCATTTTTTATTTGAAGAGATGACTGGAGAGAGTGACAGACAAGGTTATTTAACAAAATAGATCCATGTGATATAGTGGTTTACAGAAAACAGATGGCATAGATTGATTGATGTAGGTGTATAACGAGATTCAGAAATCAATAACATGATCAAACCTTGGTCTACCAATTACTGGCTAAGACATGATTTTTTTTTTATTTTTTAGTTTCCTCATTTGCAGACTATGGTAAGGAGTACTATAATAAATATCCCTTACAATAATTTAGCTTTAAAGTATCTTCAAGTATATTTAGTGTGCTTCAAATTCTATCTTGAAAATAATAATCATTTTAAATTATTTTGTAATTTCAGGTACAAATAGTCTCAGAGATGGCACAAAACACTTTTTTACTGTTCCTACCGAATAATTTCAGAAAGAAATCCATGAGTTCTTTCTTGTCTTCCTTTCTTTTCTGTATTTTAAAAATTTTTTTTCCCATTAAGTTTATTGGTACACTGTAAGTATAAAATACAGTTACATTCATAATTGGGATCTTGCACCATTACATGAACATCTTGGTTCTTCTTTTTTTCTCCTTCCCCTGCCCTCCCTTAACCGCCTCCACCCTTCCCTATTTGCAAAGATTTTGTTTCCATTTTTTTCCTTTTTTCATATTTTTTCTTTTCCCTTCTTTCCTTTCCCCT
>NW_004624735.1:35554958-35575702 GCF_000247695.1 Heterocephalus glaber
ATTTAGACTTACTTATTTCAGAAATTATTAAATTATTATAGTGTTCTGCTTTTTTCTAATGCAGCTGATGAATAGCTCCCAAGGAGTAAGAAACTTGTGCTTTTTTCCTAGGGGTTTTTTATTTGTTAATTTTATTAATCTAATATTGAATCTTGCCAATGCGTACATTTTGTGTGATGTTTTAAAAATTTAAACTACGTAATATAATCCTTCTAACCATTTAATGGAACTCTATTGTGCTATATTGGTTACAATGCAATGAAAAGGAAGTTGGAGTGAGGGCCCTGTTTTTTTTTAGTGATCCCTCTATGTTGTTAAATATTTACCCTCTCAGCAGGATATCTACTTAATGTATGTGATATATGATAATAAGAGGACCAGAGTCAATCTGAACACAAAATGGTAGTAATTGATATCTTTTTCTCCCAAATTTATGAAGAGCTGTGATTAGTATTGTTTTCCCATACTGTTATGAGATATCTTGAGGGACTTTGAGGACTTGTATTAATTTAAATGGCTGTGATGTTTAAGGTTGAGGGTCAACTTGGCTTTGAGATCTGCTTGGAGTATCGATAGAACACAGTTTTGGGTATGATTGGGTGGGTCATGGAGGTGCTCCCTTGGGGTCTACATCTGGTCCTTCACCCCTTCCTCTCTGGCACTGTTCTCCTGCTCTGTTTTCTGGCCTCTGTGAACAATTTGTTCCACCATACCCTTTTGCCATGATGTTTCCACCTCTGAACCAGTTCACCGTGGAGTAAATACCAAATTAGACCACTCTTCCTTTAATTTGTAGGTGTCAGATATTATGTCCCTGTGATGATAAAGCTGAATGATACAAGGGCTGATAGTGTAGAAAATGGATCAGATTTGTTAAATTAGAAACTGGGAGACCACTGATGTTTGTTTTGACATCATCTTGGTGAAGAATGACGATATTTTGGATTATCGCTTGGCCATGGTGATGGAAAAATATTGACATACATTAAAGATTTTAAAGAATTAGAATCTACTAAGACTTGGATTTGTAGATTTGTAGCAACTTTAGTGTGAAGTTTGAGAATCAGATGAAGTGTGAAGTTTGACAGTCAAGTCATTGAACAAAATTTGCCATAATCAGCCTGTTGCAAAATAGGCTTTAAAATAGGGGTCATGTCTATTAGAGCTCCATCTATTTGCTCAACATTTTGAACTCCGCTTTCACAGTAATTTCTGTAACCCTGCCTTTCCAGGCATTCTTTGTATTTAAGACACAAAGGACCCACGTTGGTTGGGCCCACCTTGGGCTTCCTAGATCAAGTGAGACATTTCCCTAACAAGCAAAGTATTTAGTCCTCAAAATAGAAAACTGTCACTATTCTTATTCATATGACACAACCCCCAGTTTTTACTTCATTCATTTTGGGTTAGTCTAGTGACTCAGCATGTCCCTTCTTTCTTGGCATATACATTCATTATAGCAGTTATCACATGAAGACAATACCTTGACTCAAAATGAATTATTTCTGGATGGAAAAGTCAGAGGTATTGAGATAACAATAAACTTTCTGTGTGTGTGTGTGTGTGTGTGTAAAAGTCAAATCTGTATGTATGGAAAATATAGAAAAGTTCACGAAGTATTTTGGAGTAAAACTTAAAAATAGATTTCCCCAGGTCAAGTTCTTTGATTATTTGGTATGTCAGAAAAAATAGTATTATAAAGTAAAATCTGAAATTGTCAGTGTCATAAATGGTAAATATCTATTTTACTTATATAATTTTCTACTCAAGCACAAAATAATTAATATGAAAATTTGATATGTTGGAAAAAATCAATCATGCTGAAATCCATGGTATGTGGAAAAAATCAAAATACTTAAATAAGGCTGAATGATACACAAAGAGAAAGCAAAGATGGCCAATGATGCATAATTAGCATACTTGTTATATAACTTCATTCTGAAACACTTACAGTATAGGTCTAATAAGTAAACCAAAGATTATATAAGGAATAAAATTAGTTATACATGTGTATTACCAATCTAAAATAAATTCCGAAAATGTCATACTCACCATTGGACTACTGAAGATTTCTAGACCTGATTCTGCAATTAACTTAGAATTTCTAGTGAAGTCACATAATTGCCATATTTCTTTAGTTATTTTTAGAAATAATTCTACTTGACTAATAATTTTTAAAATTATTTTCAATTTTAATATGATTGTATTATATGTCGTGTGTCTAATTTTGAAATCCTAATTTTTTATTATTGCTTAAATTGTGTTTTAAATGATAACATCACAAACTGATCAAGACCTTAAAGTTATCAACTGTGTGTTATTATTAGAGCAATTGCAAATGTTCAGTGTCCAAGTGATGGGATTTCACATGTCACTAACTCTTCTTGTTGTCCTGTAGAGATAGTCTCCTCAGGTGTAGCTGATTTTAGTTTATACTCCTCCCTGCCACATCTATTTGAATCCTTAAATCAAAACAAAAGACTTTGCTCTTCAATTTTTTTTCTGTTTTATTTGTCATCATTGATTTTTTAAAAAATATAATTTTAGTGGCTGGGAATTCAGCTCAATGGTTCCGTCGCCTGCCTCACAAGTGCAAGGTCCCGAGTTCAATTCCCAGTACTATATATATATATATATATATAGTACACTATATATATAATATACAATAAGATATATACAATTATATATACAATATACAATAAGATATATATAAGATATATATCTTTAATATCAATGATTATTAGAGCATTTTTGAATGTAACATGTTTCTAAATAAATTTAGACAGAATGATGCAGAATGAAAGATACTTATTGATCTTTTTTTCTGAGTATGGAATTAAAAAATAAATATATGAAAATGTTCTTCCTTGTGAGACACAATTCCATTTTTAAAAAGCATATTCTCAAGCCAGAAAATCTGGGTGTCTGAAGTCATTCTGTTGTCACAGTGTCCTATTTTCAGATAAACAACTAAGTCAACTTCATATGAAGTGATAAATAAGGAAATATCCAAGATATTGTATTCCTGGGTGATGCTCACCTTTGCTCCAGGTAAAGTGCTAGGTGTTAAGTATGTAGAAGTTCTATTTTCAAGTCCAGGCTTAAATCAAGACCCCACACCTTGAAAAGTTCAAGAAATTTTTTCCTATCCCTAAAGATGATGACATCAATAAAGACACCGAGTCTAATATGTATGGGGCACATAAAAGTAAGGATTCTCAAAGGAAAATGTAACTGCTTAGTAAGTGAAAGTCATTGAACCCTCTGATTAATAAGACAAAAACCCACTATAGCTCATACATTAAGACAAAGACCTATAACTTTTCAGCAAAACTATTTTGATGTAAGGAGGTTTGTATGGGATAAAAGTAACAGTGGCCCCTGAGAAAGGATCACTTTTTAGATATTGTAGAGCTTATTCTCTTAAGAATCATGGTTTAAGTGCCAACATCAAAGAAATGGTAAGTTTGAAGTTGAGCAAATATGCTTTATTTATATCACACAATGACCATGGTAGATGGTACGTAATAGTACTATAATACATGGATTTTTAAAAGCATCTCCCCAAATTTATCTCTGTTATCTTTTAAAGCATTTGAATAAAAATAGGAATCTAGGTAACATTACATAAAATATTTATAAAGAGTCACATCCCTCCAAACATTAAAACCAAGACTCTCTACATAAGCAAAATTTGAAGTCAACAGTCTTTATCCTAACACCATCCTCATTCACCGTTGACACATGCATATGGCTGATCATACTCTGACTTTGTTACACATTTCAATTCAATACTTTTAAATGAAAATATTTCTAATTTATGCTATGATAATTGTCAAGAGTAATACCCTCTCCTTATATCACATCTAGGTAGTAATAGGTAAATATGTTTTGACTTATGGTACTAGCAGGAAAGTGTACAATGGAATTTATTCCCACAACTTTGCAAATACATATTTCTGATATTTCAAGGCAATTTCAAACCAAAATTGACTATATCATTGGCCAAATAGGGTATTGGTCGAACAATTCATGTTTCAATCGCAAACAGAATGAGTTTCAAAGAGCTGATACAATTGCAAAGCAGAAATGTTGTCCTCAAAGATAAGTGTAAGAAATGAAAATGGAAAAAAAATTCTAAGCTATTCTACATGTTTTTACATTTACAGTTGAAATACGCATGATTCTTCATGGTGCTATATTATCTAAAGCAAATTAAGCATATTGTATTTAAAATACCTGAAAATAAATAATATTAAGGTTTTCATTCAGTGAATTACACATTGTAACTGGGTATCAAAATAGCAGAGTAATAGTGGGTAAGAATCAAGACAAAAAAGGGATAGACTTTAAATGCGTGGCAATGACACTTCTCAAAGGCAAAGAGCAGTTAAAAAGAAGATTATGAAAGGAGAAAAGAAAAAAAAAACAGAAAGGAGAAAAGCTAATAATACATGAGATGAGTTGCTTAAGAAATTAGTGAGAAATGGAGAAAGGCTTGGCAGAGGAACTGAAGAGCATGTGTTTTCCTTATGATAGCCTTAGATATGATTTCTGTAAGCCTTTTGTAACTGTATTCTCCATCGTTTTTTTTAGGTACTACCACAGAGCACTCTCCTCAAGTGAATATATTCCCTGGAAAACATTTTTATATCAGAATTGACATCTAAGTATGAATTTGATTTATACTGTTTTCTCTCCTCAGAATTTTGTGTTCTGAGTTTTAGTCCAGAAGGTGGGACAAAAGACTTTACCATATAGTTAAAGAATAAAATATCCAGGAAACTGGCAGGTAAGAAATGTGGTAGGAATGAATTTAAAAAGATATTTTAGGGCCTCAAAAGCATAGGCACAGAGAAATAGCCTTCAAGCTCTATCTTTAGATTTGTTATGTTAAATTGAGGGTATGCAAAATGATTATGAGAATGTATCAGTTTTGTAGGAATTCAGGTGTTTACTTGAATTTATACTTTAAAATATTTGTGATTAAAAATGTAGCGGAGAAGAGGAAAGTCATGGTGCATTCAGGAGAAATCACTGAAATTCCCTTTTGAATACACTGCTTATATCTTAGCTACCAGAACAACATATATTCTTGAAAGAGTGCAAAATTTAGCAGTTGAAATGATAAATAACGTTTCTGGTTAATGGTGACACATTTAATCATCTCAAGAGCTTTTGTTTTCCCATGTAGTAAGACATACTACCCTCTACATTTCGCAAATCAGTAAGTGGTTCATCTTTCCCTGAACCGTATGAAGTTTTATTAGATACATTTTAAAAAACAGAACACTGATGGAATGAAACATACTTTGATGTAGATATAAGTATAAGATATAAGTAGGAAAGTTCATATTCAGGCTTAGTAGCAAGCTATAAGTGTCATATTAAGCCATAAAGACAAATATTAGATATTTTGTTGTGGCACATGCTATAGTTCATGTTGAAGTAATTTATGTTAGAAACACTTTTTATTTCTTGTTGTTTTATACTACTGTGGGTGATACATGGAAAATACAAAGCCATTACACCAAACATGCAGTATACTGAAAAACACAGCTATGAGTTGTTGATATGTGTAGTTGATGTTCATATTGTGGTTGCCAACAAATCCAATCATGTATTTCTAAAAGTAATAATATGGCTAATGTATAAATAAAATGTCAGTTTAACCGAATAATATTTAGAGGTTGGTTGCCTGGGCTGTGCAGTGAGACTGCCTGTGAAACTGGCTTCATATTTCCCATACACTAACTCAATGGTAGAGATAATTATTTAACCTCTGTATATCTCATTTGCTATTTTTGTAAATGAGAATAAAGAGATGTATTTTTCATAGTTGCATGTATATATTTTTGTGTATATAACACAGACATAGAGAGTATATATTTCTAGATTTATATGTAGGTATTTACATTATACATTTATATATTATATATTTATAAATGTTAACATGCCATATATATATATGTGTGTGTGTATATATATATATATATATACACACACACACATATATATGCATTAAAGTACCAAGGAAATAATGCAGTACATTCAAGTCAGGATAATTATTGATGAGATGATCAAAGAGAGTTATAAGGTAGATGTAAGGGAGTTAAGAGAAACCACAAGGAATACTGCAGGAACTCTTAACAAGTAAAAGAGCAGGGACTACTTTAAGACCCAAAGGGACAGGAAGGAAGCTAAAAGAATGGGCTGATAGAGGAGTAGTAGCTTTCTATCAAGAGATAGTCAGCCTAAGGACTTCTAAATAATTGTGGAAAGGAAACTAATGAGTAGTGAATACCTATTATAGTTCCAGAAAGACAAAATTTATTCTGGTTGCATAAGACAGTGATTCACAATCTTTGCAGATCCAAGTCTGAAATAGTAGTACATGCTCCAAAGCAAATGTGAGGTTTTATCTCTTCATATTTATCACCTTAGAGATTAAAAAGGAAAATTTAAATCTATGTAAGAATTTAATTAATAATAATACTAATAATAATAAATTCAGGGGTTCACATATGTTTTCTTTGAGTGACCAAACAGTGAATACTTCAGGTTTTGTGGGTTGCAGTCTCTTATAACTATGCAGTTGTGCTATTGTAGAACAAAAGCAGCCATTGCCAATACATAAAAAAGGGTGTGTGACTGCGTGACAAAGAACATTTTATTTATAGAAATAGTGTGTAATTAGATGTGGCCTTTAGAGTGGATTTGGTCCATATGCTGCAGAGTGTCAACCTTTTATACACCCACTAGCAAAGACCAGTTAACCTATTAAATTTGTTAATATAAATAAAGTGAGGTGGGGAAATATGAGTTGTTTTTCATTTTTGTTACCCTGCAGTTTATCATATTTTTGTACCTGCATTAAATTTACTATAATGTCTTAGTTGGTTTATATAAAGAATATTTAGCCACATTCAAATATTTGGTTGGAAATGTGGTTATTTTAATAACATTTTGAAGTAGTTATTGATATACCTCTTTGATAGTACATCAAAGCTCAACTAATGGTTCTTTTTTAAAGATTAGTTGCAATGTGGAATCTGAGACTGTAATAATTAATATGTTTTTAATGAAACTATTGGTTTTTCTTGCATAGTAAATGATTTTGTAACAACATACTTTGGCCATTTAAAAAGGTATTGGTAGGTGTAGCTATATCTTATATTGACATAATTTGTTATATAATATTTTAAAATCATTAGTGCAATTTGTTTAATCAGAAAAATCTTTTAACTATTGATAAAGTATCAAGCTCACAGTATGAAATACAATTTTTCTAACATTCTTATTTTTACTTGAATACTTTAATTTTATTTTTGGAAACAAATATTATCCATCATTTTCCCTGAATTATGAATCTCACTTTGTAAATTTTCAAAACAACATGTATCAAATATCTATGTTTGAATAGCCACAATTTTATATTATTTGTTCTTTTAAATAAAAATGTTATTTCATGAATAAAGCAGCTAGTTTAGCTCACACATCATATAATTACCCAAATGCTTTTTCTTGGAACAATCCTTAAAGTTTGATATGCAACAAAAACATTTTATGTACATGTACATTTCATTACACAGAATATTTAAAAATATATGTTTAATAACAGATTTTAAAATTGATTTTTTTTTGCTTTATCAAAAACATAGTCATGTAAACTATAACTACTTTAGTGGCTTGGTGTCACTGCCTTGATTCGTGCCAATGTACCCCTAGTTCTGCTTGTTGTTGCATCATCAATAGAAATGGTAATAGAACATAGTAAAAAGAGCAAGGAGTATTTTAGTCTTATTACAAAATACAGTTTTGACATTACATACTACTTGAAATTTCTTGGTGGTAGCCAACTGTCTATATAATTTAGATTAAAAATCATTGCCTTAGTTTTTCTAAATGAGAAAAGGTGAAAGCCCAGAAAAGAGGATTTAGTTTGCTAAGAAAATATCAAACTAATTATTTATGGAAAAATCAAAACATGGATCTTCTTTATTAACTTGTAATTGAGGGGTAAGTCCAGAAAGCTCTGTTAGTTCATTTGTATACTAAGAACTCTTATAAATACTTGTGTTGATTACCTTGGACTATTACTATAAGGTTCAAGAAAGGTGAAAGAACTTTGGAAATTTTAAAGCTCCAACAATCCTCAAGATTCTATTACTTGGGGTGGAGATTTAGCTCAGTGGTGCTACCGCTTGCCTCTCAAGCACAAGGTCCTGAGTTCATTCCCTGGAACTAAAAAAAGAAAAGATTCTATTACTTATACTCACTACTGTATTCCACTCTGAAGCTCGAGTTTACAACTCTGGGAATAGATGTAGTATATTCTATCAGGTATGACTATAGCAGGACAAAGCAGTGGAGCAATTAAATTATTCCAGAAAATCAAGTGGTTTATTCATTTTTAAGTGACCACAATGCAGATTTAATTTATATTCTTACTTTTTGATTATTAGTTTCTTTGTCATATAGAAACTGTTTCTTCAACTACCAAATGAAATAATGATCTTTACAAGCCACACTCCTTTTCTTTCTAAAGTTATTTTAGAAGTGTTAACCAATATTTCAAAACTAAAGAAAACTATATCTACTTAGTAATTAATCTCATTTGTGGATAATATGTCAGTCAAAGGAGGCCATGTTTCCTGAGTAGATTTATGCAGGAATTAATATAAAATTAAATCACAAGAGTTTTATAACTATTGGCATTGTTTTTAATCATATTGCCAAGAAACAGAATTAAGTGTCAATGATTATATTTATAAAGATAATCTTCAGCTTTCTATATTTTCTATAATTTAAAATGTAAATTTATTACTATTTTTATGAACCACCATATTTATTTTTATAATTTATTTTAATACTTAAGTGTCTATTTTATTTTATTATTTTTTTTGGTACAGAGATCAAATTCAGAACCTTGCTCTTGTGAGGCTTGCAGTGGTACCACTGGGCTAAATCCCTGTCCTTTAAGTGCCAATTTTATTTATTTTTTATTTATTTATTTTTTTGGTACTGGGGATTGAACTTGGGTCCTTGCGCTTGAGAGGCAGGTGACGGAACCACTGAGCTAAATCCCCGGCCCTAAGTGTCAATTTTAAATTAATATTATTTATTAGATCCTCTACTGGGGGACTAGGCTAGTGTTAATGGAGTTGTTTAAATCTTGGGGTAATTGTACTAATATATAATACTGTTTGAACATTGCCTTTCATTTTACAAATAAGATAGTGTTGATTTTACAACCTGAGTTCATACTACAGTGATCTACCCACCATAACTGTCTTTTATGATGCTTTCCATCTATGGTGACACAGTATGAATTCCCCATATGTCCTCTAAGATTAAGTAAAGTCTTACCAAGGTTTCAGGTATCCTACTTAATCTTGGATTAATTTTCTTTAGGTTTGATTCTGCTGAATTATAGACTTTATAGACTAAAATGGTAAAAATTTGGGTTAAGATCATATCATGTAGGCCCGGGGATTTAGCTCAGTGGTTCTGGCGCCTGCCTCGCAAGAGTAAGGTCCCGAGTTCGATCCCTGGCACACACACACACAAAAAAAGATCATATCATGTAATACTATTTAGGATGTCACATTCTTTCTAAGATAATTTCATTGGTGCACGGAAACCTCTGGGTTAGTCTTTTCAGAATCATTTCCCAGCAGTATACGCTGATGAAGTTATTCTTAGAAGCCAGGAATAGGAAGAGCTACAGCACAACTTGAGGTTAGAGGTAAACTTGGTAGCATTGTACTTACCAACTATGGACATAAAATTGTTTCCCAGTATAATCGGTAACTTTTATTGAAAAATTATGAATATTGGTAAAATAGAAGGGCAAAGATAATGGTTTCTAAATAAAATAGGAATATAATGGTCATAGTCAAAGATTTAGAAGCCAGGTTGACTCTGATTATAATGGATAATTTTATGTGTTGGTTCTTCTCCATCACAGTTGCCCAAATATTTGGTCAAAGATTATTCTGGGTATGGCTGTAAACGTGTTTTTTGGGGGATAGTATTAACATTTAAATACTGAATAGTTTCTCTGTTGTGAGAAACTGAAAGTGTGAATAAGGACTAAAAAAGTATAATAGATAATAGGAAGAAAAGGGGCAAAGGGGAAAGGGAAGTGGGAGGGGTAGGGGAAAGGAAAGAAGGGAATGGAATTAATATTAAAATGAAAAAATGGAAACAAAGTCTTTGTAAATAGGGAGGGGTGGAGGGGTTGAAGAGAGGGCAGGGGAATGGGAAAAAAATAAGAACCAAGATAGATTACTTAAAGGTACAAATTTCCAATGTCAAATGTCATTATATTGTATACCTAAAATGTACCAATAGAATTTTAAAAAATCTTGGAAAAACAAAGCAAAACAAAAAGATTAACATTTAAATTGGTAGAATTGGTAAAATAAATTGCCTTTCCTGTAGTCAGTGGCCCTCATGCAATTGGTTGAAGGCTTGAATAGGAAAAAAAATGGGTGAATAAAAGAAAACTTCAATGACTTGACTGCTTAAGCTGGGACTTCAGTCTTCTCTTGTCCTCACACTAGAACTTACACTATTGTCTGCCTTAGTTCTCAGGTGTTTGTATTTAAACTAGATATTTTACTCTCTGCTTTCCTGGGTCTCCATCTTACCAACTGAAGATCTGGAGACTTCACCTCCTTCATAATCACAAAAGCCAATGTCTTATTATCTATGTATCCATCTATATGTCACTCATGGTATTGGTTTTACTTCTCTAGAAAACTGACTAGTGCACATTGTCTAGTGAATAAAAATTAAAGTTAAGCTTGAGAAGCTGGTTTGACTGGAAGTTATAGAGTAATTTCAGGCTTTTACGTTTTTCTGACTACTGTTTAGATACTGTGTGAATATATCATGAGAGGTCATTAATAAGAATTGAGGAGCAGCATTGTATTAATTAGATTCTTGTTACTCTAGGAAAATATCAGGGCAATTATCTTGTCAGAGAAAGGTTTTTTTAACTCACAGTTTTGGATGTTCAAAGACATGGTGCCTTCATTGGCTCAGTTGTAGTTACTGGGTAGAGAGTTTCATAAGGATTCTTGCCAGATTGGTAGTGTCTTGAGCAAAGAATTGATAAGGTATACAGAAAAGGCAATCAAAGTGCACATTTATTGAAGGTAGAAAAGAGTTATGTTCTACAGGGTGAGAGCAAGCCAGTTAAAAGTCTTAAAGTAGCCCAATAAGGGAAAGGGATCTTTTGTACCTAAAATTCCTAAATTGGCTTCTCCCTTGTACAAATAAGGCATAGAGTAATTGAATCAAAAACTCACTTGGTGTTACCAAATTTACACTGGTCTGTGGAAAGACTTTCTTGGCGTCCCACCATATGTAAATTAAAAAGGATTGAAAGAGCATCTTCAGGTTGGTCCTGTGAACAGCACCAGATTCAAATGAAGGATAGAAACTAGCAGGTTTCTGTGCTCAGGAACTTGGAGTAACTTTGGGTTTTGTGTTCTGCACATGTTCTCTCCTTTCAGAAAACATCTCACTCAACCTGTTAGCCAGGAGTTTTTATGACCTTGACACATTCTTCCCAGTTATTAGGTTCATCCCATCTCTAATCTTCTACCTCGTGGTTAGGGTGGGCAGCTGATGGTACATCATGGTGGAAGTGTGTTTAAGAATGAAATGAACACATTGTAAATGAGAGCAGAAAGAGAAAAAAGATGGCTAGGATCATAATTTCCTTCAGGGACATACCCCCAGTGACATGAGGGCCACACTTTCTACAGGTCCATCATCTCTCAATATCACCACCCTGGGTAGCATGCTTTTATATATGGACCTTCAGGGCACACTAAAATTACACCTACAACATAGCAATTATCAACAAATGTTATCAACAAAACTTTTGTATCCCCAATGCCATTCCCTAATTTTGGTGCATTTCTGAAGTAAATTTGTATATATATATATATATGTATGTATACACACGTTGAATGTCAGGTAGAGTGCTTACATAGGTCTTAGAATTATAATTATGAGTTTAGTAGCGGGGCATATTTTATTTATTTTCCCAGCACAATTTATAATAGTTTTTCTTTCCACATATATATATATATATATATATATATATGCGCAAACCATTGGAATTCATATATAGACATTAGATCAGAGTCAGAGGGAATGCAAAATTCATTTATATAGATCAGGAATAAATTACGATCTTTGAAAATGAATACCATAATGTGATGATTCAAAGGCATCGTCCCTAAGACTGGGTATTTATATCATATTATAGAAATATCTGATGACCCAGTGTTCTCTACACTATAAATAGAAATCTTATTTGTAATCACTGTAATGTACTTTAGGAATTTATTCAGTAAAAGACCCAGTGTAGAATCGAGGTTTTAGAATAAAAAAGGCATGTATAACTATGAGCTCTTCAAATTATCTATAAACTAGGCTGTATTTAAGGCTGATTTAGTGAAACTATTGTTTCCTTTCAGAACTCCTTAGGTATTATTATTATATTGTCTTATGAAAAGGTTTTGTGTTTTGAAAAATGAATTGGACTATTTTCACAGTAAGGATGCATCATTACTATTATAATATTTATTTTCCTAAATATAAAGGTAATTTCCCTTCACAAATATTCTAAAGAAAAGATCATGTAAAAAGTGCTCATAATTTCACCATTATCAATATTTATTATTACTATTTGAATGTTTTCTTCTAAACTTTTCTCTCAGACATTTTCTTTTAATAGTTGTAATAGACCAAGTGCATTATGGTCTTTATGCACATGTTTTATTGACTATAATTGGCAGAGCACATGTCATGCTGTGTGCATAGACTTACTCTTTATCAAACTGAGTAAGTACATAATACCTTCACTGGATAGACGCACCATATTTTTAAATTTAAATGTTAAATTTCCATGTGAATGTTCACCTCTTTGAAAAAGTTACCGTGGAAACCACAAAGAGGAGTATATAATTTATTAAACAAGGTAAAATAGTTTATACATCCAATTTTTTAAAATATATGAGGTAAGAAAATAAGTAAGATATACATAAGTGACCAGCATACATTTCACGACAATCTCTTTTATGTGAAATAAGCTGTAAGCATGGATAGGAGCAGCTCATTCTAATTTTTTACTTCAATTTGACTTGGAATAAAGGTAAAAATAATGAATGTTGTCCATCTGTTCACTAGACAAATATGTACTGGATGACAAGTACATATAAAAACAGTTTGAGCTATTTGTCATTGAATGTTATCTGGCACAAGGAAGAAACAAAGAATCAGACAAATCTTTCCCTTAGAGCCAGATACATAGACATGTACCCATATACATGCCTATGCCACACAAACTAAAAATCTAATTAATTAAAAATGAAGTAATTGGTATTCTATATGGGACTTAGATCATAATATGTTTTTCAGAAGAAGAAATTTCTCATGTGGATGCAGCATTTGGGTAAATGTGAAAGGTTATAAGGGAAAGCATTTTAAAGTGAACCTTTTAGTTTTTACAGAGTATTAACATGGAGCCATTGAAGATGAAGGTAATGTAATTGCACACAAAAATAGATAAAAAATGAAAGAAAGATATCAAAAGTGATAAAGGCAGGGCCATAAATTGACAGAAGTTTCAAAGAAGTAGGGCTGTTGTATTAATGTGAAGGTGACACTTATACCAACCTCTTTGAAAAAAGAAAATGAATGAATGAACAAATGAATGAATGAATTTTGGGGAAAATAAAATAAAACCATAACTTTGGGGAAAATAGAAATTTTGTGGAAGTTCAAAGGTGAGAGAGATGTCTCTGGTGCAAAAGATATTGATAGCAAATTCCTGATTTCCTCATTAGACTGTAAACTCTTTAGTAGCTCTAATTTTGCATTTCTTTTTCAGTGGTTCTCTCCACATATTAAAGTGTCTGAAATATAGTAAATGTGCTGTATTTGTTAAATGAGGATGATACTCCATATATAATTTGTGAATGCCTGCTCAGATATCTACCAGATTAACAATAAAAATGGAAACTAGAATATATAACAAAGGAAGACAGATTCAAGAGAATCAAGACACAACAGTGGCCCTTATAGGAAAAATGAATACAGAAATAAATCTTTCAGAAAGGGACCATAATTTGTAACCTTGTTTTATAAGGAAAGTTGTTTTTAGTTATGAATAGAATTATGTAGTTTCCACAGAGTGATTATGAATAGAAGAATTAACAGGATCAGAAAAAATCAGTTGAATATTTCAAATAAGCAAATTTCATATTAGAAAACATGGTATAAATAATATAAATATATTTATCTTACTGTTATAGTATTTCAGGTTGGGAGTAGGGACTGGGTTATGGTGCTTTCAGATTACAGGCAAGGGAAAGACTTCTTTTGAATAGTAAGTTATGATGATAGTAGCAAAGTGTTTCATAAGAGTTAGATAGTCTTGTTCTTTATAAAATACAATGACTTATCAATAGCTTAAAGGTAGAACACTGTAATTTATAGCTCCAAAGGAGAGGAGGCTTCCTTGCTGGACACACAATCAGTATTTTCCATATTCTCTGTGGTTCAGCCTGAATCAAAAATTATGTCTCAAATAATTGTCACTCAGGAAATATGTAATGATAATAAAAAACATATGTATGGAAATTTTCAGAATTTTATCATACATGTGGTCTGATATATAGGCCACAAAGATATTATCATCATTTCTAAGGAAAGGAAACTGGTTATCCTAGAGATAAGTAACATGGCCAGGACTCAATTCTAATAGTTTCATTTCATACAGTGAAAATATTTTAAATATTTTCATGAATCATCATAAATTATCTCATGAATAAATATATTTATTTTGTGTTTAAATAGGCCACAGGATATATTTGCAGCAGAGAATTGTAGCATAAAACCTCTAGCTATGCACACTGAACAGCACAGTTTTTATATCTTCTGACATCAATAGATATAGTACAGATAAATTGGTAACACCACCAGGTGAAACAGTGTGATTGGATTGACTTGCCACAACATGGTTTTCTTAAGGAATGGGGCCATTTCAAGGGCTTAGCATTGTTCCTTTTTGCTGACCATTGGATACTCAGTAATACAGTATCAAGAGCACCCTTGGTGAATGGTAGCACATCCACTGGACCCTTGCACAGTTTCATTCTTGATACTATCTGCTAGTATAGTCTAGCATGCTGGCCCTGGAGAGGCAGATGTCAGAGGTGACTGATGTTGACTGAGACATTTAGTTTACTATGATGCAAAGTATCTTTTCAATGGTACATACTTTCACACTTTGCACTCAGACTTATCAAAATGTTTCTTCCCCCAAACTTACCTTTCAGTAAACAGATAAATCATTGAGCACTGTTCATGAGGCTTTATATATTCTCACCTCAGATCACTGATTTTTCCACAATCATTACCTGTCAGATTCACTTATTTTTATTTATTAATTTTTCTTGGTACCAGGGATCGAACTCGGGACTTCCCGCTTGCAAGGCAGGTGGCGGAACCACTGAGCTAAATCCCCAGCCCAGGTTCACTTATTTTTACAATTTTTATCTAGAAGTCTGTTTTCTCCCCCAAGCTTCATGTGCTCATATGTGGGACTTTTGAGTGGTGATTGATTCATGGGTATGTGATACTTATCAGTAGATTAGTCCACTGATGAGTTTATAGCTAAATGTGATTGGGGGGTGAAGTCTGGTTAGAGGAATAGGGTCACTGGGGGCTTGGCCTTGAAGGGTCTAACTCCTTCCAGCTTTCCTTGGTCTCTCTCTCCCTACTTCCTTCCTGCCTTGATCCTCTGTCATGAGGTCCTGTCTTAGAACCTGCTGACTATGAACTGAAACCCTCAACAAACTGTGAGCCAAAATAAACTTCTCCTTTGACTTGTGAGTGTTGGATATATTTTCCCTGCAAGAGAAAGTAACTAAGACATTGACCATTACTCTGTTTATTGGGAAGATATCCCTTAGTTACTGTTTTTCAAAAATATCCCTGAGTAAAGCTGAAGTGCAGCCACATTCTTCTTTACAGCTTCCACTCACATATTGTATTGGCACTATGTAGTTGACACCTAGCTTTTTCCCTCCTTTAGCAGCTGCTCAAAAGGGAATCCTCCTGCAGAATTGTCATGTGTGAGCTGTAGGAGAGTCACAGGTGCTATTATGGTACATGACATAGGAGATTAAACCACCTAGTAATACACCTTCTTTATGTTCTCTGACTGTATTCAAATGTGGTACCACATGCGGCACTTCTCTTTTTGGTAAAAGCTTCTGGGCTGGCTCAAAATTGACTTAGTGGGTCTGACTGAATCTGTACTGTGATAAGCAGTCTGGTTACACATTTCTTTCTTTCTTTTTCAAAATTTTTTGGTGGTACTGGGGATCAAACTCAGGATCTTGTGCTTGTGAGGCAGGTGTGACACCACTGAGCTAAATTCCCAACCCTGATTATACATTTCTTGATGTTCAGTAGCCAGGACCTGGTCAAGATCACAAGCTATTTTCTGAATTGCATATAATTATTTGTTACAGATTGCATCATCCTGCTCCAGATCCTGCATGTTCACACTGCAATTCTTCTACTGGGGTCTGCCATAACTTACACAGATAATTTTTCCCACAACAAATACCTTCAATATTATATAGGAAGCCAAGTTATATGGTCCACAGGACAAAGTGCCATACATCACAGCCTGGATATACTTCAGAGACCTATTGTGCACTAGAATGAACTGTAATCAGTCAGTATTTAAAACCACTCAATGAAAGAGTTTGGGCAACTTTCCAAAGGGTAAAATATGGTGACTTCTAGAAAATGAAGAAATTTATGAAACATAGTGTTTTATTTTTCAGAGAATATTGTATAATGTCTCAGACCACTAAACTCCTGAAATATTACTTGACAGGGAGACCTCTGAATCTCTTTACGACATATCAACCTCTGAATCTTCTTAGTATATAGGAACATCATGCCCACCCTCTAGTCTTACACTGCACATTTCAACAAAACCTCCATTGTATTTGCCATACTTTCACTAAAGTGTTCCTGTGCTTTGTAAGTCTGTCACTGGACTGCCACTCTGTCCTTGAAATTTATTTTGATAATTTAACTAACTTTGTTTCTATCTGGTAAGTGTTACTATCTGAATTCTCTAATTTTGAAGTCCTGTCATACCTATTGCTCTCAGGGAGCTTAGGTCTATACTAGCATCTCCTAGCATTAGCTTTGACCTACAGAGAACAGGTACTAATGAGTTTCTCAAGATTTCCCCTACCCATCTCTAGTGCATGCTTATCAGTTTGGTAAATAGATCTTCTGAATCCTTCTGTGGACTGTTATCATTTGTTGGCATAACATGATATACCTTTCTGAATTTTTTGTTTATTTCCCACTGTCTGGCATGGAAGTTCTGGAATTTCTCTTTCACTTTGTGTGGGGCTTGGGTTTATCTAGACTTCTAAAACCATATGTGCAATTTTTAGCACCATTTTCAAGGACCTCTTCAGAACCTTAAGTGATGTATCAGAAGAGAGTACTCATATCAGTAAAACCTCTTTTATCCATATGTATGTTCTGGCTCATCTCCCTGTACTCTTAACACAATAGAATCTCCTCTCTTCGCCCGTCCCCAGTTTGTCTAATCTAGTTAGCTTCATCAGGGTTATTCAACTCTTTCAGGATAAATTCCTTTTTTTTTTTCCTGTTGGCCAAGCACTTCCTTAACCCGCTTACATTATGACTTAAATTGGTGTTTTGGGATTTTTTTTTTCTGATAGCCAGAAGAGTTCTGAATAGGGAACATGTTACCTGGCCCAGTGATGTACTGGAGTCTGCTTGTACTAACTCACAAAAGATAAGTGTTATTCAGCCCAGAAATCTTGTGAGCCAATTATTAAAGTCTTGGTAGCTTGAAGTCAACCGTGGTGTAATTGTTTACACTATGCAAAGCAGCAAATGATATGAGTCAGAACTTTGCTCATTTGTTTGATGTCCTCAGATGGTTAAGTATTTATCAGAATACCACTGGGATTGATCATTCTTAAGCGGAATAGGAAAGTGAACAAATTTAACAGTCTCAGAGAGTTTGAGAAACTGGGAATTTAAGATTTTCTTAGTGTACTTCACCACACCAATAGGTGTCGTCACCCAGTTTCTCATTGTCTCATTATTTCTCAATCGGGTTTCTCATCTTAGTGTATCTAATTTTCAGAAGTTGAGAATTCAACTTCTCTTGGAACTCTCTATTGCTATAAATAAGTTATCAGTCTGATCGGAACTATTTTTGTCTTTTGGCTTAAGGAAGCTAAGAATTTTTTATTTGTTCCCAAGGAAGGCCTCTTAAGGAGGAATTGAAAATTGTGAATTGATGACTAATCACTGTCATTTTTTTCTCGACATTTTCTAATATATCAGTTGTCCTAGCAAGTGCTGTGTGATTTTATAATCCTTATAGTTCTGCATAATTACTGGCCTAAGGTATTACCTGAGCCGGTGCATGCATTTTCTTTTACCTTTGTCCCATCCAATTTAACTATTCTTGAAAGTTGTAATAATTCTATTTTCCAATTGCCATTCAGTTCTAAAATGTGACTGGCAGGTCTGCTTCCTGTGACCACTTTGAGCACCAAATGTCACAAGCTGGGTTCTCAGGTAAATGGACCCTGAGTTTCTGAGATTTACATACAGCACAATTATTAAGGATTCTTGAAGAACCACATGAGGGAGTGAGGAAAGAACCCTGGACAGAGGGAATCTTTGAACTGTATTCATTTGTAACAGTGTCCTAAATCAGTCCTATAGTGAGTTCTGGAATGGAAAATTTCCTATAGAAATGTTCTCCTTCAAGGGAAGAACCTAGGCCCTTGCACTTCCCATAAACCAAACACTGGATAAAGACAGTTTTCAGAGAAAGGGATTCTGAATTGATATATCAGAGGCTAGCAAACTTGAAAGCTGAAAAATGGAATTAAGTGGTATTTGGGTGACTCTTCTTAACATCAACAATACAACAAAGAATAAAAAAATGATATTAATTTAGAAATCAGTTTTCATAAAAAGATATACCTCATATTTATTTATATGAGGACTTTGAGACTTTAAACTCATTGGGCTTTGAAACAGTATTTCCATTTAAGCACTGAGAAGATCTTCACCTCATTATTTTGAAAATATAAGGAAAATAGAGGTCACAGAAATCAGTCTCTCTTGAAGGTACCCCAGGGTGTAAGTAATAGAGATCTTGCAACATGTCTAATCTTTGGAATAAAATGAAAAGGCCAGAAGCTGCTTCATGTAAATTCAAGTAGAGCCTCATAATTTAGAATGAAGTATTTTGTATGTATTAATCATAAGGTGAAATAGAATTCCTAACTCATAATGTTCAAGATATTTTCTCCTATGTAAATAAGTCAGATTACCCAAGGAAATAAGAACTCTGAATGAATGTGTTATAATGCTAGCATAATTAATATTTGCTATAATTTATCAGTTATATATCTCTGCAACAGAAGGCATTTACAATACTCAATATTTTTACTAATCATGAGTAATATTACACTAAAAAGGAGCCTGCCAGAATTTTTGGGTTCCCAAAACATCAAAATTTACTGGGATGAATAAAATTTTGAAAATACTGAGCATTTATTTCCCCAAATTAATTGAAAATTTTTGAGTTTGCCATTTATTAATGTTTAGACTTATCTAAGTATTTTAAAAAGAAGAGTAGCTGCTGCTGCTCAATATATGAATAGAGAATATTATTCATGCATTTATAATGTATAATTTTGTATGAGTTAGCATGATTTGAGAAGAAACTATCATTCAGTTATATGTAAAATATTTTCTGAATGATGAAGATAGGTTGAAATTATTCTGAGGTCTGCACATGCCTTACTGAGGTCCCGAGTCACATGGAACAAGCAGAATCAGCCCATGCACCGGTAACAATCCACTGGACCCCCACCCCCGCTCCTGCTCCTCTGTACAGCCATCTGGTTCCACACTACAAAGACTCAGAGGACACTAGAACACCAGACCACAGTACTGAGTCCCGCTGCTCCCGGCCCAAAGGTAGGGGCTTCTGAGCCTCCATCCCACTGCTCTTGGTCCAGAGGAAGGGGCTTACTGGTCACCATCCCTCCCGCTGCCCCCAGCCCAGAGGATAGGGCTTTTGGGCCACCTTGTGTCTCGCTACTCCTGGCCCAGAGGAAGGGGCTTCCGGGCCACCATCTCTCCCACCGTTCCTGGCCCAGAGGTAGGGGCTGCTGAGCTGCCATCTCACTGCTCCTAGATGAGAGGAAGGGGCTTCCCAGCCACCATCCCTCCCACTGCTCCCAGCCCACAGGAAAGGGCTTTTGGACCACTGTAGGGGACAGGGGAAGGGGACTTTACCAGAACCTCTGCAGTGAGTCCTGGTCTCCTGCGAGCCACGGCAGCACACAGCGAATTACAGGAAAGGTAGAAAAATGAGACTGAGAAGAAGCTGAGCTTTGGTTCTGATCAGTGCTGCTCTGGGCAGCAAAGACAAAGCCCCCAGTTTACCACACCTTTTATCCAGTACATTGGGAGAAACAAATGTAACAAATGACTTGCAGAGAGTTCAATAGTTCACATTGGGATAAACAAGGTGTAACAGAAGGCTTGCAGAGAGTTCAGTACATCTCCGGCAAACAAGATGTTAATCAGTCCAAGAACAATGAGGAACTGAGCAG
>NW_004624735.1:35581152-35591929 GCF_000247695.1 Heterocephalus glaber
TCCCAATGAGAAATGTTAATTGTGTTGTATACCTACAATGTACCAATAAAAGAATTTAATAAAAAAAAGAAATTATTCCAAAAAGTTGGCTTATTTTTCCTTTTAAAAAATGAGTTTGAATGAATATTTGTCAAAACCATAGAGACTTTCTAACTTTTTAGTGTGGAAAGAAGAGGAAAGAGAAGTGAATTACAAATAATATGAATATATTTTCGGCTTTTTGTTTTCCTTTCTTTCATTTCTTTTTTTTTCCAAAAACACACTTTGTGTATTCAATCATCTTTCAAGGACATAGGATATCTCTTCAAGGTCAGAAGAGTATATTTTCTTATACATACATAGTCAATATATTTGACTACAAGGGTATGTGGCTTAAAAAATTTATATTACTTTATTACTGAGCGGCATAATAATATATCCAGCTGCAATATTTCCTTACTTCTTAAGTCATGAAGCTTTAGGTAGAAGAGAGAATGACTAAAAGGGTGATTTTTTTATTTTAAAAAATATGGTGAAGGGATAGACAAATTGAAATTGGAAGCCCAGAGCAATAAAAGGAATTGAAGTTTAAATCAATTGAAAAATAATTTTAAACATTAAATGAATTATTTTAGTTCTGAACTAGTCTCTTCTTCCTCTTTTAAAAAAATGAAGTCAACTTATTTGATCATTTGAGAAGGATGATGACAGGAAGCTAAAGGAGATTTAAGGACAATAGTGGAAATTTGGAATAACTTTTGGAGAGCATGAAGAGGAAAAGTATACCTTATAAATTAATAATTATTAAAATTTAAATAACCGCCAACATTGAAGGTATACTAATGATTGGTTACTATAAACACATACTGAAAACTATTCCTGAGATGTCTTAATAACTTGTTTATTTTCTGCAGAAGTGCTGAGCAACCCCAATTTAGAATGCTTTGTTATATTGATGCAGATTTAGAACAAGCCAAGAGGCTGAAATTACATATTAGCATTGAGTTCTGTCAGTTACATTTGGAGAAGGTTTAATATGGGTAAGAAATGAATAACCTGTAGAAAATTTAATTAAGACTCAACAAAATCTTCAAATGGTCTATAAACATTTGAAAAAGATTAATTGTTCACCTTTGTTTTAGTGCTGAAAATATCCAATTAGTGTATATTCTAGTGATCTATTAACCTAAATATTTAATCAAGTAGTATTTTGTATTCCCATACCAGTCTAGATAAACAAAAGCTTGATTTATGTCTCTGTTCAGAGACATATTTCAGAAACCATTTAAATCCATATCAAATCCCAACTTTCTTTCCATATATAAATTACTGGAACTCTTGAGATTTATAACACTCTACACATAAAACAGGGCAATTAGGGGGAAGGAAAATTAATTGGAAGATGATCTACATTTAAATATCAGACATAACTATTGTTGAATTCTCTTTAAATTTATTCATTTATTATTAGAATCACTCTGCACAGTATTTCAAGTATTTCCTAATTCAAAGTTATTTCTTTCCTAAAGGTGAGTTAGATGTGACCTCACCAGGTCAAAGACAAGTCAGTGTTTCATGAAGATGGCTGGTTTTATATATTGTCCTTATTTCATATTATTCTCTTCTTTATAATAATACTAACATTTACCAAATAGTGTAGTAGGGATGTGTCAGGCACTGTGCTTAATGCACTGCATTTTATCTAATGTAACATCAGATAAAAACTTGTTATTTACTGATTTTCACATGTGGACATGGTACAGGAGAAATTTAAAAATTTGTGCTAATTTATATATCTGATAACCACTATCTCTTATGTAAATAGGTCAGTGTGATTCTAGATCCTGCACTTGAAACACTATAATTCTGTCACTCTGCTTGTTTCCCTACTCCACTATTTCTGTGTCTTCACAGACACCCCTTTCAGTCACATTTGATTTTGAGTCATATATTTCAGACAATGATGCTACAAAGGTATTCAAAGCAATGATTCTGCTTACTATATCCCGTACACAATCTGCTGGTTTGTTGAATTTCAGAATCCATTTTCTGTTTATTTCCTTCCTACTTCCCCTCAAAATTGGGCCTGTAGATCTCTCAAATTCCTTTGAAAGACTTAACATGAACAATTCCACCAACATCTCAGATATATTCTGGATTTTAAATATTTTTATGTAATATATTTATACATAATCATATATACATAGATTATATTCTAAAGAATATACATCATTTTGTGAGAGAATGGGTTAATTGAAATTCAGGACATGTATTTGTGCTTCCTGTTACATTATACAAAGTTTTTAATACAAAAAAGTCATATAATACCTGTTATTGAAATAATGCTGACATTCAAACAGAAGATTCATTCATTTGTTTGGATTGGACATTGTACTTTCTCAAAAGACAAATTATGTTTGTAGAACTACTATACAAGTGCAATATTAGTGGAAACTTACTGTGGAAGAAATAATTTTGTCCTTTCTTCCCCAAGAGGACAAGTAAATAACTTAAAAAGAAAGACAGGAGGATAGTGTCATGCTCAGGAAATAACCTGATTTCAAGATTCAGTGTGAGATTGCTGTGTACTCATGAGGCAGGTGGAGGGTTTGGAAGATGTCTGTAGTATAGCACAGATAGGTACTGTGGTTCCCTATATTAGTGGCTTGTCATGGCCAAGAGGAAGAGATTGTACTGACTTTCACGGAGCCCAAGATGCAAGAGGAAAAACATTCACAGGAGTCAAATACAATCCAATGTTTGTTATACATGGGTGATCACAAAACCCAACTTTAGTAGAAAATCTAAGTACCGAGAAGAGTGTCTGAAAAGTGAGCATATCCCACTAGTAGACGTGCCTGTTAAATCCTATTTAGAGTCCTGGGACTCTTTTTCTTTATGCTTAGAATAGTGAGGATAAGTCCAAGATAGTGGTAAGTATTAGGCCAAAAGCAAAGGGGATACACTACAGTAACATATTTCCCTAGACAGTCCCTTCCTCTAATCGGGATTGGCAATTTTGCTCATGATGATATTTTTTTTTCTCGAGTATTGGCAGAAAATGACAACCCTCTGCCTACTTTATAAAATTCAAAACAAGATGATTCATTCTGCTGAGTGGGAACATAAAATATTGGAACCTAAAGAGAGTACTTGTATGCAGTTTTAAAACTCTCTTGAAACCTATGAAGCATAAAGAAATTACAAAACAAATCAATGTGTTGTATTTAGACATTTCTAAATAGTCTATAATCTTGAATAATACAAGTTTTTAAAAACATTTTGCTTATTCTCTATATCTCATGTTATTTCAACTGAGAAAACACTTCCTTTACATATGTTGAGGTATATGGTAGCTCAAAGCAAATTTTCCTAAGTGAAACATATTTTAATTCAAATTTATTTTATGTTGAAGTGAGTAGATATTTTAACTCAAGTATTTTTGTGGACTCTGCTATTTGGCTTTATCAGAGGACCATTTGGTTGTCTATTTACAGTATAATGCTGGTGGAAACTTCATGACATTTGGATTCTAATTTTCTTTGAGTTTCATCCTAGTATAGCAAAAATATAAATCTTTCCACTGAAAATTAGGAGCATTGCCAAAATATTTGCCACCAGTTGAAATATTCCAAACTAAGATTATTGAAATTAAAAATTAAAACCTTTACACTATGTGAGTGTTTGCTATGTAATGTATCTAAGTTTAAAGCTACTGTTTTTTCATCTCTGGATTTGTTGAATACTTTGACATCTTAACTCATTTTGAATATAGAGCAAATGAATTTACAAGCTATTTTCAAAGTGATTCTTTCAAAAGACCCAGAATAGCCAATTCATTTTATTTTATTTTATTTTATTTATTTTTGGTACTGGGGATCGAACTTGGGTCCTTGTGCTTGCACAGCAGGTGGTGAAACCACTGAGCTAAATCCCTGGCCCCCAGCTAATTCATTTTAAATGAGAATAAAATTGAGGATTGTCCCATCCATCATCAATACTTACTAAAAAGACACAGTAATCTAGACAATGTGGTATTAATGCTAAAATAGATATTTAAATTGATGGAAGAGAATATAAAATCATAAATAAGCCCACATAAAAGTAGTCAACTGATCTTTAATATAGGGATAAAGGCAATGCAATGTAGAAAGGATAGTCCTTTCAACAAAATGATAATGGAACAGCTGGATATACATATGCAAAAAAATGAATCTAGACACAGATGTTATCTGTTGCAAAATGTCTTTAATTCAAAATAGATAATAGATCTAAATATAAAACATAAAACTATAAAAACCTTAGATGATTGCATAGGATAGCCTATGCTTTTTGCAAAGTGTCTTCCACAAGTTGGAATATTCTGACAAATAGTACTGAAATTCATCATTAATCCAATTGTCACGGCTACGAACTTTTATATATAACATGAAAGGCATGACTTATGAAAAAAAAATTAGTAAGATAAACTAAAATTAACAATTACTTATCTGTTGAAAATAAAAGGAAATTAGAAGAAAGTCTATGGATTGGGAGAAAATATTTGCAAAAGATGCAGCAGATAAAAACTATTATCCAAAATATACAAAGTGTTTCTACAACTCAACAATAATAAAATGAACAAACTAGTTAAAAATGTGCAGGGTCAGAGATGTAGTTCACCTGACTCACAAGCACAAGGTCCTGAGTTAGATCCCCTGTACTGCAAAAAAAAAAAGTTTACTAAAAAATTGTGCAAAAGACTGGAACAGACACCTTGCCAAGGAAGATATATAGATGCGAAGGGTATTAGTCACTTTCCCAAGCTGGGAGGAAATACCCTACACCTACAATTTAAAGAGGATAGGTTCATTTTGATTCAAAGTTTTCAGAGGATTCATTCCATGGTTGTTAGCTCCAAGATAGAAAGAGCATGGTAGAAGGAAACTGATTTCTCCACAGCAGCCAGGAAGCAAAGACTAAAAGGGCAGGATCACAAGAATATATTTTTCCAGGTCATACCACCAGTGCCTCACCTCTGAAACCAGGCTCCAGCTCCTAATAGCAGATAAATTGCTGAACTCAGTGGATCAATCCACTGATGAGTATTGCACCCCATGACCTAATTGTCACGCAAGCACATGAATTTTGATGGAGATATTTTAGATCTAAACCATAATATTCCACCATATCCCCCAAAAGTCTCATGTCCATCTCATTATGCAAAATGTATTTAGTCCATCTCCAAGAGTTACCAAAGTCTTAATTTCAGCATTGTTGAAAAATCCAAGTCCAAAATCTCCTCTGAGATTCAAGAAAAACTCAGCTGTGAACCTCTATAAAAATAAAAAGACAATTAAATACTTCTAATACACAATGGCACAGAATAAACATTCCCATTCTAATTAAATTCCAAACACATGAAACTTTTGGGGAACATTCTAGATCTAAGCCATAATAGCAAGTACATATATGAAAATATGTTCAACATCATATGATTAGGGAATTGTAAATTCAGTCCGCAATGTAATACTACCACACAGATATTAGAATGGCCACAGTTCAGAGTACTGACAACACCAAATACTGCTGAAGATGTGGTACAACATGAATTCTTACTCATTGCTGGTGGGAATGCAAAGTTGTATAGGCACTTTGGAAGATAATTTGACAGTTTCTTATAAAACCAAATGCGTTTCTTGATGCTGATCCAAAAAGATTGAAAAATGTATGTTCGCCCCAAAACTTGCACACAATATTTATGTCAGCTTTATTCATAATTGCCAAAATTAGAAGCAATCAAGAAGCTCCTGAGTAGGTAAGTGGATAAACTGTGGTACAATAGGGTAGTGACATATTTTCAGCACTAAACAAAAATGAGCTGTCAAACCATGAGAAGAAACAGAAGGCATTTAAAAGCACATTATTATGTGAAAGGGATGTCTGTCTGAAAAGACTATACTGTGTGATTTTAGCTGTACAACATTCTAGAACTACAACTCTAAAGATAGTAAAAAGACCAGTGGGCATTCAGTGATAATGATATGTGAATATAGGTTCATCAACAGTAACATACTAACCATTTTGTTGTGGGATGTTGATAGTGGTTGAGATTGTGCATGTGTGGGAACAGAGGACATACGGGAACTTGCTGTACTTTCTGTTTTGAACCTAAAAGTATTCTAAAAATAAACTTTTATTAATTTATGGAAAAAGAGATTTTAAGATACTGACATTTTTATACAACTTTCCAATATTTCTAAACCTAATTGATTAGCAGTAAAAAAGAAAACATGGACAGTCATACTGAAATATATTTAAATTGACTAGCAGTAAAAAAGAAAACATGGACAGTCATACTGAAATATATTTACATAGATATCTGTAATAACAAAAATATGTATCTCAGTTACACTAAATAGTTAACAGCTTTTTCACTTTGACAAATGTGGCTCTTATTTCAATTCCTAAAATTTTTAAACTTTGGATGAAATTTTGAATAATGTGACCACTAAAACAAAATCTTGTTTTGTAATTTCTGTCTGGCACATGTCTTAATTTGATAAGAACATTATTTTTACCATGATTCTGAATTATTTAAATATTTATATTTGTATGTTCAGCAAAACTATTCATAATTTTATATCCAATATTGAATTTTTAATTAACTTTGCATAAAAATAATATTATTTGTTTTACCTTAGACAGCTGAGACTTCCAAGAGTTGAAAATATGAGTACACATATGTTATATAAAAATGATAAATGACTGGAGGAAACTTAACCTGTTTTAAACACTGGCACTAATATAAAATTGTCACTATATAATTTTGTGAAAAGTTCTGTTAATGAAACAAATCAATAAAGAGCTACTATGTCATTTTGGTATAGGCGCAAAAATCTTGAAATAAAAATGAAAAACATTCAGTGTATAAGAACAGTTATGTTATCCAAAAAATTTATGTGTTTAACAAATATTAAAAATATATTATGCAAGTTGAATAATAACATGCTTACAGTGAAATTTCAAAATCTATTTTTTACTTTAAATAAGTATTTATTTTTCTTACTTCAATCTTATAAAAATTATTACTATAATCTAATTAAAAATAAAGTTTTAGATATACAGTTACTGTACAAAATTTGACAAAGCTATTGTGGCAAGAGTGCTCAGGCTACTTAATACATGCTATGTTATCAATGTTTAGCCTCTGTGTCTTGTACATAATTTCCACAAAATTAACCTTAACTTTCCCACATTTGTCTTTGATTCTGCTGACCACAAACCATGTCATTGGTTGCTTTAACCATCTTTTAGGTCAGATCGAGGCCCACATCTATATTAGCTCAGAATCAAGCAGAGGCAGGAGAATATCAGATCCTCTTTCACTATCATCTGAGACTGAAGGCAGTTGGCTGCCTCTACCTAGTCATTTGCAAAAGACTTAGTTTTATTGACAAGCACCCTTACATTCTTTAAAGAGATTTTTTTAGTTTGTTAGATTTCAAAATACTCCAGAAAATGGAATGGCAATGTCACTGACTGCTTTTCAGATTTTACCATACTTAAAAGTATCCAGAGACTAACAATACTAGAAAATACCATGGAAGAGATTGAAAATGCAATTTCTTCTTTATTATATTTACACAAAATAATAACGATTTATTGAAAAATATAAAAATCTAGGATGAATGATGTACTATAAGGGACATTATAATAATAGAGATACATAACTATCTTGAACAAACTGGAACATAGATTCTCACTACTCATGAAACCTGATAGCACATGCTTGTTACTACAATGAGAGTTAAAAAGAAGGAACAAGTCTTATTCCTTTCCCAAAGACATCATTCTTATGATAAGATTATGTGCAACCAAGTCCATTTGCAATATTTTCCAGATATTCCAATATTTTCAATTGTTTATTTAAGAGCAAACTAAGAAACTTAGTGGAAGGGACAGAGTTCAATAAAAGATCGAAAAAGTGAAGTAAATGGAAGTATTAAATCCATGCCCCAAAAATGACCTACATATGATGTTTGTAATACCTTATGCAAGACTAGACACTTGAGCAGTCCTGAATCCTGAACTTTTTTTTCTAACTACATACTCTTGAAAAGCAAAGATTGGATTTTCAATATGTTTTATTGTTGTGAACATTTTTTTTTTTTTTTTTTGGTATCAGGGATCAAACTCGGGACCTTGTACTTGCGAGGCAGGAGATGGAACCACTGAGCTAAATCCCTGGCCCTGTTGTGAACATTTGTACCAAATAAAAGTCACTTCTTAACTATGAATGAATTGAAAGTTAGCCATTGAAGGCCTCTTCATTTCCAAATGTTCAGTATAAGTCTTTTATGTTTAAACTCTTTAAATAATAACACTTCTTATTTATAGTGCCAAATACATTCAGCATAATTATAATTAAAGCCTACTTCTCTCATATTAGGTACATCATTAAAGACAAACCTGACTTTTGGTGGTGTTTGACTTCACTTTTGTATGCAAAAAAACTTTCTAAAAATTACAAAATGAATAAACCTAGTGAATGGGGTCAGTACTGAAATTCAAATCTTCTCTTATCTTATATTCTTTTTCCAATATAGCATATTGCTCAAGCAGCAATTTTGAATTTATTTCTAAATGTCAACTTCCTGGTTTTTATCAAGATTATTAAGGGCTATTTTGAAGAAAAAATTATATTTATTGAACAATATAGCTGTGTAGTTGGATACACATTAATGCGCCAAAAAGTGTCCCTTTCGGTGGGAAGGAGATGAAAAAGTAAAACTCTGTGTGTGTGTGTGCATGTGTGTATACATACTATACATAGTTGATTATTCTGAGAGTGTACCCTGAAAAGTATTGCTTCTGGTTTCTAACCAACCTTTTCCCATTTAACCTTTTCTATTGCATGCTATTTATAGTTAGCTTCATGGTGATAAACTCTCTGTGATACTGCAAACACTAACTACATCAAAGAAGAGATGATCAAGGACCAAAGAACTCCTTAATAAATCAGCTGCAAAATATCAATTGTGAATATTTTTTTTTAAAATGAAAGCATATTATGATCATGATATAAAAATAAGACAAAATAGAAATTTAGCTTTCTAAAAACCTTGTACATAATAAACTGAACAATTAGCTAAATCACTATGTTTCTTGGCTTTTGTCAATGCTTTAAAGAAGGACTGTAATATATATGATTGCATAGGGACAATGATATATTTCAGAGATTTTTACAGAAATGTTTCAAAAATTAGAAATAAGAATATTTTAGTTTTCCTCTTTCAATCCCACAAGGTTGGCTTCATGACATTGCTTCATTTTATGCTCTAAGGGGCAGTCATTTGTGAGTTTATCTGTATAAACTTCAGAAGTCATTATTCGGCAACTTGCCCTTTTCTTTCTGAAGTTGACATGCTCCTGTTACCTGCAGTGGAGTCCCATATGCAAACAATTAAAACATATTGTACCAGCATTAAATATGAATGTTCCTTGTTCCCTGTTCCCTCTTAGAGAGTATAATGAGTGATTTTGACAGAGTGACACTTTGGACAAACCTTCCTGATACCATTAAAGGAGACACCTTCTTTATTCATGATGTACAATTGTCCATTTCAGGGCATAAAAACCCTGAAAATTAGGCATTTATTTATTCATCTACCAAAAGAGTATGTAATTTTTTGAATATCTACTGTATGCAGGCAAAATTCTGACCTTTCTATCTTACTGTATCAGGAAAGTCAGTAAGTTGATATCATACTTAAAAGTCCTCTGAAATATTATTTATTATTATTATTATTATTACTATTATTATTTTTTGGTACTGGGGATTGAACTTGGGACCTTGTGCTTGTGTGGCAGGCAGCAGAAACACTGAGCTAAATCCCTGGACCTATTTCATATGTTTGTACACAATACACTATCTTCAAACACAGATTCATACATTCATGCATGCATATGTAATTGCACTAGAAAACTACATTTTTAGAATTGCTGTGAACTTTGGAATGATTTGGTGTAGAACATTAACTATAGCAAATGATTTTCAAACTATGGAAATCTCAAATCAACTAAAAAAACTAAATGAGTCCAGGAGATTATTCTCCATGATTTATTTTATCATCATCAACAACAACAAAAACCAAGGAAAAGCTACCTTCTAAATACTATGTCATTTGTAATGTGTATGAGTCTGTGTTACACTCTCCAAAGGAAAAAGAGAAAGCCTCAGAATAAAGAATAATTCCTTAATAGTTTTTAATGTAATAAATTTACTTTTATGAAATTTTATCAAAAATATTATCTGTCTATACACTGATACTTGTTGAAATACTAATATAAGGTTTGGGAGTATAAGGCTTTATGTTAGACAAATTATCAATTTTGTAATTTTATTTGAGTTTTTTCGCTTCTGAAGTAATAAGAATATTTTTGTGAGCTATAAATGAGAAAATATGTAATATTTGTTAGTTTTGATAGATTTACTATGAGTGTTTACCATGTTAACTTTAGGAGAAACTGGGTCAATTATAAAGGAAATTTGCTTTATTAATTATATTGGTACATTTAAGGTATACAATATAATGACCTGCATCATCGGAAATTTGCACCTTTACATAATCCACCTTGGTTCTTATTTTTTCCCCATTCCCCTGCCTTCCCTTCAACCCCTCCACTCCTCCCTATCTACAAAGACTTTGTTTCCATTTTTTCTTTTTCTCATATTAATTCCATTCCCTTCTTTCTTTTCCCCTACCTTTCCCACTTTCCCTTCCCCTTTTCCCCTTTTCTTCCTATTTCCCCTTAT
>NW_004624735.1:35633539-35665444 GCF_000247695.1 Heterocephalus glaber
GAGATTTCTTAGTATTTTCTCTGTAGATGATCAGTTCATCTACATATAAAGATTTTACTTCTACCTTGCCAATCCTATCCTAATTGTTTCTTTTTATTGCCAGGCTATTTTGATTTGGGCCTATGTTTCAAAGTTTAATGGACAGATGAAGAATAGGCATATCTGCCCTTGTTCCCCACCTTAGGGAGAAGGCATTGTATCTTCTCCATTCATATAAGGCGTTTTTGCTGAGTGTATGGCGTACATGTCTTATCTGTTGAGTAGGTTCTGATTTACTTCCAGGCTCCTGATAGCTTTTACCATGAACAGATGTAGAATTTAATCCAATACTTTTTCTCCAGCTACTGACAGGATCATGTGGCTTTTTACTTTCCTCTGGGAAAATGATGACTCTTGGGGGTGGATCTTCCAATGCTGAACCAACACTGCCATCCCTATAACAAAACCACTTTCTACATACTGCAAGATCTGACTTCTAATAGTTTATTTTGTTAAACAAATTTCTATCTATGTTCATACTTCTTTCTTCTATTATCTTTATCCAGTTTTAGTATTAGCAAAATATTGATTTCCTAAAATGAAGGGAGAAATGTTCCTTCTTCTTCTGCTTTAAATGTTTGATATAATTCATCAGTTAAAATGTATATGAGCCTGTTGTTGTCATATAAGGTTTTCAAGCTAGGAATATACTTCCTTTAATAGGTGCTATTCAAATTTTATATTTCCTCCAGAGTCAGTTTCATTAATTTGTCTTCCAATGTGTTTCTCAGAATTTGTCAAATTTATTTCAAAAAAGATTTTTGTAATATGCTTTCTGTATTCTTTTAAATTCTGTAAAATCTGTGGTAATGTCCTCTAAATTTTGATATTGTAATTTATTAAATGTATAATTGATAGTGTGTAACAGAAAGAAAAGTTCTAAAAGAGTAGGGGAAGTGGGAGGGGTAGGGGAAAGGAAAGAAGGGAAAAGAAAAAATATGAGAAAAGAAAAAAATAAAAACAAAGTCTTTGCAAATAGGGATGGGTATAGTGGGTGAAGGGAGGGCCTGGCAAGGGGAAAAAAATAAGAACCGAGATACATCATGTAAAGGTACAAGATCCCAGTGATGAATGTAACTGAATTTTATACCTAAATTGTATCAATAAACTTTATGGGGAAAAAAAGGCTTGTGTATGTTTAAAAGCTATAGGAAAATAATTATTTTAAGTGGTTTTATATATAGGATATGAGATGAAAGACTTTTTACTTTATTCAACTCTCTGTAATATAAAATACTATATCTATATCAGATAATAAATGAGTATTAAATGTATCATAAATAATCAGAGTAAGTAAATGACCAAATAAACAAAGTAAATGGACCAAAAAAAAAGAGAAGCTTAGCCCATATCATATCTAATGCACTCTGAAATGTATCTTACATGCGATATGAATGATTACTGTTTTTTCTTTTACAGATTGTATATTTGGATGTTGTTGATTTTTTTCAAAATAAATTTGAGTCATGTTAGGTCCCTTTACTAACAAATAAGATATATGTTAAAATAATACCTTACAATATTATGGTACTAAATTTGTCCTGTGGACTAAGATGGCTTTAAAGAGTTTAAACTTATCAACTCATTGTCAATTCATAGGTAAGTAGAGGAGAGAGAAAGTGAGTGAGCAAGAGGGAAAAAGAGTGACAGAGGGAGAGAGCTAGAGAGATTTACTTTGAGTACTACCATTTTAAACATAGATGTTTCTGGAAAAGTCAACTACGGAGTTAAACCTTTTACTCTGTAATCAAAGTGATTATTGTTGGTATGAGCAATTGCAAGAGAAGATTACATACATACACACTTTTAGATATTTGGATTTGGAAATAACTTTGCTAAAAAGACATTGTTTTAAAATGAACTGAATATAGTGAAAATTTTTCAATAGTCACAGAAAAATCTACATTAACATTTTGATAAATTAAAAATGTCTTGCTGTCTGCAATTTTACTACTTTTCCCAGTGGAAGGTCTAAGAATATTCAAGTATGAGTCATGTTGTAGAGACAACATGCAGCTAGATTAGGAAGGAAAGAAATGAAAATAATTTTTAAAAATCTTGCTTCTTGGGTCTACATGCCCTATGTAAAAGGCAGAAGAACAATTACTTTCTCCTTCATTAATGCTTTGAGCTGGAAGCAATCTCCTGAAAACCTCCCTTGAATGACAAATGAGAAATTAGGAATCAAAACAGTAAGACAACGTAACAAGATTAAACTAGGTCACACAAATAATTAGGAAAAGCATCAAAACCAGGGTGTTAGTTTCCTGGTTTTCAGTCCAAGGATCTTCCTTCTGATCCATACTGACCTTAGATTCTCTACTTAAAAATAATCTGGTTAAGAATATGGCTTCAGAAAAGAGGCAAGTCTCTCCAGGTAGCCCATAATGCAAAGATCCTGAAAATTCATTCAAACAAATCACATCTGGCTAAGAATAGTGTTTTACAGATATAGTCATGAATGTTAAAGAAATTGTAGTCTGAACCTGACTAAAAGGGCTACAATGTCTAACACTGTGAGCAGCAGCAGGATTCAGTCCACATTTTGAACTGCAGGAGAAAAAGGAGAGGATTTAAGCCCCATTTGGGGGCTTAAAGAAGAATAAATCTGTTAGCAGAACAATTACTCATGTCCTCAGTAAACTGCCTCCTTCAAGGATTAGCAGATAAATCTAGGCCCTGGTATTAGTGTTTTCTTGGCACATCTTCTTCCTTCTGCACATCAATAACAAAGTATTTACCCAATTATCAGATAATCCTACTTAAATTGATCAATTGATAGCTCCCCAGCCCTTTCAAAGTACTGATTTGTTTTCTTTGGCCTCAAACACCTAAAAATATTTCTAGAGGTCAGGAAAGTACAAATTGCAAATTTATTATTCCTGGAGTTGCAGGATGACCTTTAACCCTGTGTTTCAAATCTCTGCATGGTGTCTTGGAAAGTGATTTCCATTAAAGTAAATAGGAGTCCTAGGGCAAAAGGCTGAGGGAGATTTGAGGCTTAACCCATTCATGCTCTTAGTCCATGTTGAGGAAAAACTGTCAGACCCTTATGGTACTTGTCATTGATTATGTTTTAACTGACATATTATAATTGTATGCATTTATGAAGTATGATTTGACATTTTGATGTATGGATAATGTGTAATGATCAGATTAAGATACTTGTCATTCAAAAATCACTTCACTCTTAAACATGGGTTGTTTTCATCCTTTTTAAAGTTATTTTTCCCCTTGGGTTGTAACTTTTAAAAATCCTGCACAAATTATTACAAACCGATAACTTCTGTGGAAGGAAATCATTTGCACTTCTCATACACAGGCCATGTTCAACATTAGATAGATTTAATTTAAGGAAGTGTGCTATAGATACTTGATCTCATTTATTATCTTTTGGATGAAGAAGTAAAGAATTTCTTGCAGTCCTGTCTGCTCCTTCTCCTTCTTCCTCCTCCTCCTTCTTTTTCTTTTTCTTTTCCTTCTCCTTCTCCTCCTTGTCCTCCTCCTTCTTCTTTTTGTAGTAGTTCTAAAAGGAATGAACAACTGTAACAAATAAAAACATAGGTTTTACAGATAAACTTCAGATAAACTGTTTTTTATCTGTTTTATTAGTTTTTATTTTTTACTAGTACGTGCTTATAGTATATAGTGATTACATTCCTCATGCTGAGTTGGTGGTACATGTACATAACCCATCTTAATTCATTTTTTATTCCTTCCCCTCTCTCCATCTCTTCAGATAAAACATTTACATAAATATCTGTCAAGATAAAACACTATAGTGTGCCCTCATCTACCTTATTCATCTGGTCTGATACTGTGCAATTTCTGGCTCTTCTTCAACATGAAAATGACCATGAGAGGTAAATGTTTTGAATCTCAGAACATTGAGGCAGCCAAGACAGTTCAACTAAAGACACTCAGGGAAGAAGATTTCCAGAACTGCTTCAGAAAGTGGCAGGTATGATGGGTGCATTGAAAGTGAGGGTGAGTATTTTGAGGGAGATTTATAACAATGTGTCTTTTTCAGTAATAAATTTTTTAAAAATTTAAACACATTGTATTTTATTATAAACTGTATATTCTACATGTTTCATGAGGCATATTTACACTAAAAATATAACCATTGTTCATTTCAAATTCAAATATTGTTGAGCTTGCTACAGTCCAGTGTCTTACCTGGTAATAGAATAATGAGAGGTTCTAACATTTCAGTTACTAATGATATGGTGGTTGTCAAACAATAAAGACAGCAACATAAATTTGGGCACATTTTGACAGATGTTGGTATTTCACTAAGTACTAAGAGAGTAAAAAATTTCAGCAAAGTTTATAATGAAGAAAAGTTTTTTCATCAACTCCTTTAGTTTTCTTCATACTTTCACTAGATGCATCTCTCACTCCACTTTTATCATCTTCCTCTGACTCATTTTTTTTTTTTCCCTCAAAGACTGATGTACTTGACTATTCTCTGTCATAGGACTAGTTCTGAGAAGTTTTCTGCAGCTGAAATGAGAAACCCAACTTAACCTAAACATAGAGTGGGCTCTCAAGTTCACTGAGTCCCTTTGTGCAAAAATAATTTTTTGGATGCATTAGTAAGAGGCTTGGGAAGAGTTTATTAAGCAGAAAATTTAATACACACTCAAAGAAATAAATTGTGGGTACCTAAGAGAGCATAAATATTTATTCCTGGAACAAGTCCTAAAGGGGTGGAAACCCTATTAAGAGGCAGCTGATTGTCTAAGAAGAGTAGTAGCCTATTTGATAGATATGGGCCCTTTTTTTGAATAAGTAATTGAAAGGTTTTGTTGAATTAGTAATGAAAGATTTTTGCATTCTCTTAACCTGTTCCTTTATTTTGGTGTTACTGTGTATACCAAACACATGGTCTCACAGTATTGAGGAATTAAGTTGTAAACCAAAGGAGGAGGTCAGGAGAGTTTTATTGGAAATAATAATAATGATAATCATAATAGCTCCTGATATCCAGGAAGGCTATTGAGTGGGTGGCCACTGAGGCTATATGTCCAGGACATTTTATGCAGCAAAGTCACAACTTGGGTACAACGTTGGTCAAACTACAATTGACCTACGGGATTATAAGTATAGTCACTTAGATAACATTGACCCAATAGGGAAGCAAGGCATGTAGCAAGGGTATATGGTGGGCATCATTAACTTTAGTTTATCTATAACTTCTAATTGGAGAAAAAACACAGGCATTCCTGGAAAGGGATAGGAATACAAGTCTAGATGTTCTGGTAACCTACCTATGTGTCTGATGCCTGTCTGCACTCACTGGACCACCGGTGCTAAGGACACTATAATCTCAAGCTGCTGTTTATAAACAGGGAGGCTTGCAGACCTGGTTATCAGTTTCCACCTTGAGGCTTGGCCCTCTACAGATTCGCTTCCAGGTGCAATTCTGTTGTGTCTCATTTTCTACTCTGACTCTCTTGAGGGCCCAATCACTCCCTGTCTATTAATATCTGTCTAACTTAGTTGTCTCTAACATTAGGATCAGGTTCTGGCTCTTCATTTTCTCAATTAATACAAATTAAGGACTTTAAATATTTATGAAAAATTTTGGGTGTATGGGTATGGAAATAATCATGCCTAAATTTAACTAAAAGAATGCTGATATGGTCCATCTTGGGTAACTTTAGCTAGGTCATCAAAGTTGTAGTCTTCTCAGAAGTACAATTTTTAGTTATGATTTTCTTTTCTCTTCACCTACATTTTTATTTCTCCAATTCTACCTCATCCCCTACATTCATATGTTTTAATTGTACCATTTTCTCAACTGGTAAACATTGTTCCCAACTATGTCTTTTCAAATCACTTAATCCTAATCATCATTTAAGTATGATTTTCTCTGCAGAACTTTTCTTGTTACATATTCTCTACTTCTCATGTTGAAGCACTGGAGAATACTCATGTCCATTTTCTGACACTAAAATTTTAATGTATTTCTTTAAGTTGTTATCTATTTTTCTCTCTGTGTCTCTGCATCTCTTTAAAACACACACACACACACACACACACACACACACACACACCATTCTCCTTGGCTCTTTGGTTAACAGGTAATCTAAATGAAAGCCACAGACCTTTATTTGGTTTTATTTCTTTTCCAATGTTAATACATGTGCCTGGTTTATGTCTGATCTGGGTTAATGGTTTAGATATTCAGTCAGTCTTCTAATTCGAAGGCATTCTCTATTTCTTCAAATTAACTCAAACCATCTGTTCATTTTCTCAATAATATTTACCAAGCATCTATCATGTGCTAAGTGATTTTTTAGTGTTCATGTTAAAACATAAACTGAAAAGGAGCAGGATTTTTTTGTTTACTTTATGTCTAGAAATGAGAAAATGGATTTGGAGGTATAATTAAGTACACTGAAAACATATGGCTTTCAACAATCATTTATTACTCTTTAAATAAGTATTTATTTTAATTGAATGTATGAGGCTTTTCCCACTATTTAATTGTTCCCAGAGACAGGTATTGAAGCACAGTTGTTGGAATAAAAGAGTGATGAGAAGTCAAACAAACAAACAACAAAAATCTTTAAAAAGAAAACAGATGTTCAATAACTTTAGGTTTAATAAGCAAAGTAGAACTTTCCTTTTCTACCTGTTTAGTTTAAATCCAGCTTTCCTTCCCACTTCCTTTCTTTACTTCCTTAAGAGGACTCATCTCACTCTTAAATAACTGTTCACATCAATGTCTGCAATGTCACACTACCTTTAGTCTTTAGCTTACCATCTATTACACAGCTTGCTAATAGGATTTGAGTGACTTGTAAGAGTTTCTCCTTTATGTTCCTTCTACAACATATTGTTAAATAAGAGAGAAGGTCCACACTCTTATGAAATCATATTCAGAATCTCTATTTAACTTAAGTCTTCAAGTCTCCAGACCTAGCTGTTTATTCTCTACTTCATATGCTTATGCTTCAGCCAAATCCACCTAGTTATCCTTTGATGAGGCTGTAAATATCTAGAGTTGTGTAGGGTGAAATGGTTATAAAAGTAGGGGTGCAGTTTACTGAAAATTATCATCATTTAAAAACTCACCAGCCATTTCCTGTATAATGCTTTGCACATGTTGTTACTCTCTGAAAGACTCCTTGCTTATCTTTGGTGAAAATCCATAGACTTCTACTCCAATTTTCATTTATAACTTTCTGTGTTATGTCCATTTGGCTTCCCTACTTAAAAGGAGAAATTCCCTTCTGTGTATTCTTATATTATTTCATATCCCTTTATCTCCCAGAGTAAACATGTTAGGTCATAGCACATCTATTCACATATTGACTGGCTTGGCTAGTGTCTGAGCTTCCTGAAAGCAGAGATCTTGGCTTGTTCATCTCCGTGTGTACTAGTTCCCTTACATGGGCCATATTTTCATAAGATAAATCTTTTTGGATGGGATTTTCCCTTTTCTTCATTGTCCCTTCATGAGAATCTTTCCTACCAGGTTCAGTTATCCTTCTGCTATCTGTCTTTTATAGTTTCCTAGGCCTTAGTGTGATAACAAGTAGTTCCTTCCAAATCATTCAAAAATAAGAGAAATAACCAGCATCCTGACAGATTCATGAAGGTAAGAAAGCATTTTAGTGTCTTATATCTGCCAGAGTTGTGAGTATGGGGTTAGAAATATCAAACCAAAAACTAGATATATGCTCACGCATGTTTATAGTGGCACAGTTTGCAACTAAAACTTGGAAACAGCCCAGTTGCCCATCAACTGGAGACTGGATAAAGAAGATACTGTCTTTTTTTTTTTTATTAAGTGGAGTACTACTCAGTCATGAAGAATGAGAAACTAGAGACATTTATAGCTAAGTGGATGCACATTGAGGCCATACTCTTAAGTGAAATAAATAGGACACCCATGTGTAAATACTGAATAGTTTCTCTGGTATGAAAAACTAAAAGTGTAAATAAGGATCAAAATGTATAATTGCTATTGTAACATAGGAAGAAAAGGTCTAAAAGGGGAGGGGAAGTTGGAGGGGTAGGGAAAAGCAAAGGAGGGAAAAGAAAAAATATGAGAAAAGGAAAAAAATGGAAACAAAGTCTTTGTAAATAGGGAAGGGTGGAGAGGGTGAAGGGTGCACAAGGAATAGGGAAAAAATGAGAACCAAGATACATCATGTACAGGTACAAGGACCCAATGATAAGTATAAACTTATTGTATACCTAAAATGTACCAATAAACTTCATGGGAAAAAAACCCCTCTAAGTTCATCACAGAGATCCAGTCCTGAATGTATATTTCATAAGAAAATGGACTTTTATCTTCTTTGTTCACATCTCTATCCCTAGCACCTGTTGCTATACTAGAACTATAATAATCACTAATTTAATACTTAGGTGGTTTTAAATCCCTCACCAAAAGCTATATCTATAATTGGTAAATTTCAGAATTTTAACTTAAAGTCAGGTGAGTCTAATTCCAAACATTATGTTATTTTAAAAAGACTTCCATCTCTCAAGATGACAATTATTTATTCTAAATTCCAGTACTATGGTATACCAGTAGAGACTTGCTACCTGTTCAACCAATTCTGCAGTTTTAGATTCACTCTTCTGATGTTAAGTGCCTCATCATTCTTAAATAAATTAATATTTTAATTTAACATTATTTTCGGGCATTCTTCTAGATATCTTACATTTTTAAACATAATTAATCATCATGCAAAACTTACTAGCACCATTTTGAAAATGATAAAACTAAGGTACTAATATTGATGATAAATAAAATGATATATAAAATGATAAAACTAATATTGGAGCTGATCATGCTAACTGCATAACTTCACCTCTATACTCAGAAGAGTCAAACTGAATAGACTCTCTCAAAGTAGGAGCCAGCAAGAAAACAGCTATTAGCTTCAGTCCAGCCTACCAACTTCTGAAGATTTATCAGCACCTTTCCAGAAGTGTGTGTACTGACCCCTGCCATATTGCTGTTGTTAATGAAGTCAAATGGCCTTCTTCATAGACTCCTTCTGTTAGCTCTGGAAATACTTCACAGATTTCTCCTGTACTTGATCATCAGTAGGTACTACATCTGTTAAAGCAAGCAAAAAATAACATAAACACAGGGAATGAAATCATTTAATGTTCAACCAAACATCAGCTCCACTATTAGAAATATAGAAATGCTTGTTTAGGTGTAATAGTTAACATAACCAAAACACATACCATTCAAAAATCTTTTGTTGCTTTTAAAATAAGGAATATTTTCTTTTCAATTACATTTATTTAGTGTTTTTAACTACTTAGTTGTATATATTAGGTATTGAAATATAGTTGTTTTGGGGAAAATAATGAAATAACAAATGCTTTAAATTATGATAATTTACCTGGCAGATTTTTATGTTATGTTGTTGGGGTAAATGAAACTTAATGGTAGAGAGAATTAAATACTTTCAAGCATATAAACGTAAAGTAGTACACATACAAAAAAATGGGATGCATGCGCATGTCTTTTGGTTTATAAGTAATAAAAACATACAAATCAAATACTATTTAAACTGTAGTATACCTAACTCATTTCATATTTCCAAGACTCTTTTTAATGAAAAATTTCTGACACAAGTTGAGGCTTTTTTTGAGGGGATGAAGTAAGACCAGAGTTAATGCTTTGGAAAGAATGAGCCTTTTCATGGGAAGGATTGAAGGACCCTGATTCCTTCCCATATTCTGCTTGTATTCTAACCCTAAATCAAGGTCATTCTCTTCCTTCCTTCCAACCTATCAGATGTCTTCAAAGTGTTCTCCTTTTCAATAACTTATATGTATTTGTGTTTACTCTGTTCTCTATGTTGCTTTATTCTATATTTATATTTTAGAAACCTGTCCATTAAATTTGTCCTCATGTGTATGAAGCCTGGATGTGTGTATTAGGAAATGTGTAACATAAGACTGTAAACATAGATATAGTTTAGGAGTATATTAGCAGGTGTTGTATCTCCTCTGGTGATGGTGACTTCTGTTATTCAGAATGTATTTGGCATTTATATAATTTTATTATCAATCTTTGATGTATCAAGTTAGAAAATCATCTTAAATTTACAGTAATGAAAATATGTTGTATTACATTATCTTGTACTTTATCTGCTTTCTTGCATTTAAGCTTTTAGATTCAAACTGAAATATATAGTGTGGAATTATGAGGAAACTCATTATACTTTTACTTTTCCAGATAACTACTGTATTATTTGAATGCTACTAATTAGTCTGGATTTTTTCTCCATTGATTTGAAAAAAATCTTCTTAAAAACTAAACCTATAATCTGGCTTTGTCCTGGCTTTCCTTTGCATTTCTATTGATTCATCAATTCAAAAGCCAATGCCGTACTCTTTTGTTTGTTATGACTTTTAAAAAATTTCAGTATCATACAAAAATAATTCTCTATCAATACTTTGTTCTTCTGGATATGCTTGTTTAGTTTTCTTCATGAACTTGAAAGTTAGTTCACTTAAATAAGAGTAAAAATCTATTTATAGTCATTATTATTCTAAGAGTTTGACTCGCATCTAGATTACAAACTCTCAGATCACTCCAGTCTTAACTTTTCAGCAAGTCAAATCTTTTAACCAGGGTGTCTGAACAATCTTAATATTTTGAAAGTCCTTTACTCTAAGCCTCAATAACTATTCAATCTATAGATTTCATAATAAGTACAGTTGAGTTAAATCACTAATGGATTATTTATCTCCCCAGATTCTTTTTATGTAGTCTGTACTCTAAAATATGTTTAACTTTGTTTTCAAGTACCAAAACTCCTAATTGATCTCTCTTTTCTGTACAAAGTATTTTGAGCTGGCTGTTTTGTTTTAAATTGTTCATGAATTACAGCAATTTTTTCAAGATATAATTCTCCTACCACACAATTCACCCATTTTAAGTGTATGATTCATTAATTGTTACAGATTTGTGCAACTATCAACTACTGTCAATTTTAGAATAATTTATTACCTGGAAAAGGAACTGTATGTACTTCAGATATCATATCAACTATTTCCTCAACCATCTAATCACTAAGAAGCCAAAAATCTATTTTCTGACTTATAAATTTGACTATTCTACACATTTCATACAAATTCAGATAATCTATAGTCTTTTGTGGCTGGTTTCTTTTTACTTAGCATACTGTTTTCAAAGTTCACCAATCTTGTTGCATATATCAGCATTTCATTTCTTTTTAAGTTAGAAACATATTCAATTGTATGGTTATATCACAATTTATTTGTCTCTTTCAGTTGATAGATATTTGAGTTGTTTTTACTTTTTGACTATTATGAATGATACTGTTATGATCATTATTATACAAATTTTTGTGTGGACATATGATTTTAATTTTCCTGGTAGTTGCAGAATTTGTGGCCATATGGAGATCTTTTTAACAATTTCAGTAATTGCTAGAATCCTTTCCAAAGTGGTTGTGCCACTTTACATTCTCACCAGTAGTTTGCAAGCATTCCATTTCTCCACAGCTTTATCACACTTATTTACTACACATCTTTCTCAATTTATAGTTGGTGTAGTTCCTGACAAATGACTGTAAATTGAAACTATCATAAGTTGAAAATGCATTTAATACATCTAACTTACAGAACAGCATAGTTTAACCATACAGTACTCTATGTAGTATTCTTGTTTCCCCCTGAGATCATGTGAGTGACTGGGAGCTGCAGTTCACTACTGTTTCCCATGCTTGTGAAAGAGTACTTTAAGACATATTGCTGACCCAGGAAAAAGCAAAGTTAAAAATGCAAAGTAAAGTTTCTATTAAACTCATCTTTCTTTTACAGATCAAAAAAACAAATCTAAAAATCCTAAATTGAACTATCATAAAATGGGGACCATCAACATCCTCAATGTCACTTTAAGACACTTAAGGTAGAACTTCCATCCCATCAGTAGTGCCTGTGCAGAAGGGAAGCTTCACCTCTCATCTGCACTTGGCAAAAACAGAGCCTTGGCAGCAACCAGCTGGAAGCAGGATAAGAAATTCTGTGACCTCCTCCTGGAAATGATAGCCCTTTGAGTGGGAACTGAGGGAGAGGCAGCCCAGTGTTGGCTGCACAGTCTGAACGGCAGTCTGCATCCTTCTGAGCTGAGAGGAGGGTCTTGTTTGAAATACTACAAACTCTATAGTTCTTAACAAATTTTAGTATAATTACTTGAACAAATATGCCTTCATTTGCTGTATCTTTTAGGAATATTTCCAGAAATTTTAAATAGTATTTATTTAAAAAATAATAAATAGGGATTTTTAAAGCAGTTTTGTTTGAATCTCAGGGAAGTCCTCATGATATTATAGACAGTTAAGTTAGATAGAAGTTAATTAATAGTCCGAGACCAATTGGGTCCCAATTTGGCCCTCTAGGGAATCAGTACAAATGATGAAGACACATCAGAACTGTGGTTGGAGGAGAATCCAAAGAGGGCCAGGCCTCAAGGTAGAGACTGACAGCCCAACCTGCAAGTCTCCCTAGAGATAAACAACTTGACATAATACTGTAATTAGCATCACTAACTGTAATTAGTCCCATGAACACAGAAAGGCATCAGACACATAGGTGGGTGACTGGAACATCTGGACCCAATCTTCCATGCCTTTCCAGGAATGCGTTTGTTTGTTCCATACACCCCTACTACATGGCTCACTTCCCTATTGAATCAATATTAGCTAAGTAATTATACTTGTAATCCTGTAGGTTGATTTGGTTTGACCCACATTGTACCAACATTGTGATTTTTCTGTATAAAATATTTTTAACAAAGAGCTTCAGTGGCCACCCACTTAGGACCCCTCCTGGAAATCCAGCAGCTATTCATCTTTTCCTTATTTTCAATAAAACTCTCCTAACTTCCTCCCTTGGTTTGTGACTGCATTCCTCAATGCTGTGAGACTACAAACCCAATCTGACATCTAGCGGTTTGGGAGTTATTTTTCCCATGACAGTATAAGTAGCTTCCAAGTCCAGAGTTTTGGGATTTCTTCTTCTACTATTACAACTCATTGAGCATATTTAATTGTTAGCTTTCATTTCATCTTACAATAGCCTACCATTCATCTCAACTTCAAAGCATACAGTAAAATATTGTTTCCTGATGGCTGTTATCCCACTTATTTTCTAGTATGGGTTTAATACTTTTTTAAAAAATGTATCTTTCTAAACTTAGTTACAAAATAGAAAACTGAATAAGCTCATATAGTCATCTTGAATCAATAGTTTAAATGGTCTTTTACTTTTATATTACCCAGATCCTAGGATTATTAAATTTTTACTGGGTAAATTACTTCAACTACTTTATATTTATAGCTTCTTTTTTCCTTTATTTCCCCAAACTAATATTTCACAATAAACGTCACTGACAATTATGTTCTGCAAATGACTTGTATATTGATCTGATTAGCTACAAGTTCTATGGCTTTCCCTATGTCTGTGATTAATGAGTTCTGGCAGGAAGAGAATTCTGTTGCTTATTTGAAATGCTTATATCTTCTGAGAATTTCATCAAACAAGCCATTAAAGCATTTCTTTCCTAGAGCAATTGAAAGATATTGAAAAACTTATTTTCTTTTTAGAATAAAATGTGTGTATTCTTGTCCTTTAATATTTTTCCGTGTACACTTTAAATCATTAGCCCAAATCTAACCTTCTTCTTTACCAACATGGCTTCAAGGTTAAATAATGTTAAATTAATATACTCTCTGATTGGTGATCAGCTTTGAGTAAGCATCATGTAATTTAGAATTTAACAACTATTGTATGCTTTAATATGCAATGATCTTTTTCTAAATTCAAATAACACTTTTATTGCCATTGTACCACTCAATGTTAATTTAGCACAGCTCATAAAAAACTCAATAGAACTAATAAGAATACACATTTAACCACTGACCTTCACCAACTGAATCAAGTCTGAGTAGTTCTTATTTGCTGGTTTTCTTTCTTTCTTGTCAGCCCTGGCACTGTCTCCATGCTGTTTCTTTTGAATAGATTACATGCTATCTCTGTTCTGTTTCCTCACTAGTAGAATCCACAGTAAAGGAATTATACTGGGTTAATTGATTCAAGTAAATTTATTGAGTGTGCTAGATATTGTTTTAGTGGCTGGAAATATATTGTAGAACAAACAATCTTTCCTCCTGGGACTTTAATCCTTCAGATGTTAACAGCTCATAGGCCAAAGTATGAAAAATATATTGTTTATCATGTACTGCAAAATGATGTGAGATAAATAAGACTTCACAATAAAAATAGGGAAAACTGTAGGCCAGCATTTGTGTCATAACTCAAGACCTTGGACCTGAATGCTGAGAGCTTGTACTTCCAGATGGTCTCAGATACAGATTTAACCCTTAAAGAGTTCTGGAAGGAACATTACAACTTCCTTTCCTTTGTGGGATTAATTGAGAAATCCTGGGCCAATGTATTTCTAATGACACTGAGATCTGCCTGGAAGAAAGTGTGGCCTAAAATTATATAGGATAGAGACTTTGAAGGCAGTTAACTAACTTGAGTTACAACCAGCCCTCAGGAATGAATTGAGTTTCTAAGTCAAGGGTCCACTCTATGGCAACAGTTATGGTGTGAGTTTTGGTGTGTGTACTTCTTACATCTGAGAAGTACTGGTGTAATAGAGAAATAAATTCTGTAACTGATTACCCAAGGATAGGACATAAAGAATGTGTTGGTAAGATAAATATGAGGTGTGGAAATGGAATCAAGTATGGCTCTAAGACTTTGGCTACATTAAGTAGGAATATGGAATTGACATGTACAGTACTGAGATGTGGAAAAAAGTGGAGAATAGGTGTTTTACAGGTGAATGTATTTCAAAGGTTTGGTTGTGCAGTGTGTTAGTTTAGAAATACTACTTAAATGTGCAGAAATTTCCTGTAGGCCTTTGGGATATAACAACCCTCAAGTTATTGGGTGTTCGGGTTAAAGTCATACTTTATCAAATTAATTCATAGACAAATACTAAAGCACATACAGATACTAATTATTTAAAATTCATCTTGTTACTCCACTTACTATGAAGTCACATTTGTTCTAGGATTTCTTAATGCAAATTAATAAAACACAACAGGAAGAAAAAGGAACTATCCTAGGTATGGAAATGGGGATTGAATTTTGTTATCCACAGCCAATTTCATGACAACAGGTGATTATTTAAAGAAGATTTGAAGAAGGTATTTATTAATCTCAGGGTATCTTCTATTTCCTTATCACTCATGGCTTCTTAAAATTGCTAGAGCTATAACTGAGTTTTCCTCAAGACCACCAGGTTTTTATCCTTTTTCTCTCCTATTGCTGATTGGGTATCTATGGGAAATTCTCTTATTACTTCCATTGTATTTTTGCTAAGCAATGACACTGCAGAAAGTTTCTAATTTTCCCAACCGAATAAGCTTATCTCTACTTTTATTTCAATAACATTATTTTTGACAACTGCTAAGCCCCTGCCACCTGCATCCTCTCTAATATGCTCATTATGTTGATTTCCCAATCCTGAACTATAATAGAATAAAAACAACAACAACAATGAAGGGATGACACTGCTGTTAATATTCAAGAGTTTTAACTTTCCATTTCTTCAGGCCCATTTGCTTCTTAGTAGAAATCCCAAATTTTATTGATCTTGAGATCAGTAATGAAATTTTTATCAGTTAAAGACTACAATTCACAGAACACTTTCAAAGACCGTTTCACTTGATTCTCAAAGGGGATTTTATGTGGCACTCTAGTAGACAGAAATTATTGTATGTATTTTAATGAAAAATTATTCAAACTGAGAGAATTTCGATGATTATTGTTTAAGACCTACTAAATTCTCTACAATCTGACTACAATCTGGTTTCTCTAATTTGGTAACGTACATACTACTTTCACTATTTAAACTGGCTTGACTGCTTTGTGGTAGCCATTGACGCTCATATAGTTCCAAAAATGAATTTAATATTGTAATGATTAATTTTAATTGTTAATCTGATTGGGATGCAAAATACCAGGGGAATTAGTAAAGCATATTTCTTGGTACAGATTAATTTACTGATGAAATCATAATTAAATTATATTATTTGGATATAATGAAAACATTGACAATGCGATTTAGTTATGTGGCATGGGGACATTACCTTGGGAACAGTATCTTGTCTCTGTTCCCTTTCTCCTTGTACTCTTGTTCTTTTTTTGTTTTCTTGTTGCCGTGAGGCAAGAATCCCTTCTCCGCTATTGCCTTTCACCATGATGTTTCTGCCTTGGAGCCAGCTGACCATGGAACGAACCTCTGAAATCATAGTCCAGAATAAATCTTTGCTGCTTTAAATTGGTTTTTCTCAGGTATTTGATCTCAGCAATGAAAAGCTATCACAGATGTCCATGATAAATAAGAGAAATTTGAAATCAGCAACATTTTTGTGACTACAAAGAAGAGTGGAAGTTCTTTCCTCCTAAATCTCCTATCTTTACCAAAGTATTATGTATCTATCCATGTTGTAATTTATTTTACCGTTTTTCTCTCTATTTCTGAATCTTTAAACCTAATTCCTTGAGTTCCTATCCTCAGCATGAGATCATTTGGGATGTAGAAAGAAAAAAATGGCGCAAAAGTAGCATATCAGATAAGATCAAAATTGACTCTTTTTTCTTAATCATAAAGCAAAGCAAAACAAAATAAAAAACCCTGCCTTTTCCCATCACAGCCCTCTATCAATGCTATCTCTTAAGATACTGAAAGAAAGATTAAGATAGAATCACAATTTAATAGCTGTCAGAAAGCTTCCCATATTGCAGTTTTTGATTGCTTACATATTCTTTATAGCTTTTGTGCATGAATATTCTTATGTATTTATTGATATAGTTTTCTAAACATTTCTCAGTCACAGTTAGTAGTAAATGATGGACTACAATTCAAAATAAAAACTACTAGAATATGATCTAGTATGTAATAAGAGTAATAAAATGGTTTCCTCTCTCCTACCTATGAGTTCTATATCCATGGATCCAACCAATCTCAGATTGAAAATATTTTTAATTGTGCTTGTAATAATATGTAGATTTTTCTTCATTATTCTCTGAACAATATAGCATAATAACTATTTACATAGCATTTTCATTATATTAGGCATTATAAGTAATCTAGAGATGATTTAATATATATAGAAGATTATATAGGTTATGTGCAAATACTATACCATGTTTTATAGACATCTACACATTTTGGGTGCCTCTGGGGGATCCTGAAACTCTACCTCCACAGGTACTGAGAGACAACTTTAATTTCTAATTGCCTGATGACTGCAATAATTCAAGAACGTGTCTAAAATTCTTAATCCTCATATAAACCTTATGAGATAGGTAATGCCATTTCTTTTGTAGATGAGAACTTCAATATTCAAAACTAATAAGTCACTTTTGTATAATGACAATGTCCTAGCTAGGATGAATTAGATTCCAGAGCTTCTTTAGTTCTCATGGAATGTATTGTTCATGTTATGACTTTGAAAAAATGTTTACTGCCGTTCTACTTGTTTATAGGTTTGGTACCTTGTATTTAGTGGCATTAGAACAAACCAAAATAGGCAAGCCATGTAAAAGTGATCATATAAGCTGGGTAGAAGAGTTTAAAAAAAATAATTCCCAAATAATTCCCCATAGTTTTTCTTTTTGTGTTCTTTTGGCTACAGGCAGTGCTGTTTTGAGGAAGATTCTGAGTTCAAATCTTGTTAAGTAGAAAAGAGATTCTTTGTTTATTAGCAGTATTTTTTAAAGACTAGAGAATGGAAAGTAAATGTACCTAGTATTCTTTTTTAAACTGGTTTTCAGTATAATTTTAAAGTAATCTGACATTCTTAAGAATGAATCTGATTTCCTACAATCCACAAAAGAATTTTAGACAAATGCAATTTATAGGACAGTCTACAAAATGATTGACTTGGGCTTTTTAAAGTGTTTTGTAGAGTCAGAGATGGAACTCAGGGTTCGTGCATGGTAGCAAGTGCTTTACCCCTGAACTGTGTCCAGGACTTTTTATTTTATTTTTTAGAAAGTCTTGCTAAGTTTCCCAGGCTGACCTAAAAGTTTCAATTCTTCTGCCTCGACCTACTGAGTAGATAGGATTACAGGAATGCATCACTGTACCTGATTTGACACAGAAATTTTAATGATATCAAGATCATAAAGCATAAAGGAAGGCAGAAAACCTGTTTCAAACTAGAAGGTAATGAGAAGACTTTGCAACTACTGCAATGCATAGTACTTGACAGAATCTTAGGCCTGGAAAAACATACATAAATGCAAAGGGTGCCATAGACATAATTAAAACAATTGAAATTACATCTGGAAGAAATACTAATAATGCTTTTTAATGTTAAACTTCTGATTATAATTTTATGGTATATGGCAGAAAATGTCCTTTTTTGTAAATTCATAGTAAACTACTTAGGGGTAAGTAGATATTATATTTCAACTTATTTTGAAGTGTTTCTTAGTAAGTGTTATGTGTGCACCTATGTGGATATGCGAACATGTTTGTGTAAAAAAAAGGAAGAATAACAGGACAGAATGCAATTCAGTACTGAATCTTGGTAAAAGATTATATGTGTATTACTTGCTTTGTTTTTATAGCACATCTGAAGACTGAAAATATGTACATAAAATTTGAAAGTTGTAAAAAATGAAAATGTAATTATTAGGACATCTATTACTTGAAACTACTCATTATCATAAGTAACATAGAACATAACAAACATTGTATGCATCTTACAATGCAAAACAAGCTACAGTATATAGGATCACTACTTACTACTCTTGCCAGAAATGTTTAAATTTAGTCTTCAGATCTAAAATCATTTCACAGGAAGTCCTGAAGACAGGAACAAATGAAATAACATGATGAAAAAGCAGCCAACAAAATTCAGAAGTTGAAATACTCTGTGTAGGAAAAATTGGTCTAATTTTTAACAAATAAATTTAATTTATTCGTGGGTCTCTTTTTTATTAAATTTGTCTTAAGGTACATATCCAAATATAGAAAATTTGTGAGTATAATATGAGTGATACATTAAAAATCTGGAAAACCTTAGTAGGAAATTATTTTAAATTATGAGTTGTTATTAATTTTATTTTGAGTGATAGCGAAATTGTATTTGTATCAATTAAATATTTTATTATGTTTTGAAAAAGCATAATGAAACATTGAGAAATATTTACTATGAGATCTGAAATTAAATTTAAAACATTTCAGAAAAATATATCAAAATATAAGAAAAAGTAAATTTAAGATCAAAGTTATGGATTCTTTAAAAAATCGATATAATTAAGTTTTATAACTTATTTTCTAGAAATGCATAACATTAAAAATATTGTTAATAATCAATCCATGCAGAGTAGTAAACAGTAGAATCAGTAGTCAGAGAATTCAGAAAGAAGACATTTGAAGAAGTTACAATGAAAGATCAATGAGCATAGCAGACAATAATTATACATTAGACATGGGAGTCATAGTGAAAATGCAATTGTCAGGCTGATCTGGTTCTAAGATAGGGTTGTAAATTGTACCAAGCTCTCAAAGTAACTGTATCTGCACTTGACGTTAGTCCAACTGAGTAATTTCTTACTCTCCCTGCCCCTAGATTTTGATAGTAAGAAGGACACTTTGAAGGAGAAAGTATAACAGCTTTTCCAACACTTCAATTTACATGCCTATCGTATCATAGAAAAATGATTCTCCCAAGTCAAATTAAAATGCCACTAAGATCAGCAGACCTCTTACTGGCAAAGGAGAAAGTGAAGAAAAACGAGGCCAGAAATGACTCCTGTAACTTGGAGAGAAGGAACAAAATAGAATTTAGTTTATATGAGCCAAAAAAGTTGGAATAATAAAGGAGCTTTACTTTTTTTCACTTTTACACCTCCCAATGAAAAGTAAAATATATATACTGCTCCATATTTCTAGATGTAGATGAGATGTTATTATAGGTAGGAAGTCAAAATATGGAATTCTAAAAATATTGTGAAATGTATATTTAAAGAAAAAACATGAAGGTATTTGAGATGCAGAATTACGATGAAGGGGAGACTATGAGAGCTATTAGGCTGTAAAATTATCAATTCAGTAGAAAAGATTTAAATCTGAGGACATTTTGAAGAATTACAAGATTACTAAAAGGAGATGAGGTTGGGCTTGCATTTGGACGCTTCTGCTATTATTCTTGCAATAAAATAATTCTCAAGATACTGAATAGTTTTAAGAATTACAAATGATAGATTAAACATTGTAATGGCATATTTCTTCTCTCAAGGACTTATCAATATTTTTAGTAGACACTGCTAAGGCTATAGATACAAAACCAAAAGAGTATTTTTTTGGCATTTAGAATTAAAAGAAAGACATGCAAATAATTACTAAATAAGTAGAGAATTTCTGTATAATTTAATTTATTTGTTCCAAGTGCTTCTGGAAGCTATTCATTGAAGACAATATGAATTTTATTTACTTAGAGCATTTGAAGAAAGAAAATAAAGTTATATATCAATGAATACTATAGAATATAGAAGATAAACTCAGAAAGATAGGAATTTATACAGATTCTTTAGACTATGGTAAAGATTTTTATTTTGTATGAAGTCTTTAACTCAGGAAAGTCATTGACAGATTTGAAGCAGAGGCACAGAATGATCTCTGGATGCTCTAGAAAATGTACTGTAGAGCTAGAAAGAGCGCCATGGGCCTGGGATTTAAAATTACCTTGGGTATTTAGAAAAAAATTCTGAAAGTAGGTGTCAGTGGATTGGGTTGAAGGCTGAACAGGAATGGGAGTGTTCCTGGGAAATATAAAGTTAAGTTTTTGTTTTTAATAGTTTTAGTGAAATATATTTAGCAAACATTAAGGTACACATGCACATTAAGGTACACAAATTAAGGTACTCACACAATTAATTTTATAACTTGATATGATTTTCACTTGTGAAAACCTGGCCTCAGTCAAGTAAATGAACATCTGACTCCCCTCAGAAATTTTTGGTGATCCTTTAATATATCAGTCTTCTATTACTTCCTCCCCATTCCCAATCAACCACTTATCTATTTGGGGAGACTAAATATGAATTTCCTTTTACTAAAATATTTATGAATTATATAGTATGCACTGTGTTTTATCTCACTATCTCAGCTGGTATTCATATTCACTCATTTCAATATATTATTTAATTGGTGAGTAGTATTTCATCATTGGGGCATACCACTATTTGTTTACCTATTCACTTTTTAATAAATATTTTCTCTTTTCAGTTTTTGCTATTACAAAGAAAGCTGGTATTAACATTCATATACAATTTTTAAAGGACATACATGCCATGTTTTATTATGTTATACATACATTTACTTATCTTGGCATTTTAATTCCTAATTATTTCAAATATATTAAAATATAATCGAATGTTTTCATATTGTTCTTCTATTTTACCACATATGTAAATTAACTTTCTTTTTTAATTCTACTAGCTCTTTTGGGAGATTCTACTGAATTATCTATGTAGAAGAGAATGTCATGTGGTAATAAAGATGATTTTCTTTTCTTTCCACTTGGTAATTTTTGATTTCTTTTCTTACCTACGTGCACAGAGTAGAAACTCTAATCTGTGTTCAATAAAAGTGATGAGAGCAGACTTGTTTTCTTGATCCTAATCTTAGAATTCAGACTCTTAACATTAAACATGGCCGTAGATGGAATTCCTTTTTATGAATGACCTCGATCATGGTAAGGAAATTTCCTTCTGTTTTAGTTTGTTAACAGTTTTTATAAAGTGACAATGGTAAATTTGACCTATTTTTAATTATTTTCTGTAGTGCTGGAAATTGAACCTAGTGGTTTTATACTGAGCTACCTACTCCAAGCATTTTTAATTTTAATTTTATTTTTAAAATTTTTTATTGGTACATGTTTGTAGTACAAAATGATTACAGACCTCATGGCAAGTTGGTACACATACACAGCACATCTTAATTCTCTTTTTCATCCCATTCCTCAATCTATTTCACCCTTCCTCCCTCCTTCCATCTTTTGTCCCTTCCCTTTTGCAAAAGACCTTATTTCCTATTATCTTCTACTTTGCTCTTTATTTATATTTTGAATTTTTCATATGAGAGAAATCATGCAATATTTAAGTGTGCCTGATTTATTTTATTTAACATTTTGTTCTTGAGTTGCATCTATTCCTACAAAAGACTCGTTTATCCTTCTTTACACAAAGTAGTTTGATACTATTAATTGGGGTTCTGTTCAGAAAGTCCTATTACAAGAGTTTTACCTATTTTATCTTGCAACAGATTATTTATGTTTTAACATTTAGAACTTTAATTACTTTGATTTTAGTGCATTAGGTAGTGAGATCTGAGTCTAGATTCAATTTTCTGCATGTGAATAGCCAATTTTTCAGCACCACTTATTAAAGAGACTATCTTTCTTCTAGTGTATGTTTTTGGCCCTTTGTCAGAGAGCAGAATTTTTCTGGAATTATTTCTGCATCTGTTCCGTGATCCACATGTCCTATTTTTCTTTTTTCTTTTTCCCCAAAACCTTGCTGTTTTTATCACTGTAACTTTCCAGTATAACTTGGTGTCCATGATTGTGATGCCTTTTGATTTGCTCTTGTTGCCTAGGATTGATTTTGCTATTTTGGGTCTGATCTTGTTCCATATGAATTTTAGGATTGTTTTCTCTAGTTGTATGAGGAATGGTATTGGTATTTTGATTATAATTGCAGCTTTGAAGTATGACCATTTTGATAATATTTATTCTGCCTATCCTGGAACAGGGGACATCTTTTCATTTTCTGGTGTCCCTCATTTCTTTCTGGAACTCCCAACTCTGGGGGGTTACCTTATGTCTGTGGAGACAGGTTCCCCTTCCAGGAGCTGGGATAAAATTCCAGACTGCTTCATTTTTATCCTCTGCACTGTAGCCTACTTCTCCAACCTTCCTGTAGCTTCTAATTTTCCTGTCAGTTCCCACTGTAATTCCAGAGATCTACCTTTTTCTTTTTTGCGAAGTTGTCATTTTCCAGGTGTTTCTAGATTCTGGATCCTGGATCCTGGAAAGGTTATACTTTGTTGCTGATCGATCACTAACTCCTTAGCCATTTTGCTATTAATTTTTAAGATAAGTTCTTGCTAAGTTATAGTGTTGTAAATTAGAATACTTCTGCTGGTGTTTCTCAGTGTTCTGGGACTGCAAGTGTGTGTCATTGCATCTGACTTTAAATGTTTCTTTTGTGTTTATGAAGAGGGTTATATTAGTTCTCTTCAATTTGATAACATGGCAATTTTTTTTATCAACCTTCAAGGGTTAGACTCCATCTGACCATAATAAATAGTGCTCTTTATTTTTCATTGAATTTCATTCATTATACTTCTAGAAATTTTATCTTTTTGTCATGAGTTATATTGATCTGTGATTTTCTTTCCTTTTCAAATCTTTGATTTGTTATCAGAGTACTGCAATTGAATGATATACTGTCCAAAATTTGATTTAAGATGACTAAAGAAAAAAATACACATTATTCTGTGTAAATCCATTTTTCTAATCTATCTTACCACATGTTCTTTGTCTCCCATATGCAGACAGAAAAGATCACTTGCCTAGTAAAAGGCAAACTGCACTTCAATTTTGTGCCAGCTATTGATTTAATGCTTCTCAGCTCCAAATTTATCTTCTCATTACTTGCTTTGTAATAATGAATTGAGCCTTTAGGCATTTTTCCTTTGCAGCAAGAATAGTGTCCCTGCAACCAATATGAAAAATCCCTCTGTAGCTTGACCCCTGATCCCACCTTCAGATCACCTTACTGCAAACATCACAAAGTAGACACAGTGCTCTCCAGGCCTTCTGTCATGCTGCCAGTAAGATTCTGATACACTGATTCCTTTTTGTGTTTTGTCTCAGCTTTTGCCTGCCTATAGGACAGAGCTTGTTTCTAGCAGCTCTTTTAGTGTTAACACTGAATATCTAGGCATGAAAGCCACCGGCATGCATGCTCTCAGTACAACAACTCACTTCGTATTGTTGCCTTGCAAACCTTGGTCTATGTACAGCCTAGAAGACTGTTTCCTCCTCATCTAAAGACTGTGGACCAGTTCTGGTAAACATACCTCAGTGAAGTAGCCCTGAACCACCTCTCCACCAGGGCCTGAGTTCCAACTTTGTACAAAGGCTCTTATCCTTATTGTTCCTTCCTTAGTTACCTCTCCACAGTTTTGGGGTATTCTTTTGAGTTGTCTTTACACTTTTGTAGTCTTTCACTGTTAGTGTTAATATTTGTCTACATTAAAATTTGCTATTCAAACTTATTCTAAAGTTTCTCTGATTTGGATAGTTTCTAGAAATGAATTTTTTTTTACCCTTGCTCGTGCATGCCAATCCGCATTGCCTGAACACAAACATCTCAAATGTCAAATAATTTACTACCTCACCAAGAGCTGTAAACTTAAAAGTGTGTTTCTCATGAAACCACTTAATTATGCTTATAATATCTTGGGATTGAGTTGTTAACATAGTCTTAACATAAAAAAAAGAAAATGTATTGTTAAGTAAAGCAACACATAGGAGACAATCAGGATAGAAAGTATAGTTCTTCACTTCAGACTCAAGTTGCAATATGCTGTTATCCAATACTGATCTTTGTTGAGGGTTTAGGAGTAGAATTTGATTTAATTCCACCTGTCCCACTGATACTCAATTTATCCTCTCATGAATACTTCTGTCTCATTACCTTGAAGCCCCAAATTCTTAGGATTCCATTTACCTTGACCTGTGTTTAAGTTCTAGTTTTCTGGTTGAAACTAAAAGGAACTTGAGCTTTCTCTTAGAAGTAAATAGATGCTGACACTAGGAAGCTGGATCTGGACTCAGCGAGGAACTGACCACTTACTTCCTTGGTCCTCAGTTCTTTGCACCCTTGATGAAAGAATTCAAACAAGACCCACAGGTATTGGAGAATTCTAGGTAGAATTTATTGTTAAGTCGATATACAGTACAGAGAGTTATGACTTCAGGAAAGAAGGCAGACAGTGTCATGATAATCTGCCCTAAGAGTCAGTTTGGATACCTTTTTGTGCACACAAAAGTTACTCCTAGCATTGAGGGAACTTTTTACTTAGAATTTACTTTGAAATTGCAAAATGTCTTCCCCCCCTTTAGACAGTCAGTATTTCCTCAAGGGCTTTAATCATGTAAGGAACTTATGAAAACATTTAAGAAAGATCTTATTAATTTATACCAAGTCTCAGCCCAAGCTACAAGATATCACTGGGCTGTAGTTTATTGCAGCCAGGAATGTGGTATGCACCTTGTTTTGAAACTAGAAGGTCATTTGACCAGGAAAACTGTCCGCAATGTGTAATCTTAAAACTTCATCGTACTTTGTGGGATTGCTTTGGGTCTGAAACATAACAAATGATTATAAATATGCTATACTTTGGTGTCTTTCTTTACTTAACTGGCAGTGCATTCTATTTAGGACCCATCTTTTTCCCCTTTGGCCCTGTACTGTTTATGTGCCTACCAATGCTAAAGGAAAATGTCCTTTTTGACATGTTTGGCTCTGTAACTGAAATAAATCTTGAATATTGTATGTTAAAAATATTTCCATGTCTTTTTCATGCTACTAATAATATTTTTTTTCATTAAGTTTATTGGTGCATTTTAGGTATACAATACAGTTACATTCATCATTGGGATCTTGTACCTTTAACCTTTACACGATGTATCTTGGTTCTTAGATTTTCCCCATTCCCCTGCCCTCCCTTCATCCCCTCCATCCTTCCCTATTTACAAAGACTTTGTTTCCATTTTTTTCTTTTTCTCATATTTTTTCTTTTCCCTTCTTTCCTTTCCCCTGGCCTTCCCATTTCCCCTGCTCCTTTAGACCTTTTCTTCCTATTTCACAATATCAATTATACATTTTGATCCTTATTTACACTTTTAGTTTTTCACACCAGAGAAACTATTTGGTATTTACACATGTGTGTCCTATTTATTTCACTTAAGAGTATGGCCTCAAAGTGCATCCACCTAGCTATAAACGTCCTTAGTTTCTTGTTCTTTAGAGCTGAGTAGTACTCCAAAAAACCCCACATTTTCTCTATCCAGTCTCTAGTTGATGAGAAATTGGGCTGTATCCAAGTTTTAGCTCTTACAAACTGTGCTGCTGTATACATGGGTGAGGCTATATCACTGTGGTATGATTCTTTTAATTCTTTTGGGAAGATACCCAGCAGAGGAATACCTAGGTCAAATGGAACTTCTAATCCTAGGCTACTAATAATATTTCAAATAACTTCTTCAAGTCTTTTGCATTGCAACAAGTCCTCCAAATACTTGTTTAACAATAGAAGAGAAATAATAGGTCATATTAAAGTCTATTCTGTGATAAGATCTATGTTTGTATCTCTCTTAAATTTGTGTGTCAAAGCTCTATTTTTAGCCAACCAAGGAGATTCCAACAGACCCAGATTTACAATATTTCTGAGGTTCTTTGATGGACCAAATCCTGGTTAAATTTATATGTTTACATTTTCTGATATTTATTTTATCCCTTCTATAAATTAGAGTGCTTCTGTTCATTCCAGGATGGGTGAGGTAGACTAACTCCCCTTGCAATTGGTCAAATTGTGAACAAATTAATTTTTCTATTATTATGGGCTTTTCTTATACTCTTGATAGTAGAAGGGCAAATAAATCCAGATAGTCATGTTTCAGTTTCAGGTCTAAGATAGGGCCCTGTGTAACAGGGACTTTGGGAGATAATTAGACTCATATGAGGGCAGGAGGGAAAAGTCCTCTTCAGGGGATTAGCATGCTTACAAGAAGACCCCAGAGAATGTTCTGTCTTTCTCTACCATGTGAAGATGCACAAGAAGAGAGTCATCTTTAATTCAAGATAAGAGGCTTCACTGAGAATTGACTCAGGCAGAACCTTGATCTTGGACTTTTAACTCTCCAAGTATAAATTTAAGAATTCTTAACTTGTGAAGTTAAAAAATTTCATCTATTATTGAGGCTACCAAGCCTATGGTATTTTGGTACTGCTTGTAGGATGACTAAGAACATCTTAACACAATTACATACAATTACAATCTGCTTACCTAAATTTTTCTCTGTCATTTAAATTAACTCTCTCAAAATTATCTGCATCATAATATGATACCACTGAAATGTGAGAGTTTTGAGATTCAAAATAAAACCAAGTTAAACACTTTGCACAGACACTTCTTTATCTTATATCAAGTTAAGAAAATGCTGATTCTGAAGTCTTATTATGAAATATTTGACAATAGGCCATTAAGTAAAAAGAGCTTCATGCCAAGGAAAATAAGGACTGACATCCAATTTTAATCAGCTTATGAGAGGAAAGTTTCTACCAAGTTAATGGGATGGCTATGAGGCATCATTCTTAGAGAAAATCTAAGAATTAAGCAAATAACAAATTTAGAGTTTGTCAATTAGAGAAACTATACTGTTAGTAAGAAATTCCAAAACTGAGGAGAATGGAGGAATTTCTTTTTGAATACAATTAAGTTTATGGGTAGGAACTTATATACATGGCTGGTACTGAGATAAAATAATACATCCACCTTCTGAAACAGTTTGGCAGTGTCTTGTAAAGTTAAACACACACTTGTCATATAACACTGCACACACCCCTGGGTATTTATTCAAGTGAAGTAAAAGCAGCGTCTAAACTCTTTAAAACAAAACAAAACAACAAAACCCAGAAAGATCCCAATTGAAGATATAAACAGATTGTGGTTCATGTGGTAGATGATTTTAAAGAGCATTATGCTTACCAAAACTAGCCAGACTCAAGTGAAAGTTAGAAAAGACAAATTAAATCTATAATTTTAGAAAGGACATTGGATATTTCCTGAATCCTAGGGTAAGGTAAGCTACTTACTTTGAAAGTACTCAAGGAAAAAATTCAGGCTAAGAAAATTGATCTATTTCTGCATATTCTGTAGAAAGGTATAAACATTTATCAAAACCTATTGATCTCTCTCTGTATAAATATATTTTACTCGTGTAAATATTACCTCCATAAGATTATAAAATGATCAGAAAATTAAAGCATTAGTTTTTAGTAAATACCCAATAAATTATACTCTTTGCTGTTTTTGAAAAATAAATAATGCTTACTGGGACTTCCAATCTGAGAAAGGAGACATAAGTGTACTTCATAAGTACTCCTAAAAACCTTGAAATTAATTTAAAATTTTTTAATTTTTATCGGTACATGTTTGAAATACATAATGATTATATTCCTCCTGGGGAATTGATATAAGTACATAACACACCTTAATTCTCTTTTCATTTCCTTTCCCTTTTCTCCTTCCCCCTCTTCATCTCTTGGTCCTGTTCCCTTTTGCAAAACATTTATCGCCCTATTTCCTATTAGCTGTCTTTTATTTTGCTCTTTATTTACATTTTGGGTTTTTCATATAAGAGAAACTGTGCAATATTTAAATTTGCATATCTGATTCATTTCACTTAATATAACAGTCTCAAGGGAAATCCAGTTTCCTACAAATGACTCAAACTTATTCTTCTTTATGGCAGAGTAGTGCTCCACCGTGTATAAATCCCAATATTCTTTATCCATCCATATGTTGATGGACATATAGACTGGTTCCAAGATTGTAGTAGCACAACTCATAATAGTTAAATCTTGGAAAATCTTAAAATTATATGAAAAAGAATCATCATAACATGCTGAAAATTAGAGATTATATAATAGACCTTGTAAGGATCCTGGAAGCTAAAAATGCTTACAATTGTGAGTTTTCTAGGTTTTCTATTTGCCACTTCTATCCCAGAGTGGCCGAGGGAGAAGCATCAAAATACACAACTGCAAGACATATAAAGCAAAAGCTGATGTGACTTTTATCATTTCTTTTCTGTGTAGAGAACTTACTTTGGTTTCTTCTTTTAGGGTAGTTAGCAGGTAATAATATCCGGATCTAGCTGATTTCACTGGAGAATTTTAACATACTTAATTATGAATTAATATCAATTTCACATAATCACTTACAGAGAGTAGATATGGGATGACTAATCTCCTCAAATCATGTTTAAAAGCTAAACTTTTTAGTTTTGAGATGTCTGTAAATTCCAATACATTTGTAAGAAATAATAGAGCTCACTCTACTCATTATGCTTAGTTTCTCTCAATAACAACATCTTACAAAAGCCTGGCACAATATCACAACATGGATATTGATATTAGTTAAAAAAATATACTGTTTTATCACCATGAAGTTTCTTTTTAATGAATTTTTACACACAACTACTGCCCTCTCCTGACCCTCTTCCTAACTCCTAAAAATCACTAATCTTTTTTTTTATGTCAATAGACTTTTCAGCTCATAGATATTGTACATATTGCATCTTGTTCTATTTGGCATTTTTATATTGGCTTTTGCAGTTTAGCATGATGTCTTTTAAATCAGTCAAACCTACATATCCTTAATGTGTTTTTTTTTATTGTTAAGTGGCATTCTTTGGTATGGTATTTTGGTTTGTTTAATCATAAACCTTCTATGGGACAGCTTGTTTGCTTGCCAGTTTTGACTTTTATAAATAAAGCTCCTTTAAACTTCAAATGACTTTTATACACAGATATTTGAGTGAAAGTAAGGTTTTACTTTATAAAATATATTCTCAATAGTGTTTGCAAATAATATGTATTTGGTCATGTTTATTATCTGCTGTCTCACCCTGTCTTCCATCTGCTATATTTAGACAATCTATATTTTAAAAAATTATTAATATCTTTAAAATCTTAAAGTACACATTCTCCATTTTATTATTTGTTCTCTGCTTTTTCCTCTAGTTCTCACTTTTTGTTTTGTTTTTCTTATTTGCTTATGTTACCTCAGCATTTTCTAAGATTCCATCTTGATTTATTTGTAGTTTCTGTTTTTATTAGTGCATGTTTGCAGTACATACTGTTTACATTCCTTGTGTGGAGTTAGTGCATGTACATAACATGTCTTAATTCCTTTTTAAAATTCCCCTTTCCTTCTCTCCCTCCCTCATCTTTTTATCTCCCTCTCATTTGAGAAAGATCTATCTCCCTACTTCCTATTATCTATCTTTTATTTTGCTGTCTATTTATAATTTAGGTTTCTCATATAAGAGAAACTATATAATAGTTAAGCTTTTGAGTGTATTACTTTGTATATTTTTCTTAGTGATATATATATAGTGATATATATACATATACATACACACACACGCATGCACATACATACATCACAGTTTGCTGGTTTTAACATTTTACCACTTCAAGTGATGTATAGTATGTTGATTCCATAAAGGTCCCTTTCCCATCCCTACTTTTGAACAGAATTAGAGAGTTATACTCTTTGTTGCAATTATCACACAAGAGTTTGAAAACTCTTGAGGTACCTTATTTTCTGTTGTATGTACCTATATTACTGTTATTCTTATTCTTTATTTTTCTTCTTTATGGGTAAAGATTCCTTTTTAAAAAAATTATTTTGTATATGATTGAAGAAATTCTTTCAGTCAGTCTTAAAAACAGGTCTAATAGGGAAATATATCTCTCAGAATTCTTTGCAAAGATACTTATATACCCTTAATTCTTGCTGCATAGTTTTACCAGATGTAGAATGTGGGTTACCAACTATTCTGTTTTCATATTTGAAAAATACTGGTTCATTTCCTCTAGCCTCCTGGTCTAAGATTAAGAGAACGACAAAAATATTTTTAAAAATTCAGAAACATTACAAATATTAATTGAATTGTTTCTGGATAAGATAGCATTTCTTTATGGCTATTTTCAAGTTTTTTAATTGGCTTTGGTTTCCATGAGTTTAGTTATTAAGAGTGGTCACATGAATTTCTTTGGGTTTAACCTATTCTTTCAGTGTTCATTCAGCTTCTTGACTGTGTGCATTTATAACTTTTTCTAAATTTTTGAATTTTTTTAGTCAATATTTCAACCCAAGACTTTTTCTCATCTTCTTGTCAGACTCCAATGATATGAATGGTTGATCTTTTGCTATTGTCACGTAATTTTGTGAAGCTCATTTTATTTTAGTTTCTTGCCATTGAAATTGAAATTAAGTCAATTGAATAAACTCTCAAAAGTGTTTGAAAATAACATATAATTGGGTCATGTTTATTATCTGTTGTACCAGTCTGTCTTTAAATGGTTGTATTTAGACAATGCGTATTTAAAGTAATTATTGACATTTTAGAGCGCACATCCTCCATTTCAGTATTTGTTTTCTGCTTTTACCTCTAATTCTCATTTTCTTTTCAATTTTTCTTGTCTGCCTCTGAGTTATGATATGTTGCATAATATATGTTATAGTATGATAAGCTATGTCATATATGTTATAATAGAGTTACTTTGCTTATTATCTACTCTATTATTCAGAACTTAAAGAAAGTATCATTTTCTATTACTGTAATTTTTTTCTTCTCTTTCGCCATGGTTCTCTTTTATGTTTAATTTATTTGCTACTATTTTCTTTCTTTTAAAGTGAAATTTTTTTTTTTTTTTTTGGTACCAGGAATCTAACTCGGGTCCTTGCGCTTGCAAGGCAAGCGACGGAACGACTGAGCTAAATCCCCAGCCCTTAAAGTGACTTTTTAATTTCTTCTTGAATGATTTCAATAATGGTTGTCTTATCACCTTATCCAGTAATTCTAAATCTGGTTTCTATTGGTGTTGGCATTTTGGTTGTATTTCTCATTTAAGTTTTATTTTCTTGGATTTTATATGATGTATAGCATT
>NW_004624735.1:35698522-35717396 GCF_000247695.1 Heterocephalus glaber
GATTATTCACTGTAATCATTGGTACGTTTTAGGTATACAATATAATGACATTCATCATTGGAAATTTGCACCTCTACATAATCTCTCTTGGTTCTTATTTTTCACCCTTGCCCAATGCTCCCTTTCTCTGGTGTGAGAAACTGAAAGTGTAAATAAGGGCTAAAATGTATAGTAGGTAATGTGAAATAGGAAGAAAAAGGGCAAAGGGGAAGGAAATGGGAGGGATAGGGGAAAGAAGAGAAGGGAATGGGATTAATATGAGAAAATGGAAAAATAGGAACAAAATCTTTGTAAATAGTGTGGAATGGAGGGGTTGAAGTAATACCGACTTTTATATTAGAAGGAAATAGTGCTAATTGACACATCCAAAGTATAGGTCTAGATAAGGTTTGTTGTTCATGTTCATATTCTCTACAGTATTCATTAATTCAATGTGTTACTCTATGCCAGATGCTAGACACACAACACTGAAACATTCAGATAAAAATATGTACTCTAGATATGTAAGTAAAAAGATGATATAAAGTGATAAGGACTAAGAACAAAAATAAAACAGTACAGTTATGCGTAAAGCCATTAGGCAAGTACTGACTGAAGAGTTAGTATTTGATAAATATCCACAGGACCTGAAGAAATAAATTATAAGGATATTTGAAGGAAAGATATCTCACACTGATCCAGGGTATAGGAAGAATCTAAGGTGGAAAATATCTATAGCTTACTGAAGAAACTGAGAGGAGGACATTAAGTCTGGATTATTATGAACAATGGGGAGAGTAATAGATGAGGTCAGAGAAATAACTGAAGCCAGATAATAACTAGAAGGTTTTTCAGGTCATTCTAAGTCTTTGGCTCTTACTCCTTTATAATGAGAAAGCTACTAGAGAATTTTAGCAAAGGAACTCCAGGAATTGCCCCATATTTTAACAGGATCATCGTGGCTTCTGAGTTAAGAAGATACTTAAAAAAGCAAGAGGAAATACTGATAAGTGAAGCAAAAGTCTGTAGCAATGATCCAGGTGAAAAATTAGTGGCTTGGAACACAATAGCAAGAGTAGGAAAATGGTCAAATTCTGATTATATTTTGGCAGTTGGGCTGAAGGGATGTGATGGATTCAATGTGGGATACGAGAGAAGAGAGATTTTTTTGTCTGAACAAGTGACTGGTATGTTCTCAAATGACATGAACTCACAAGTTGTGCTAATCAATGTCAAATCACAAGAATTGCTTTGCTTTTGTGTAACACAAGTAGAGCTCTTATTTTACATGGAGGTGGTTTTCAGAATATTAGTGTTTAGATACACCCGAAAGCTTTATGTGCATACAAATGATTCTCCACCTCTCCACTTCCTCCATAACTGTTCAGTGACTGTAAACTGTTGATAATTCATTTTGGTCACTTGAGATACTTTACATTTGGAGCCTGGATATAATGTACTGATTAAATCACATTATGTGTAGCTGGGTGAATATATTATTAAACAAATTACCCCTTTCTATAACCATGAACTGTGCATCTGTAGCAAATGGTGGAACATTTTAATAAGGAGTACTGTAATTATATTATGGTTATTACTTTTTGCAGCCTCATTGTCCTCATTTTTGAGGTGAACATCTTTCAATGAATATCTTTATTATAAAGAAGGCTTTTTTTCTTTTTTGGTACCGGGGATTGAACTTGGGTCCTTGTGCTTGCGCAGCAGGTGGTGAAACCACTAAGCTAAATCCCCAGCCCAAGAAGGCTTTTTAAGTGATAGTCTGTACTCATAATTCATTAAAACTATCTCAGCTGAGAAAATAAGGGAGTACAGGAGAGGATCTTTCAGAGAAATTATTAAACTTAGAATAAATTACCAAGCAGACTTTCTTTTGTTTTCTAGAATCTCTTCTTTGGTTATCTATCTATCTATCTATCTATCTATCTATCTATCTATCTATCTATCTACTATCTACTATCTATCTATCATCTATATGTCTATCACCTATCATCTATTTATTGAAAGCAGAACAATGCAAAGCAAATAAACAAAACAAAATGATCTTTTAAATGTAGATCAAGCAAAAATGGTCCAATAAGTGCAAGACTTATTTGGAATTCACTGGTATTTGGCACTAATAATTTATACAGACTGAGTGCTGATAAAGAGGTGGAATCCAGCTGAAATTTCAAATTAAGATACTTTTTAAAAATAACTGAAAATATCCTTTTGACTATTCAAATGTATGACTTCATTGTAACATCATAAAATCAAATTAAAGATAAAAGAGGTTCAGTTGTATTTCAAAAACAATCAAAAGATAAAAAATGAAATTGGATGCTAGTATGATGTTTGGTTTTTATTATAAGGAGTTTAATGACAGTTCTTCAGTAATGTACCCAATCAAATAGAAAAAGATGGATGTTATAAACAAAGTAACACACTTTCTGGTTGTAGGAAAAATATCAGAAAGTGATGTTACTAAGCAGTAATTCTGCATTTGGATAATGGCTGTAAAGGATTTTAATGTAAAAGTCAGTAAAGATATTGACAATTTTGTAATTCAACTACTGTAGTACTTAAATCAATATTGGGATATTTGAACTAGTTTGCATAACTCCCCTTTGCTGAGAGTGTGAAATAAGTTTTGATATCTCAGGCCAGATAAAAAACAATGGATGACTCTCCAGCTTCATTGTATTTTGACTCACTCTTAGATTGCATCAATGCTCAGGCAATGTCCAAAACTCTCCACACTGATTTTAATGTGCAGCCATTGTTGACAAATACTTGTGTAGAACACCAGAAATACTTTTCATAATATCTCTAGAGAATCCAGCAATAGAAGACCACTTAGCCTAATAGGTTTCTCTTTAAACTCTACTAGAAGAGTTTTGAATCTCAGGCATGATGGCTTATTTGTAGATTTTTTTTTTTTAAATTAGAAAGTACTTCATTTACCATGCAGAGTCTGATTTGCAAGATGTGGCAGAGGAATTAAATAGAGGGTTTGACAAGAAATGAGATCTATAATATGTGTGAGACACATCTCACACTCGCACATGCACATAAGATGTATCATAGAAGTTATTATTATATTTCAGAATTAAAGTTTCAGGATGTGGGGAGAAGTTGTGACTGATAAAAGAATGAACTTCACTCAAAGATTGATAAATTTAGCTTTGAGGTATCATAATGGGAGAGTTTCATATATTTTGACTGTATAAAGGGAAGGATTCCTGTGTCATATTAAGAAGAAGCATAACTTCGCTGCTGCCTTTATTTGGAAGTTCCATATGGTTAAAGAAATATCAAATTGACAAGGGATGAGCTGAGATGGATTGTTCTATTATAACTTCATTGTGTTGAAGATTATTTCTGCAAATTTATGTGATGGTTTCAAGTTAGAACTGGCAAAACTTACCATTGTGTATGATTTAAAGAAAGGTGGAACATTTATGTTCTGAAAGATGTTGGTTAGAGGCAATGATATTCAAATGCCAAGTTTCCAGAGGAGTCTTAGGGTTTCCTTTCCTCTGTCCTTTCCAGATGCAGCTTTCTTTTGTGAGAGCCCTGCCAAGCAACAGTGTCTGCCACACACTATCCTGAAAACTCAGGCAGGAGCTGTGTGGAGCCAAAAGCTTGCCATAGACACTAACCTGCCTTCATGGTTCCACTCCAACAGCCATTTTTCTAAATTTGCAAACTCTAACTGTCCCACTGCTGGTTACTGATTTTTCTCTGATCTTTCAACTTCCTCTTTGATGGCTTTCTTTTTATAGGCCCTTCTGTACTGTTTAAGTTTTCAATTTGTGTGATAAACTGCTTATTCCTTATGCTTAGTTTTACATATTAAGTCCTGATTGGTACATGATGAGACTGAGTAGACATTCTGAATAAAATACTCAACTATGAACAAAGAAGCTAGATGTATGTAACATAGAAAGTATTGATGAAGCTGAATACTGAAATGAACTTGGAAAATGTTTTGAGATGGGGCTTACATTTCACTACATTTAATACAAATATGCCACTCAAACTTGAAGATAGTTTCCAGTAAAACTTTTCAGTTTATTATCTAATAAGTCATAGGAACACATTTCTGAAAGCTTCTGCTTAATATCTTCTGAAAGAGGATTAATCTTGAATAATTAAATATTATTTCTAAAAATATTCTTGATGACCTTTTCGTTATATGTGAAGCATACTAGATTACTAAATATGCTATCCAGAAAATATATGTATGATACATAAAATACTTTAATATTTAAACTTGACTATTAAGAACTTCAAGAATATCAAGTCTATCTTTTGTTATTAACAATGAGGCATTCTTTATAATTGTGGCCCAGTATTTTTAAGTAGGTTGAGCGCAGAAATTTTTTTTTAAATTAAATTCTTTTATTGGTACATTGTAGGTATACAACACAATTACATTTCTTACTGTGAATTGTACCTTTACGTAATGCATCTTGGTTCTTATTTTTTCCCCATTCCTAGCCCTCCCTTCACCCTCTCCACCCTTCCCTATTTACAAAGACTTTATTTCCATTTTTTCCATTTCTCATCATTTTTCCTTTCCCTTCTTTCCTTTCCCCTGCCCCTCTCATTACCCCTACCCCTTTGGACCTTTTCTTCCTATTTTACATTAAAGATTATTCATTCTAATCATTGGTACATTTTAGGTATACAATATAATGATATTCATCATTGGAAATTTGCACCTTTACATAGTCTCTCTTGGTTCTTATTTTTCATCCTTGCCTAGCCTTCCCTTCAACCCCTCCATTCCTCCCTATTTACAAAGATTTTGTTCCTATTTTTCCATTTTCTCATATTAATCCCATTCCCTTCCATCCTTTCCCTTAGCACTCCCACTTCCTTCCCCTTTGCCCCTTTCCTTCCTATTTCACATTACCTATTATACATTTTAGTCCTTATTTACACTTTCAGTTTCTCACACCAGAGACACTATTCGGTATTTACACATGTGTGTCCTATTTATTTCACTTAAGAGTATTGCCTCAATGTGTATCCACTTAGCCATAAATGTCTCTAATTTCTAATTTTTTATGGCTGAGTAGTACTCCATTTTATAAAAAAACCCCACATTTTCTTTATCCAGTCTCCAGTTGATGGGCATTTGGGCTGTTTCCAAGTTTTAGCTATTACAAACTGCACTGCTATGAACATGGGTGCACATATATCATTGTGGTATGATTCTTTTATTTCTTTGGGGAAGATCTCCAGCAGTGGAATAGCAGGGTCAAATGAGACTTCCAGTCCTAGTTCTTTGAGGTATCTCCATACTGATTTCCACAGTGCTTGCACCAGTCTACACTCCCACCAGCAGTGGAGCAGGGTTCCTCTTTCCCCACAGCCCCACCAGCATTTGTTATTGGTTGATTTCATGGTAGCAGCCATTCTTTCTGGAGTGAAGTGGAATCTCAGCATTGTTTTCATTTGCATCTCTCAAATGACCAGTGATGTTGAATATTTTTTCATGTATTTATTTGCTATTTCTACTTCTTTGTCTGAGAAATGTCTGTTCATTTCAGATGCCCATTTTCAGATTGGGTCTTTAAATTTGGGAGGTCTGATCTTTTTAAGTTCTTTATAGATTCAAGATAGTAGACTTTTGTCTGAGGAAGAGCAGGTGAAGATTTTTTCCCACATTGTGGGTTGTCTCTTCACACTGCTCATGGTTTCTCTTGCTGAGCACAGAAAATTTTTATTCTTTTTCTTTTATAAAATTGTTTGATTCTTGAGTCTGATGGTAGTATTCAACTTTTGTTAATGAGGCATGGGCTGTGTACTCAGCAATGTAGAATAAAGAATGTTCCTCAAGACCATGAAAAGTGGAATACATACCATATTGCATTTATAATCAAAGATTCAAAAGTCAATAAGATACATTATTTCCTTTTCAGAGGCTTAGTTATGTAAGGGAAGTGTTTTAGCTTTGTTTTCTCCAGGCACAATATCTAATACCCATAGCTTAAAAGATGAAAATATTATTTGTCCCCTTGTTTCAGAGGACTCATTCCATAGTTCATTGGCTCCATGGCAGAAACATAGCAGAAGAGCCTAGTGAAGCAAAGCTGCTTAGTTTGTAGCCGCTGGAAAGCACAGTGGTGGAACAGTGCTATTGAGGAATGAGCAATGGGCCAGATACAGTACCAGAAACTATGCTGCCATGACCCATCCAGATACACCCAGAATCAAGCCCCCCAAACTCCTAGTTGGCTATAAAGTGTATCAACTTGACAAAATTAAGCATAACCACCACAAGAAGATGAATGTGTCCATTAGTCCTAATGATCAACATGACTGGATTAAGAGACTCCTGGACAAGTGATTGGATCCTGAGGACACTATATTCATTAGTAAATTGATCAACTAATATTCATAGATGGATGTGCTTTCAAGAGATGAGGATCAGTTGGAGGAAGTGAGTTACTTGGGGTGTGCCTTTGGAGGGTGTATCTCTTGAGGGTACCCTTCCCTTTTGATATGCTTCTCAGCTACTATGATGTGAGCAGCTTTGTTTTACCATATCCGTTTACCATATTGTTTCTGTTTTGGAGACAGCCAACCATGGACTGAAACGCCTGACATTGTGAGCCACATGAGCCATTTCCTCCTTCAAGTTGTGCATGTGAGGCATTTTCTCCTAGAATTTGGGAAGCTGACCAATATAATAAGAGACTGAAATACTTTGCTATAAAATATTTAGATGAATATTTGCATATGATTTTAATTAAATTCAGAATTAGAAACAATTACGAAGTCTGTAATGCCTAGGTACTCAGCAATATTTTTGTGGTTTATATCAAACCACATTTGCAGTTCAATGAATTTTTAGTTTCTATGGAAATATTCTCATTTCTCACCTAAAGAAATAAAACATAATCTCCAAATCTTGTGATAGTTACTGTTTTTAAATGGCTGGTTTTTTTTGTTGTTGTTTTGTTTTTGCCTGATTTACCTTGTTTGTGAAGATTAATTATGCTGACTTGGGGAAACTGTTCATGTCTACTTAAATCTGTTTGTACTAATTATGTATTAAAAGTTTTGTTCAATATCAGAAAGCTACTTTAGTAATTGAATAATAGTTTAATAGCAGTGAATTACATTAGAAAAGCAACTGAGATGTCAAATCACCAATAGTGAATAAGATTTTAATTGTTACTGTTTGTTAGGTTGCAAAGTAATGTGTTTAATGGAAATTGCGTTCACCATATTAAAGAATAAATACACAGAATGGCTTTTTCAGTCATCATGGTTTAGCACTCAGCTAAACTTTTGTGCTTGGGATTTAACCAAGCGCAGAAAAAATATATTTCTTTGTATGCTGAGTTATCACATACATGGTCCCTTAACATTCTCGATACAGGTGAAAAACAGATTAGAATATTCTTGCATTTGAATGTCTTCTAACAAGACAGTTGTGTGCAGAGTAAATTTTAATAAAGATTACCAAAATTACTTTCTAAAAGAAAATTTCCATCCAGAAAAGTTTATGGAAAAATAGTTTTTGCTGTTAAACTTCAGTGACCACATTTCAGACACTGCAGCAAAGTAGAAGTTCTTTGCGCAATAGCTCTGATTCCTAACACATGCTTCCCAGTATGCCACAAATGGATATTTTTCTCAATATATGAAGTATTTTATTTCTAATAACAGTTTTTATGTAACAGTTCTTTATTATTTTCATAATATGTCTCTCCATTTAATTTTCAATCTATCTATGTGGATCTAACGTGAGTCATTTATAGGTAGGGCATAAATTTAAAAAAAATTCTATCAACCTCTATTTTATTAGAGTTTGATTTACACCCAAAGCTCTTACTAATAAGTGAAGTCTTTTGCTATTTTTCACACACACACATACACACACAAACACACACACACAGTTGTACTCAGTTCCACTTATACTACATTTAAGTTTGTGTGCTGCTTTGTGCACTGCAGTTTTGTAGTCTTTTTTTATTTCATTCTGATTAGCCTACTGTAATTCTTTAGTTCTCTAGTTTTTCATTGTATATGATAAGTGCTGTCATTATGTTTAAGCTGTGATGTTCAGTGTGTTAGGTATATTAAAAGCATTTTTGACTTATAATACTTGCAATTTATGATGGAGTTTATCAAGACATAGCCCCATCATAATTTAAGAGCATTTATATTGCTTCACTATAGATCTAGTTTATACTAGTTGAAATTCATTGGAATTATCGAATGCTTTAATTCATGGCTTTTATCAGATTTGTAATGTTTTTGACCATAATTTATTTGAATAATCTCTCTGAATTTTTTCTTCTGTCATAGTTGGATTTTCATTATGTGTATGTTAATAAATGTGAGGTGCTCCATAGGTGTCTTAGGTTCCATTTACTTTATTATTCTTTTCTTTTGCTCCTCAGACTGGATATTATTTTATCTGTTTTTAAATTTGGTCATTCTTTGCCTAATTCAATCTGCTACTGACCTCCTTTAGTCAAACTTCATTTCAGTTATTGTACTTTTTAGTTCTGAAATTACTACACCATTCCTCTTTATGAGTTTTATATTAGTATGTTCACTATTTATTGAGATGTTATTATCCTGATTTTCTTTACTTGTTTTTTCATCTGTAGTTTTCCTTGTTCCTTTACATATATTTAGGACAGTTAAAATTTTGACTATTATATTCAGTGACTTTGATTCTCAGAAATAGTTTTGTTAATTTATTTTCCTCTTGATTTAATTATTTAAATGCTTTCTATTTATTTATTGAAGCTTTCTACTTTCAGGTTTTGGTACATACTACATTCTTTACTGTACTTGACATTGGCAAGTCTTTGTTTCTTTAGTGCTCTGCTAGTACCTTGGCATTTTGAATATTATAATGTGATCTTTGAAAGTAAAATTCTCAGATTGGAGATGTAGTTCCATGAGCAAAGTACTTATCTTGTCTGACATGCATGAGACTCAGGGTTGAATCTCCAGTGCTGGGGGAAAAAAAGAAAAAGAGATTGAAATTCTTTCTATTTTCAAGGATTAACTGTTGTTACTTGTTGCACAATGCAGGAGACTGGATCAAGAAAATGTGGTTTTTTATAAAATGGAGTACTACTCAGCCATAAAAAATGAGAAATTAGAGACATTTATAGCTAAGTGGATGCACATTGAGGCAATACTCTTAAGTGAAATAAATAGGACACAGATGTGTAAATACCGAATAGTTTCTCTGGTGTGAAAAACTGAAAGTGTAAATAAGGACTAAATGTATAATAGGTCATGTGAAATAGGAAGAAAAGGGGCAAAAGGGAAGGAAGTGGGAGGGCTAAGGGAAAGGATAGAAGGGAATGGGATTAATATGAGAAATTGTTCATTTATTTTCAGAGACTTTCTTACGCAGGTTTTGTAAAGACTGTGCTTCTTATGTGTTGTTATTGAAATTTCTATTCTATTAGCCTATGACTGTGCCAGTGACTTCGTAGAATTTTCTTTAAATATGTGGAAAAGATAAGAAAATAAGAAAGAAGAATGAAAGTAAGAGAAGAAAGAGAAAGAAATTCTCTCAGTCTTTGAAGATTGGATCTGTATTGTGGCACTCTTTGTAGGTTAGACACCTGTTTTTAACTTTGTCTTAGCATTTAGCTCTTGCTAGTATAGTATGTAAACAACTCTCAGGTATGGTTAAAATGGGACATTTTCTTAATGGCCTGGACATACATGTGCTATTGTAGATATTCTGGCATATATAGAAAATTTTAAACATCTTTATTCGCAAAACTCTCACCTCCTAGATTTTCTTCTAGACTTTCAGTGTACCGATTGCTTGAAAAAACTGTTACTATTTGTTTATGTGGCAGCAGATTCTCATGTGTCTCTTACTGTTTTCATCACATTTGCTGTCTATTAGAATTTGACAGCAAACTTTCTTGTCATGTTCATGTCTTAAAAGATAAAGTATCTAAAATTTCACCATTAAGTATGATGTTTCTGAAAGATTCTGGAAAGACATCTGTTATTAAGCTAATGTTCCCTTGCAGCATTGGTTTACAAATAGCTCTTATTGTGCATAAACAGTAAGTTTTAGGAATTAGTCTTTAACTATTTAAATTACTGTGTTTTTTCCTCAACCTACTAGTATAATATGTAACATTGAAAGATTGATGATATAGAATCATCTGTATTTCTAAGATAAACTTTACTTGGTAAAAAAAAGAAAAAAGAATTTCTTCTTAGGCCAAAAAAGGGGAAATCTCTTGTTTTTAATCTTTTGTGAAACTTTCAAGCATAAACAAACAAATATTTCTTGTGAGTAAAAGGGAGGGCTGGGCAAGGGTGAAAAATAAGAACCAAGAGAGATTATGTAAAGGTGCAAGTTTCCAATGATGAATGTCAGTATATTGTATACCTAAAATGGACCAATGATTAGAATGAATAATCGATAATGCAAAATAGGAAGAAAAGGTCCAAAGGGGTAGGGGTAGTGGGAGGGGCAGGGGAAAGGAAAGAAGAGAAAGTAAAAATGGTGAGAAATGAAAAAAATGGAAATAAAGTCTTTGTAAATAGGGAAGGGAGGGCTAGGAATGGGGAAAAAATAAGAACCAAGATGCATTATGTAAAGGTACAATTCCCAATGAGAAGTGTAATTGTCTTGTATACCTAAAATATACCAATAAAAGAATTTTTAAAAAAATATGTTCACCTCCTTCAGATATGAGATAGCCATACTGGAACCTAACCTACAGTTTTGAAGGCTATCACTGTGCCTGGAAGAGAGGCAGCAAGAGTCAACCATAATACCACAAACATCTCCTACCATATTTAAATTATCTTTTTCCCAGATAAGTGTTTGCTTGACGGTTGTATCCCTATGACTATCCTTAATTTCTTTTAAGATTGATTTGGAGGTTTTGCTAGATTTTTCAGTGTTTCTGAGGAGGAACAGATCTCAGAGTTTCCTGCTTTGCCATTTTCACTGATACCTGCATTTCTTAATGTGGCTGATTCTGTACTCTCAGGTAGAAAAAAAATAACTCTAGTTCTTAGATCTTCTAGTATAGTAGGGATCATATCTGCTATGCAGAAATGTACTCATTCATATATAACAAAGTTTGGATCTAAAATAATCCCACAGGCTTCATGGATTTGGAAGTGATGGGCTTTGGGGGGCATTAGAGCTAACTCACTGCTAGGACATAGGATCTTGTCAGAAGAGATGGATCACTGAGGTGATACATGGAAGGATGTATCAAACTCCCCCAGTTCTCCCTTCTCTCTCTGAACCCTGGTTGCCTTTATGTAAGCAGCTTTACTCTGCCAAATTCTTTCTGCCTTGCCATTTCTGTGTTTGAGCCTGTAAACCATGAGCTGAAACTTCTGAAACTGTAAGCCAAAGTAGACCTCTCCTCCTTTAAATTGTGGGTTGTTATGCATTATGTCTCAGTCAGTGATGAGAAAGTGATTACAACAGAGCCTGAATCAGTAATGAAGCAGGTCATAGTTGAAAAAGATATTAAAGAATATCCAATCAGGGAAATGACTTCTTTCAGGTTGCTCTCTTATTTTCTAGAATGATCTAGGACAAAACCCATATGGGCTTATTGTTCAACACCTAGCTACACACTGTCCCAGAAGTCTAGTCTCTTACTGACATGAAGTTACTAACATGAAGTTTAGTCTCTTATTGACATGAAGTCCCCAAATCAATACATATCACCAATCTTGAAAGAAAAATAAAGCCTAGAGGAAGCCTCACATAGGTAAGCACATGCTAGCAAATCCCCAGCATTGCAAGAAAAAAAGGGAAGGAAGGAACATATATTTTGGTTCCTTTTATGCACATAAAAATTATACACAAGAATGAAGTTCTAATATTTCTTACTATAACTTCTTAAAGTTATACTGTCCATTACCCTTTTCCAGATTTACATCTTGTATTTTTTTTTGTATTGATTGAAGATAGAACCAAACCTAGAAAGCAGTGTGTATGTATGTCTATAGGGGAGAAAAAAGTAATAGTGATGGCATTATCTAATGAAAATTTGCTTGAGAAATCTTTGTGCAAACATAATCTAATTTAATTTATTGCTTAGGAAAAATGTAAGAGGATACTCCATGTGAATTGAATAAGCTGAAATCTTAGAATGGAAGAAATACAAGTGCAGCCTCCATGACCTGAGATTTCTGCACTCTCCATAATACTCTTGGATTATAGTCAACCTCTTTAAAGAAGAGAATGCACAGTAACCTACCAGTGCATTTAAATCTACAAATATCCAGATCTCACTTTGTTTTTAATGTTTTCTAATTTTATACTGTTTTTCTTTACAGACCATCTTAATGAAAAATGAGATTTCTGTCCCTTTCATATCCAAGGCTGATGTTATTCTACCTAAAAATACTTAGTTCCACTCCAAAGCTAGAATTTTGTGGTGTAAGTGTTTTTCCTGTGCTTTGCCTCATAAAGTTTCTAGATGATCTCCGCAGGAAGCTTTTTAACCTGACTCAATCCCCACTGTTTTACTCCAACATAGCTTCCCAGCTGGAGACTATTTCATGTTGGAGAGATGGTGATATATTTTTAAAAGTTTGTAAAAGGTCTAAATGGGAACAAAGGCTCTCCCTTCACCTTAATTGGTTATAGCATACTTGAAATTTTATCTGGATGGAAAAATAAATCTTAAACATCAAGTTTTGTGGTTTCACAGCACTGTTCAAGCTTGAAGTCATTAAGAAATATGTTCAGCATTAACAATAAATCATTTGAAATACAGGCAACTATTATGAGTGCTTTCTCCTTTCCTGATGTATAGTGGCTTAGGGTATAGGTGTCTCAGAATCATTACTCTAAGAAGAAAAATAATATTTTATTAACAAAATAAGACTCAAAGCCTTTCATTTAAAGACTTTTAGTTACCTTACTAGGTGGGGAGGAAGCACTTAAAAATGGATGTATGTGTGCTTGTGTGTGTTAAGTGATTTATCCAAGGTCTGATGGGAAAGATTCAGGACTAGCTTCTGTTTTTGCCTGCTTCCGTTTTTTTTGCCCAACCCTCAGGCAGCACCCATGTCATATATAGAGGAGGTGTGGGCAGACCTCCACCATATGTGTTTCCAGGCTGCATGTCCCTTTTCTGTCCCCTTTACCAGTTAATCTGCTATGTTTTCTTGAGTGTTCTCTTTTGGACTTTCAAGAAAAGCAGTGAAAGAGCAAGGAAAATTAAAGCTCAAAATCTCTGATAATGCTGAAGATTTCAGTGTGGCTGAAAAACTGTTTGGCTTTGCTTAAAAATTTAAAACAAGGTATTATGACGTTACTTCATGCTGTGAGATAATTTGTAGGAGCTAAAGTTGATAATAGGGCTCAAAGATTTTTAAGTATTTTCCCACCAAAATACACAAAAAATGAGATGTAGAAATTAGAATGTTTAGGAAGGGTCAGAATAAAAGTAAAAGGAAATGGGATGAAGAGTTATAAAGATTGATATATGTTTCTATAAATATAGTTGAGACTATTATGAATCCATGTATTGTCATTTATTCCATTTTCAAACTCAGATGCCATTGGTTCTTGCCTGTTTTGTGTGTCATGCTTTCATTTCAGACTTCAAAAGTATATTAATAAATAAAATTCTCCTGAATTTTACAAGACTGTTGAACTTTCACTATTTTGTCTTTCACGTCAGGAATCCATGTTTCTTCTGATAGCACCTGTACTTCAAGCAGAAAGCAGAAAGTTGCCTTCTAACTGAAATTTAAACAGAAAGTAAATTAATGAACATGATTTTTGCTCTTACCAGGAAAATGTGTCACTTCATTTGGTATTTTTTAGTGTCATTATCAGTGATTTGGACAAAAACTCTAAGTACAAAACCAGTGAAATTGTCAAAAACCACTCTGCTTCCTTTATCTATAATCCTTGATGTAAATTATTAATGAGTATTTATTTATTTATTTATTTATTTGGTACCGGGGATTGAACTCGGGTCCTTGCGCTTGCGCAGCAGGTGGCGAAACCACTGAGCTAAATCCCTGGCCCCGAATGAGTATTTATTAAGCACTGATTATGTCTATTGTTGAAGAAGTAATATGTGCATGACATAATTATATTCTGCAGATAACCATGCCATCACGTCTTGGACTTGGTTTCTTTCTTCTCATGTTATATCAGATCAGAATTAGCACTGTCTTGTTTCTACTCTTAATTCTTAATAAATAAAAGCCATAGAAATAGATTATTGTATCAGTAATACTGGTTTCCTTTGCATTTTTTTCCAGAGCTCTTATTTTTTTAGTGAAGTCTCCACAACTATATCAAGGAGAAAGACACAGACAACAGAAGGTTGATCAGGAAATCCACATCTTTCTTATATATTCAATTACAGTGGGGCACAATGTCCTCAAAGTATTTTTTTTTGTTGTCACGATGAGAACACTGCCACTACTGTCTAGGGAAAAGGGTGATAGGAAAAGATGCTAGTATCAAACTACTCTCTATTCTGTGGAGCTTCCAAATATAGTGTGCATATTTATAAGTGTGAAAACATTTCCATAAACATTTAATATTAAAACTCATTTCTGTATAACATTTAAACCTATACTAGCTTTCCATAATTTTAATATTTATGGAATTTTTCCAGGAATATAATACAAGGAAAATGGAAGAAATATCATATTTTATTTTGTTTGGTTCTAATGAGTTGTTTATCATTTAGAAAAGTATCACATCATGAATAGAAATACAATTCTTGGGTACTGGAGTTATCAATGTGACCAACGATTGGAAATTAGTTAATATCAATTTTATAATCAATTAAATTAGAATATTAATATATAGATTGTTTATCTATAGGAAACAGCATATGAGTATTATATTTTCTAATATTATAAAAAAGGACACTGGACTTTCTAGGATTATAACAAATATTACATATGAAGAAATGAGCTTGGAAAAATAAAAGGCAAAAACAGGAATTGCCCCATCGTCTAGTATTGGATTTAAATCAGAATACTGGGTTTAAAAAGACCCAAAACAAATAAGAACGAAGATAAAATATCATTCAGACTCAGTTGGAGTCAGGTGCAGAAGCAGTTCGAAGTGACTGGCTGGTTAATTCAAGGACATCAGTTTTGGGAACAGGACAAGGAGTGAGGATTAAAATAGGCAGGCTCTGAGGGAGCTGAGAGCTGAGTGGGAGAGGGAGCACAAGCCCTGCTTGGAGGCACAAAGAATGCTGCTTGAACAATTTCTGACACACGCAGAGGCTTGCGATTCTTGCCCAACAGGGCAACATTAAGTCCTGTGGCTCCATATCCAGCATCCAAAGCACACAGTGGTAAAGGTGAGTTCCAAAGGGCTTGGCTATTTGGCCTGTATATAAAGGAACTCTGACTAACAAGCTTGCCCTGCTCTGTGCATCCATCTATTGCTTTTCCATCCTCCCTTTCACATATTTTCTGTGAGCTCTTGGTTCTTGGTTATCTCTCTGAATGTTTGACCCCCTACATGGCCTCCACTTTAGATTCTTTGATTTTCACCTAGATGTGCAATTCCTGAGATAACTTCTATTCTATCTTCCAATACCTATGTGTATCTGATAAATTTCTCTCTGAAAGTATTATTTTTGAGTTTGAGGGATCTGTGGAGGCCTAAATTTATTGTTTGTTGAACATCCACCTAGTTGACTTTCATTTCAAATACAATCAACTACTGCTGACCCAATTCTTTATTTTTTATCACTACTTTAGATTGAGGGGTACCACACAATTGCAGATGATAACATAGGACTTTTGAGAGATGATTTACTCTTTAAATTGTTTAGGTATCATTTAGCTGATGGCTGTATTATTGAAACAACCTGGAAAATTTGTTTTTCTTTTGAACCCTGTAACTAATATATGAAGCCCATGGAAAATTCTTAACAGAAGATGTTATCTAAGCTCCAAGTGACATTCACCATAAAATGCGAACACTGAACTCTGGTAAGCTCTGGCAAACTTTTCTTTAAGGGAATAGCTATTAAATATTTGAGGCATTATGGGCTAGAGAGTCTTCCACAAAACTACTCAATACTAACATTGTGTGGAAGGCAAATGGAGACAATGCATATGGTTGATATGAAGAGGGATGTGAATATTCATATGGCCATTTTCCAATAAATATTTATAGAAGTAGGTGGTAGGCTAGATTTGAACCACAGGGCATAGTTTGTTAACTTAAGATTATTATATTGGTAATTCTTTATGGCTCAGTGAGTTAATTTAAACAAAAGTTTTATGATTTTTTTTCTTTTTCCATAGTCTATGCATACTGTAGTGTGATCTTTCCAGTGTAAAATCGCCATTTTGCCCACCAAATTCAAACTCACATAGGATAGTTTTAAATATATTATGTTTATTCTGTGAAATATACATAAAAAAAAGAAACCTTGTCAAAATTTTGTGGCCAGCAATATAAATGATAAAGCAATTGTTTTAGTTACATTTCTCATTGTCAAGACAAAATACCCAACATTCAAAGGTAAAAGGAGGAAAGGTTTATTTCAGCTCATGGTTTGTAGAGGCTTCAATCCATAGTTGGCTGGTTCCAAGGCAGGTGACATGGCAGGGGGGCATCACAGAGGAGATACAGCCAAAGCAGGGCAGGCAGAAGGTAGCCAATGGTGAAGTAGCAACCAGCAAGTGACAATAGTAGCTTCTTTCTGTCCTTTTATATTCTATCTAGGCTTCCTAGTTTAGAGTGGATGCCAAACTAATCAGTGGACTAATTTAGTAATCACACACCCTTAATCCTAGCATTGGCCCATGATTCATTCACAACATCACACACTCTAGATACAGTCACCTCTGAAAAAGCCTCATCTATGACCCATGAGGCTTTAGGGGGGCCTAGAAACACAAGCCATATAAGTGATATAAATGATAATGCTTATGCTAGATGTATACCAAAATATATTGTTGTAAGGGGACAGCTATTTTTTTCTGGCCTTTTTGTTCTCTACTGAAGATATTTGTTCAGTTAAATAGCATAATTAAAATATCCTTTTCCAGAAAATGAGAAGTCATTTAAAAAATAGCAATGTTCCACACAAATAATGGAGTGCAAACATTAAAAATAGGGAGCCAATGAAAATATAGTATTGTGAAGATATTGTATTAGTTTATTCTTGAGACACAATACTCAATATTCACAATTTAAAGGAGAAGTTTAATTTACTTCACAGTTTCAGGAGATTCATTAGATTGTTGACTGCCTCCTAAGGGCCAACATCATGGTGGAAAGGGCATGACAGGAAAAAGCAGCCAGCAAGCAGAGCAGAGAAACAATGCTAGAGAAGGAAGGGTGAGGGATCTCACAGCCACTTCTCCTTAACCCACCTAGACATACCCATAAATGTGCTCTGCCCATACCTTGGGCAGATACCAAAGCCAGTGAACTTGATACTTCACAACATCACAGGTGTTCACCTTGGTACCAGTCTTAACATTATGTATTCTTGCTTGAATTTAGATCTAGTTGTACTTGTCTTTCTTAACAAAACTGGCTCCCTAATTCTTTTGACAGCTGTCAAAAATTTCCACATGGCAAATCACAGTTCGTAAAATGTACTTATATGGGTTTTTCATTTAACATAGTTTTACATGACTTCCACTTTTGAAATTTTGCTCAAAGTATCTCAGATTAATGTGAATCTAAGAAATTTTAAATTCTTGTACAATTTTAAAGATAGTATTAAGGAGAATGAATGGTTTCTGGAGAGCAAAAGCCTTGAAACAAATTCTTAAGGATCTTCTTCATCTTTACTTCTCCAGAAAGAAAGAAAACCTGTCATTACTCAGAAATGATTGAAAAATTCTTTGTTTCTTTTCTATATTTTCACTCTATCAAATTCTGTATTTTATTTATTGACCCATTTAAAAAATCCTTAATGAGGGCTTTTTACACAGAAGGCATTTATACAAAGGTAAGCAGAGTTGAATTTTTTCTTCTGAAGTTTCCAGGCAGATAAGACAGTAAATAAGTGCAAAGAAAAAAAAATTGTTTGAAATGTATCCAATTATGTGAGCAAAGATAACAGGATACTGGACAGTATGATATGAATTGCAAAGGACATACTGTAACATGCTCTTGTATGTACATACTCTGGTTCAAAGGTGTCATTCACATAGACTTAAGGTGATCAGTATGGATGATTAGTATGTTTGTGCTGAGATCTTCCTTCTTCAGTGACAGAGAATAACAACATGATGGGGGATAAGGAAAAATTGGATGAGAGAAAAAAATTTTTGCATATATGTTAGTCAGAAAATACCTTTCTGTGGAGTTGACATTTAATATAAACAGAAGAGGAAAAGGAGCCTGCCATCTTGCAGCAGAGAATGTTTTCCAGGCTGATAATGAAGAAAATAATCTAAACTGTAAAGTTGGAAAGGACAGTGTGTCATCAAAGAATTTTTTTTGGAGAGAATTGTTTGATACTGAGGGTAGAGCCCTGAACCTTTGCAATAAGCTACATATCCAATTTTCTTGTGTTTTATTTTGAGTTAGAGTTGTCCTAAGTGGTGGAGTTGTATAGACTAGACTTGAAATCAGTATCCTCTTACTTCAGTCTTTCGGAGTACTAGGATTATAGGTGCGCGCCACCTATGTGATTGGTGCTAACATGTTGCATGTGGTGATGAAGTAAAAATCCTTAGTGACTTTAAATTACAGTAAAGATTTTCAGTTTCAAAATGGATTAAAGATCTAAATATTAAAATAGAAACTCTGAACCAGTTGGAATAGAGGTTAGGTAGAACCCTTGAAGACATCGGTGTAAGAAAAGATTTTATGAGGAAAACCTCAGTTGCCCGCGAATTAGCACAAACAATCAACAAATGGGATCTCTTCTTATTAAAA
>NW_004624735.1:35747682-35761577 GCF_000247695.1 Heterocephalus glaber
TTAGTACTGGAGCTCAAACTCAGGACTTTGCACTTGTGAGGCAGGTAACAGCACCACTGAGCTAAATTCCCATCCCATTTATAGGTTATTTAAAAAATAAGTAATAGAGAAAAAGTTATTTCTTATTCAAGTAAGATACTTCTAAGTCACCCTTATGTCATTCTTCTTTCTCTCTAATCACATCTGATTCCTTACAGCTAACCAGGGCCTCCTTTATATATATCTCCCTCATTTTCTTTCACAATTCTCAACTCTACTGTATGCCTCCACCTAATCTGTGTCTATCTCAACACATGGTTTTATGTCAAACTTCATATGGAAAATAGCATAAGTAAATTTTATGCCCTTTACTACCATCTGCATATCCAAACTTCCTGATATAGAAACCCATTCTTGCTTTTTTCATTTAGTCTCATGAATAAACTATCCATATTCTTTTTAAAGACTCTGTGACAAGGATTTATTATATTAATGTCTAATGAATATTCTTAGCCACATGGCATTTCAAATAATTCCCATCCTTATAGGAGTATCTTTTCTTATGTTTCTCTATATTATTCTTTGTTTTTCTCATATTTCTATGGTTGCATTATGTATTGAGAATTGGAGAACCTTTAGAGTTATGCCATTCTTCATCCATTTAAGTATTGTTGTACCCAAAAGTTCTATTCTGAGCCCCTTTCCCTGGATATATTAGCTATTCTCTGAGCAATGTTGTCCATACCCAAGATTGCAAACATTTGCTTTCTAAATGTTGATGTTTATCACATCTTCAATTTGAATTTAGTCCTTCCTTTGACAGCCATATGCTATGGCTTGGATCCTAAATGTCTTTGGCCATGTGTTGAGAGCTTGATTACCAGGGAGGCACTGTTGGGAGACTGTAGATACTTTAGGAGGTGGAATGTAGTCGGAGAAATTTAGGTTGCTGGGTCCATGCCATTAAATTATATTGTGTGATTACAGCCCTTCCCCTTCAATTTCTACCCATGAAATGAGTAGTTTTTGCTCAATCATAGATACCCATTATAATCTACTGCCTTTTCACAGGCCCAAGAAACCTGGACCAATCAATCATGGACTGGAAACTCCACAACTCTGAACTGAAATATACCTTTTCTCTCAATGGGAATCATCTCAGTTATTTGTTCTAGAGGTGGAAAGCCAACTAGCATTGTATATTTAAATTCCTGTATGTAACACGTACACCTTAAATAAGAATTATCTGAGTATCTGTTCCTCAGATTAATTTAATTCAATGTAGAGTACCTCAATAAACATAGTTGCACTAATAAGAGACTTAGAAATAATTCCCCACAGCCAAAGGATTCTTAAATTCTGTTGATTCTATGTCTAATTTTTATATTTCTTTATAATATGTCCCTTTTAAATTCATATCTTTCAACCATTCATTAACAAAGCAATTATATACTCAACAAATGTGAACTAGACACAGTATTAGGTTTCTATCAAGTTATCATATCTTCTTACTTTAGTATAATCATTATAAAAATGAATTCTATTATGTCACCCCCATACTTAATCCTTTATCAAACTTTTTTTGCCTAAAGATTAATGTCCAAGCTTTAATGCAAAATTATTCTTGATACAGCCTCCACCTGTCTTTGCATAACTGATATGTTTCCTAATTTGTTGTTTTCTCAGATGTTTCTTGCAGCTTATTCTCTGTCCTTTAGAATTTTCCTTTCCTCATTTATACCAAGTTATATCTTATAACATCTTTTTAGATTTAGCTCACTTGCCCTTTAGTCTTGAAACTCCAAATGGATCCTCCAAAAATGTATAAAATATGTGACTTGCATTATAGCAATTGATAGATAATATCCTATGACTTAGTATATTTTTCCTATGTAGGGGAGAAACATAATTATCTCTCCCCAACCTGTTACAAGGTTTATGAATGACACTTTTATAACAAAAATTAGACTAACAACAGAAATCTTAGCAACCTAATTTAATCAAACTTTTATAGGAATGAGAATCTTAAAAATTAAAGACCTAAATTCCTCAAGCTGTGCAGTTTATGCACAGTTTGATGAAAATAATGGATAGTGGTAAGTATGATTGGACAAACAGAGTATGACCTGATGGAAATAAACTCTTAGGGACACCCAATACAGCCTGTTGGTTCAGTTACTCATTAGTCTCTGGGTAGTATTTCCATCCTCCAGGCATGGGGTAGAACACTAAAAACACAATGATCTTATCATGTACTTTCAGAGGAGGTAGTCCAGGGAGTGAACTTCCAGAGAGGGCCTTCCTTGGAGGGAAAAAGAGGAAAGGGAGATCATCTTTATTTTGAGGCTTTCCTGTCTCTATCAGTTCAAAAGTACTCAGCAAATCAAGGTTCCATAATTTATCATGTCTGGAGCTCTTGCATTTTCTAGACTGAATTCCTTCAGATAAGAGACTATGTTTTTCATCTGTCTCCAGTAATATCAATATATTTCTTAAGAAATAATGCTCAATTATTTTTTGCATAATGGAGTGAAACATGATTAAAAAGATTCTTACAGGGGAAGTACATAGTAGGAAGCCAGTGAGTCTCTATACTTAAATTTTTCTGCTTAGAATTGATTTGTATGTGTTAATAATGTATACTGATCAGTAGTATCCTGCTATAATATAAACATTGTGAAATAAGAAAAAATGTTCAAAATTATACAGAATTACATACAGAAATTATTATACAGAAATTATCCAGAAAATACAATGTGAGTACCTAAAATGTTTTACGCAAAAAAAAGAAGGTATAGTATTGTTAGGAAATGAGCTGAGAAATTAGCAATTGAAAATATATTCTTTTAAGATTGTGATACACTGTGTATTTACTATTGTTATTCTCTAATAATTATTTTTTAATATAATGGCTTTATATTTTCTTTATTAATATCTACTTGTATTATATTAAAAAATTAGAAAAAGAAGAGTAAGAGACAACTTATGGGAATCTGTTGAGTCTCAAGTTCAATTCTGTTAAAAACAAACCAGCAATATATGTATGGAATTTTTTATTTATACTGTGGCACTCAATAAATGGTAGCTTTGAAATATACAGATAATTTGTTTTTAAAAAAATAATATATACTGAATCTTTGGTGAATTAATTTATCCATGACCAATTTGGCATTTAAAGAGAACACTGTCATTGAGAAAGATTTTCCTTGACAGATAACTGTTTATTTTCTAACTTGGCAAATATAACTGGCAAGGGAGGCATACCTGACTGTAACATTAACAACCCAAAAATAAAACATAAAAACAGGAAAGAAAAGAAATATTATCATGCCTTTAGTGGTTTGGTCTTAATATTATAATATATGTGATGTTTTAAAAAATAATGCCACTAAGGTATGTATGTGTATGTGAATGCCTGGGTGTGTGTGTTATGATTCAATTTAGAAAAATAAAAAGGTACAACAAAATTTGAAAAGAAAACAAAAAAATCTGCATTTATCACTATATACTTACTTTTTTCTAGTAGAAAGGAAGAATATAATTGGAAAAAGATAGCAGAATCATTTTGTTCTCCTTTAAACGGTAGTTTGTTGCTTTTCTTTCTCTCCTGAGTAGTAGTTTCTACTTTCTAAAATTGGTAATTGTTTGGTGGGAAATAGGGATTAAATTGAGGAGTTTTCTTTTTTAAATTAGAGAAAAATATTACAAAATAAATATTTTAAAGTGGCCTTTACAACTTGAATAAAATATCTCTCATTATAATATATTCATTTTATGTAATCTTTTGTGTTTGATGAAGATGGCAGTAAAATACTATGACTATTTGGATTTAGATATCAGCATTTATGAACTTTATTTAAGTAATCATCCCCTATCAATCACAAATAGATTAAAAACACTGTAAATTTGTATTTGCATTCTTTTAAATAACAAGTTTATTAAGGATATATTATATATCAGGCTATTTTAGGTTCTGAGAGCTAAATACACATAATGAAAAATTCTGTGCTCAGGTGCTATTGGAGTTCAGTTGAGTGGAAGGCGGTATTTAGCAAAGAATTGATAACTAGAATCCAGTGGGATTTTGTGATTATGAAACTAGTATGAAATTTTATTGGAGTAAAAATGAAAGATCTAGGGAGGTAAAGAAAGGAGCTATAATTATCAAAGTAATTTAAGCCCTACACCATACTTATATCAATTATGATGAAGGGATGCAACCCATAATTGGTTCTTTCTTTATTGTGTGTTGCACACATAGCCCTAATCTTAAAGCATAATTATTCTTCCTTTTGGAGCCAAACTATGAGTTGTAATGTAAGCCTCACACCTGCCAACCTCCTTGGCACCCTCATTTATGTGGCAGCCCAGCATGACTTCCGATTATGAGAACCATGAGCCATACCACATTGCCAGAACTCACAGAAGGGTGGCAGCAGTGGTTTTTCTTTCCTCAAGGCTAGCTATTATGTAGGACACATCAGGGAAGCGTGTACAAAGTTGGCATCCAGGTATTAAGCAAAAAGAAAAAAATACATAGAATGTGCCAGCCTCAGTTGAACTCATTGTACAGTCTAGAAACCACTCTTGCTCCAGCTACCCTTGAGATTGTCTGGAAGAATCACAGCAGAGGTAGAGTAAAGTACTAGGAAGGTAAAAGATATGTATTTCAAAGGAAGGACTGAAAAAATCCAGCTGTCTGTGAGCTACTTGGAATGCACGGAGTATATTTTTACTTCTTTTAATAGTTAATCATTAGTATAAAAAATAACATTTCAGAAAACTGCAAAGGTTAGAATATCCCATCTCCATATAGCATAAGTCTAAGAATTATTAACTATGCATTATACAGAAATGTAATTCATAGAATTGGTACTTTCCTATCCATTATTTACTTCTTTTTCTTCCCTTTGCCTTCCTCTTCTTGTCTTCTATCTCCTGTCCTTTCCTTACACCTTTTCTAGGCTTTTTTTCTTGAATAATTGCTCATTTTTAACCCTATGTCTGGCATATGTGGATTTAACTATTATAATCATAACATACTACCATGAATGCTGCTAACTTCTGAAGCCTCGATTGTCTGCAAAATGTGTAAAATATGCCCTGCTTTTTCAGGTAGCTTTTATATAATTTTATAAGACCATAACCTTACATAGCTGTTTGCATAAAATGGATTCTTAGTAGGTTCTACAGCTGTTACAAAGCTCTGCAGCTTTTCCTTTCTTTGAATAAATTTTCTTTGAAATAAATTACTATAATAAAGTTATAAAATATTTATGCATTTTTTAAGTATTGCCAAATTGTTTTATGAGATTTGCAAATTTGATTTAATAATTTGATAAAACAAGAATAGAAAAAAAATCTTCTGTTCATTCCTTATACCAAAGTAGAATCTGATTATATATTTAAATAGAGTATCAGTGAAATTTAAATGTCTTAGAAGAAAATAAAAGTGATAATTTACATAGTCTTTGGTGGAAAGAATTTTCTAAATAAGGGAACAAGAGTGGAAAGTACAAAACATAGTTTTATTGATTTAATAAAATTAAACTAACACCAAAAATTACACAAACTAAAAATACAAGTTACAAAACAGAAAGGCAAATCACAAACTTGGAAAAAATATTTTCAAATTTATTACTAAAAAATGTTTCCTTAATGTAAAAAGTTCTTATAAAATAGGAAAATACTAAGAAAGTCTGCAGTCCCTCATAGAAGTAGTTTTAAAGGCTAGCCATCATATTAAAGCATGATTAATCTTACTAGGTATAAAGTAATCGAAATTTAGCACACTATCATTCTATAATTATCAAATTAATATATATTAAGTGATAAAATAGCATTGGTACAGTTTGTGAGTAAAGGAACCCTCTATTCTACTACTGAAAGTCTACATTAGTAAGTCATCTTTTATGAATACTAACCTCCAAATTAATTGAAAGTGTAAGGGGACATTTGTATTATGGATTACATACAGTTGATGCTAATGTTTTCCCACTCCATGTATTCTAGATTGTTATTAATAGACATAATAAGTTATAACAGGAAAATAAACACTGAAATCAGTAGAGAATAAATGTTTTTATTGTACTTGTATCAATGTTATATGAATTTTAAACAAGTTTTTCTCATTGATTGGCACAAATATACAAAATAAATATTTTAAAATGCATTTCTTTGATTATTAATATGGCAGAGATTTTTTCACATTGTATTAATTCTATTTAATTTCTGTAATTTGAGTTTTAAATGTATTTATAAGGACTTGTGATATATTCATAATCAATGTTAATGTTAATCATATTTGTTACTAGGTGAATTTTGGAATGTTGTAAACTATGATTTTTTTTTTTTTACTTTTTCATTTTGAAAGATTTTTAAGCTCAAATCTACATTTCTTTTTAAGCTCTAGTCTTTAAAAGCTGAATTAAGTTAGATCTTATTGGGTAGGTAAAGAAAAGGGGTTTTGATACAATCATTTTAATAATTGGATTTTAATTTTATTCAACAAGCTATCTGTTTTTAGGATTAGCAACAAAGTAAAGAGAGAACAAGGGTTCTGTTATAATGTAGGCTTCAGTAAGGAAGAAGTAGTGGTGTGAGCTATATTTGCTGTTCTTGCACTTAGCAAATGAGTGTTCATTTTTTTTTCATTTCCAAAGTCTCAAAAAGTCTCTAGCCTGCCTGTAAGTTCTAAAATTTTTTATGGATCACATCATCATATCACACTGCACTGAAAACTTAAAGATGACCCCCATAATTTTATTGTACAAATGCCAAGCAGTCTAAACTTAATTTGCTTATTTTCACTACTTCAGCCAGTTAATTGACCTTAAAACTCCAAAAAGGTAGACTTGTGTTCAGTTCAGGCAGAAATATATGCACCAAAATTTGGAAAAGAGAATAATAAGTTTTACAATGTGAAGATAGAAACAGAGATTGGAGAAATGAAGCCACATACCAATGAGAGCTGACAGCCACTAGAAGATGGAAATGATAAGGTATGGATTCTTCTGTTGAGTCTGCAGAGTGAGCCTGTGAAGAGCAGGAGGTGAGGAAGAGTGGTGAATTTGGCTAGATGGTGAGGGTCTTCTCATAACAACTAAAGGAGTCAAGCTTTATCTTAGGTGTTATTCATACCATTGAATAACTTTAGGTAAATGTATTGCAAAATAGATTTTGTTTTTCTGAACTTTCTCAAAGTGAGGCACAGAAACAGCCATTGGACATGCAACGACTGTGTTCACTTTTATGATACAATAATAACCTACCATAAAAAGGATCATGATGTAAAAAAAATCCCTCACAGAGTGTGGACCATAAGCACTGTGACTATCTTAGGAAAAATAATGAACATCCCCGAGCTGGGCATAAATAAGTGTAAAGGATTGATAATTCAACGTTGCAAAGTTCTTTTTCCTCTTAAAGAGTGCCCATGTAAAGAATGACCCTTTTCTCACTGAATACAATACAGGGCCCAAGTGATAAGTTTAAGTTGAATGTGATAATGTAAGTAAATAAACCAGTACAGTGACTGACCCATTGTTAGATCTCAGATAATAATTAATTGAAACCTTTAACAACTTATGGGTGTTAGGCCCAGATGTCATTCCTGGGGTTGCAATTTATGAAAGATAGTATTAGCAAGTATTAACTGGATAATCTGAAGAGTAAAGAGGAGATATCCTTTCTTCGATCTATAGGCAATGGCACGAACCCTATGTTTCCTTCTTAAAGTCCCACTGTGTGAATATGGCTTTCACATTAACAAATGCTCTGTCACTTAGATTTGTCCAAATCCAACACCAAAGGCACACAGTGACATCGTGACTCCATTCAAAACTATACCAATTCCCATTTTCTGCATATAGTTTCCCTTTATTTTACTTAGTATTTTGTAAGTTTAAAGCATGTATGATTTCATGGACTTGAGTTTCTAAAAGTAGCTTGGATATTATGAAAGATGGGGTTCTTTCTGAATAGGCAAGCTGTTTTTGCTTAGAATTTGATTTCACTCTAAAATAGTTAGAATTTTATGACCACAGTCAGGCTTGAATGAAACCTAAATGTCCATGTACAAGAACCAATAATAGAGATAGAACTTTTATTTGTAGAAAAAAGAGATATCCCTTTTCAAGTGGTCATGTAGTGATAATTATACTGACCAAAATTGAAACTATTTTGTAAAAATATATAACTAATACATTACATTGGCTACAGAATGTCACAATTTACAAAGTACATACACACATATACACACACACATGTATGTACACAGACATATATATGTATAAAGGGATGCATATATCTATAAAAGTATGTCAACATGTATAAAATATAACTATGAAAACCCTATGGAATATGTTAGAAAATTATTAATAAATGGGAAGTTTTCTAAATGAAAGAGCTGAAACTAATAATTAAAATAATTGGATACTATTAAAACAATTGGAGGCAGTGCTACTATAGTAAAGCAAAGGCTCTGATGTTCAACAAAGCAGAGTGTGAGTCCCGACAGCATTATTACTGTGCAACCATGAATTAACTATAAATTCCTCACTACTCTACTCACTTTCTTCACTTGCATAACAAGAATAACCACATCTATTTCACATGTTGTTTTGAGTATAAATGAGGCAACTTATACAAAATGCTATTTTATTTTTTACCAGAAACAATAATCATTAATCAAATGTCACCTTTGGCATTATTTACATTTATCTTAATGTAAATAGAAAAACCAGAATATTAGTCAAGATAATGATCTTTGTACCTACTCCAGTATTTCTGTTATATTTTACTATTGTGGTAAGTAGACTGAAAATTGGTCCTCAGACATCCCGTTCTAGCCCCTACCTACAGTAAATATTGCCTTATTTGAAAAAAATAACCATTGAAGATGTGTTTCCCTCAGAGATCTTGCAATAAGAGAGGTAATTTTGGGTTATTTCAATGTGTCCTGAATGTTATAACAACAGTTACCAGAAAGAGGTCAAGGGGCATTTAATTTATAGAGAACAAAGTGGTGTGAAGATAGGGACAAAGATTGGAGAGATGGAGCCACAAACTGATGAGAGCTGACAGCTCCGAGAAGATGGAAATGACAAGGAATGGGTTCTCCTATAAAGCCTGCAGAGGAAATGCGGCTCTGCTGACACCTTGATATAGGACATCTGTTCTTGAGAATTTTGACAAAATAAATATCACTTGTTTTAAGCCACAAAATATGAAGTAACGTTCCATAGCGGCTATAGAAAACTAATATGTGCACACATATTCATTAACTAAAATACTACTTCTCTGGGTTTTTTTTCTTATGTTGTGTATTGATAGCTAGTAATATGAGAAAAGTAACTTTATTTTTGAAGTACAGGGCATTAAATGTTCTTTTGTAAAATTATATTGGTACATTTTAGGTATACAATATAATGACATTCATCACTGGAGATTTGCACCTTTACATAATCCATCTTGGTTCTTATTTTTCCCCATTCCCCTGCTCTCCCTCAACCCTTGCACACCTCCCTATCCACAGAGACTTTGTTTCCATTTTTTTCTTTTTCTCATATTAATTCCATTCCCTTCTTTCCTTTCCCCTACTCCTCCCATTTCCCATTAAATGTTCTTAAGATATCATTTTATTTTCCAATAATTCTAGGAGGCATTTCTCTTGGCAATGGGATTCTTGAGTAGAAAGAACCAAAAATCTCTATCTGCCATGATTTCATCTTTTGCAGAACTAGAATTATTCTTAGTGGACATAACTGGACAGGACAGGACAACTGTAGGACATTAGAATTAATTACTTATTCCTATGCTACTACTAATTCATCTGACATCTTTCTTTATTTTTAAAATCAGTAAAGGGATATTTGTGAGAAATGAAGGTATAAAGGGCTTTTTTTGAAGGAATATGTAGTCCATTGTAAGATCACCAAATCTCTTATCCTGTATAGTATTTGGGACTATTTGGGGGAATAAAAAAATTTGATTATTAAAAACATAATTTATTTCCTTAAATTCTTTTATTGGTACATTTTAGGTATACAATATATTTACATTTATCATTGGGTGCTTGTACCTGTACATGATGTATTTTGGTTCTTATTTTTTCCCCATTCCCTGTCCTCCCTTTACCCCCTACACCCTTCCCTATTTACATAGACTTTGTTTCCATTTTTTCCTTTTCTCATAATTTTTCCTTTCCTTTCTTTTCTTTCCCCTTCCTCTCCCACTTCCCCTAAGTAGAGATTTAATACTAATTTGAAAAATGATCTGGAGGCTAGGAGATAATTTCTTCAATTCCAAGTATGGCAGTTTCTTTGAAAAAATTGTAGTTTGTTTTTTTCTTCCCTAGAATTATTTTCTAACCTAGGTTGTTGTTGGAAGCACTTTGATGTGAGCTCAGGATCGCCAAGGTTAAAATGAGAGTATTGCTTTTGCTCTGACGTGAAAGTGTTTCAAGTCAAGTTGTTAGGTCCCCGGTGCATCTCACATTCTAAAACAGCCTGCAGAGGGAGCAAGGCCCTGGACCTTGATTTGCGACCTTTGGCGTTCCGAATTTTGAGAAAATAAATACCTCTTGTTTTAAGTCACTAAGTTTGAAGTAATTCTAAAATAGTAAATCTTACTCTAGGAACTTGGAACACTTGGAAAATTATTGAAATTCAGTGGAGATTTTTGTAAATAGGTGCTTATTTTAAGGTTTTTAAATAAAGATTCTATGGTATTTACTAGTTTTTCATGAGGATTTAAGATTTTTTTTTAAAAAACTCTTAAAGTAAATTTGCTTTTGAAATTCTAGCTTAAATTCACTTATTCTATAATTGTGACAAATACAAAACTATAACCAATGTCACTATTTCTTAATTTTTAAAGTTTGAGACAGAGTCTTGATAAATTGCCTAGATTAACCACCAAATTGCAATTCTCCTGCCTCAGCCTTCTGAGTAGCTGCACCACTAGGCCAAGCTAATTTCACTAATTTTTAAAATTCAGTTATAGATTGTTCATAAATTAGTGATTATAAGCAGTTACAGAATTGTCATAATGCTGATAGAACACTATATATTCAGCTTCTGTGTTCGATAATAATATTAACTTTCATATCATTTGCCTACACTTCACCTATGAGGTACGTCTGCCTCAAAGTTTCACATTTAGACAATTTAAAACATACATGTTCTAATTTTGCTTCTACACTTATTTCTTTATGTTCTTCATTGCCTGTTATAATTTTAATTCAGTTTTTTCACAGAAATAAAGTTGGTTTTAGGTGATTGGCATGGCAAAGAAAAATTCTATATTGAGCCACATAATTACCATAGCTCTCGAACTGAAACATGGTTGGGAATGAGGATGGCACCTCTGAAGACATCTACAGATTGAAAAGGGCAAGCAAGGTGAGTAGTACAAAGAAGGTCTAGAGAAGACACAGAAAATGAGAGAGATACTCTGTATACTCATGTACTAGCCACTTCAAATTTTTGAATGATTTCTGGATACTTTAAAATAAAACACACATTACTTTTTCTCCCATGTCCCAACAAAAAGAGGAAAGCATAGTGCCTGGTAGCTTCATTTGGGTTCTGAAATATATTCTTAAGAATATTGGCACAGAATGCTTCCAGTTTTGAGTGGGGCCTGGAGGACAGATGAACAGGGTGCTAGGGAAGCCACAGTACAATCAGCCCTCCTTCATGGCACAAAAGATCTGCAGAACCTACAATGATAGAGGTGTCAATGGTAGAAAGAGATGTTATATGGACCTTGTAAAAATTTTCCAGAGAGAGTTATAATGCAAGGCCTTGAAAATTTTGAGTAAGGCTGTGCCATCTACAGCAGTGTGGTTTTCACCCTTCCAATGACAAAGACTGTGACCAGGCTACATCAGAGACAGAAGTTTGGACCATGGACACCAAGTTACACTGTGTTCAGAACATCCACTTTTGACTTGATTTGGTCATACTTACAGAGTCCTAAGTCAGATGGTCACAACACTAGGTCACAGGAAAGCAGAAAGAGTAGATCTGGCCAAGAGTCCAACTAGATTAGTGAACACAAATTAGTTTTTTTAACAAGTGGCTCAGCCACCTTAGTTCACTGGTCATCTCACTCAGTGCTGACAACTACTAATGTTCTCTTCATAATTTGCCTCCACATGTAGTTATAAACTCAGTGTGTTGATAACACCAGTGTAACAAGATATTTTTCTTAAATCGTCATTCTAAAATACTGTCTTTAATTACATAACCATCTTTTTAAAAATTTTGACCAATTTCAGGGCTAATTTGGTTTACAACTTACATTCCCTTTTATGCAAGCTAAGTATAAAAGAAATCATAGTAGTAAATATACATTTTCATGAACTTCTGGTAAAATAATTAAAAACAGTTTTATAAAACATCAGTTTTTAATCTCTATGGTGCTGTGGATCAAACCCAATGGTGCTTGAATACTGAGTTACAAAAAGAAAAAAATACTGAACTGCATCTGAGAACTTTTTATTGTATTTTATTTTTTATTTTGAAACAGGGTCTCACTTAGCTTTCAAAGCTGGGCTTGAACTTTCTGTCCTCCTACATCTGCTTCCTAAGTAGCTGGGATTACAAGCTTTGGCCACCATACCTTCCGTGAGCTTAGTTTTTACATCAAGTTCTAATGAAGTTAGAAATATCACATATATAATACTAAGGGAAAATAATGAGTGAAGAGAATAGGTAGGTATATATTTGTATTACTTTATATAATTGAAGTTAAGAGCCCAAGTAAACTTTAAAAACAACAGAGGATTTATAAACCAAATTCAAATTTATTTTAGTTTTAAATATAGTATGTGAGTAAGAAATTGGCTGAAATGTCATACCTGTGTTAAATCACTAAACTTGTAGGTATCTTCCACACTATCACTAAAGGGCTAGTGAAATAACAAAATTTGGAAACATAGAGAGCATGACAAAGTGTGCCATATGGATAGAAAATACATTAAGACAAAAACATATTCTCAGCATTACCATTTCTCCCCTTCTTATTCCTCAAAGGCTGTATTTGCCTCTGCATTCTGTATTTGCTAAAAAATAAAAGATCTGAAGATACAGAGATAATTTAATTGTGTACTTTTATAATTTCTATCAGACATTATGAAATATTTCAGATTTTAGAACCTATTGGTTTTGCTCCAGACACTGAATCTACTTGAAGTGCTCTATTTATCTATTATTATGTTTGCATAGAAAAGTCTAAAGGAAGACAGTAACCCAGCTTTGTATTAACACAACTCTTATGCAAATGAAGTAATATGTGATTAGAATAAGCAGAATTCAATAAACTGGAAAAATGTTAAAATAAGTTATCCTTAATATTGCATAGAGAGAATAAGAGAGTACAAAATAAAAATTATTAAGTTAAAGGAAATATCACATATATTCTAAAAAAGATTTATTGTAGTTCCACAAAGTTAAAAAAAGAGTAGAAAATACAAAAAGTTAAATAAAGATTAATTTTTTTCACATGCCGTCTATGGATTCAAGATGCATCAAGGATACTAAGCAGAATAAATAAAAATCTATATGCATGCAGAAACATCACTGTGAAGCTGTAGAATACCAAAAACAACACAAAAAGAAAGCCAGAGAGAAGAGAAAGAAGGGAAGAGATTATCTCTAAAGATTTGGCTTCTGAATTAAAAGCTAATTTCTCAAAAGCAATAACAAAATTCAAATACACGGATTGATACTTTAAATATATTCAAAGCCAAACTCTAAATATAAAATTTTACATGCATAAAAATATTTTTAATAAAAAAAATGAGCTTTCAAAGAAGCAAAACCAAAATGTTTGATAAAAATGATCACTGAATTAAATTATAAAAGATTATTATATAAAAGCAATAACAAAATTCAAATACACGGATTGAT
>NW_004624735.1:35780827-35841337 GCF_000247695.1 Heterocephalus glaber
TTTAGGAAAGCACAAGGAAACATAGACAAGTCACTAATATATTTGGAGATTTCTAAAACTTCTTTCAGAAAGTGTACCAATGAATAAGATAAAAATATGTAAGGAATTAGAATGAAATCAAAAACACATTTACCAATCTTCAAATGATAGATTTTATAAAACATCATACAACAAAGTTTAAATTATACTTTGTCTTAAAAACACAGGTAGTAGAATATAAAAATTAAACATTAAATACAGTGTTATGAAGCAAATTTCAACACATTGGAAATTGTCAAAATGATCAGAATAGAGTCTCTGACCCTAATGGTAGTAAGTTATAAATCTATAACAAAAGCCTGACTAGAAATGTGTATTATTTGGAACTTATAAAACATATTTCTAAATTACTCAAAGCTTAGCCAGGAAATTAAAGTGGAAATTTTAAAATTGTTGGAACAAACATATTTTTGTACTTTAAAATCCATGGAATTAAGCTCATACATTATTTACAGATAAATGTAAATGTTAAAATGTCTGAATTAGAAAAGGTAGGCTGATCACTAACATTCTACTCTGAAGTTTATAAAAACAATAAAATGAATCTAGTACTCCAGTGTTGGCAAAAGTGAAATGATATAGAGTGGATATCAGTGAAAGGAATATTCACTCATGCACATGCATGCACACACAGTAGCTCTAAGTATCTAAAAATTGGTTACTGTGAATAATACATTTGTCAAAACTTAGATGAAACTCAGCTGAAGAATATTTTCCAATTATAACTAATACTAGAGTTGAGGAGACTTAGTATGATGACATCAACATTGAAATGATAAAAAAGCTTATAACATGAATTTATTTGTTTAGTAAAATATGCATACAAGACTATACAAAGAAGTCTTGTTCTTAAAACAGAAAACAGCTCAGTGTCTATCAAGAGAAAGTAAAGTTTGTTATTGTACACAACAGAATTATATATGATAAAGTTTACCTTAGTTTATGTGTTTTATATGATTTTTTGCATTATTAGTCTGATTGTTAATCTGCAAATATGATAACTAACTTTATAAAGACTTGTAACAGAAATATAAATAAATCTAATTCTGGCCAAAAAGGGAGGTGAGGGGAAGGGAAAAAAGGAATTCAAACTGTGTTATGCACATATACAGATTTTCCACAATGAATGTAACACTATGTACTGCAAGCATGTAGTAATAAAAATTAAAAATTAAAAATTGAAAACAGCCATGGCTGGCTTCCAGACATTATATTGAATAAAATAAAATTGATTCAGGCTGAAAATAAAGAAAAAGAAATAATTTAAAATGATGTATTGAATGATCATGTGGCTTAATAATTTATCCTTGTTACTATGGTTATATATTTTCTCTAAAATTTTCAGTAATATTTATTAGTTTTGAACAAATTTTGCCAATTATTCTATAAGTATGCATGTGAAATTCAAAAAGTGAGATAAATATTACATAATGCTAGTACCTACAATTGTTAAACTTCAACTCTGAAAGCCAAAGACTTCATAAAAATATAAGCCCCTCAAAAATTTCACAAGGCTTGTCAAGGGGTTTGTTTTTCTGTGAACTACAGCTGTATGGGTATATAAGGTGAGTCAGCTTTTGTCATTTACTAAAAATGTACAGGGGCTGATAAAATCCGGGTGATATCTCTGTAACTCCACACTGATTCATAGCTTCCTGATGTAAACACTGGTCTTGTGTAAGTTGATCATACTGAAGGAGAGGTAGGGGTTGATGATAAATGAGAAATGAAGAGTTTTATCATTTACTTCTTTTTATGGATTAAAAATTAGGTCTCACTAAGCCGTGAGTTGCATATGGGCAAGGAACATATTGGCCACCTTTACACGTATCCCTCCTTGGGGATATGTTATTATAATGTAAACATCTTATTTTTGAATTGTATTGAGTTGAATGCGTAGAAATTAGAAAGTTCAAATGAAACATACTAATGTTGTCATGACTGAAAAATGTGCATGAAATTCAATATGATATGGTCATGTTACCTTTATATTTATACATTTTTGAATTCAAAAGAGATAATGCTTAGTTCTGAAATCATTTTTCCAGAAATTTTCTAGAGCATTTTTCAGCCCCTGGAGTCTTACAACACTCTTGTCCTATGGATCCTAGCAATCCTGCCAAAGTTTTGACTCAGACCATTTTAAAAGTATTAGCAATATTTTAAAAAATTTTATTGCATTAATTTTGCAGGGCTATATAATATTTGGATTATTTTTTTTAAAGTGTTATAATGTGTCAATAACTAATAGTGTGTTCATATAGTTAAGATCTGGAAATTGCTGTAGTTTAGGTAATTAAGCTGTGTTAGTGCTGTGGTCTAAATATTTGTTAGGTGATGGTATTAGAAGACAGGAAGTTTGAGAGGTAATCAGAAGTTGTTGACTTTTGGAAAGGTTGAGCCCTCGTGAATAGGATTAGTTCTCTTACAAAAGGGTCCTCAGAGGCCCAGCTCACTATGAGGACAAAGAGAGAAATCATCTCTGAGCCAAGAAACAGGCCCTCCCTGTCCATTCCTTGATTTTATACTTGCCAAAGTGCAAACCTTGTAGAAAGACATTTCTGATTTTTATAAAATCATGATTTATGATATTTTGTATCATAATGAATTGCAACAAGGAGTTTGTTTAAAATGGTGCAATTTAAGCATGCTGCATATAATTCTGAATCTTAAAATAGTAGACACAATCATCAAATTGGATGTGAGAAAGAAAAGCTGTTCATTAAAGAATAATTCAATACTAGTGGCTGGGGGAATATCGATTGCTTTGTGAGTTCAGCTTTTATAAGCTTAATGTTAGCCAGTGATGGTAGACTAGACATATACATTTGTGGCCTTCCATCAGTGGCATTCACAGTTTAATTTTTCTTCCTTTCCAATTATAATTTCCTATTTTAGTTTGCCTTGGCTGTGAGTTCCACCTAAGATAAGATTACCTTAACATATTTGAGGTACTCCACGCTCCCCCCCCCATTCCATCACAGAAATCTTCAAACATTCCAGAGACCCAATCAATGAGTTCATTATAAGATAATTTGGGGAAAAAATTAATTCCTGTGGAAGGTTGGGAGAAATAGATATATTCTCTCACAAAGTGAATTTCCTGAACTATTACAGTTCCTCTATGCATAAATATTTCAGAGAGGAGTTGTCATGTTTTTCCTTGGATTACCTGCCTTCCCTCCCCACATCTATAAACTTTTCTTGAGAAAGAGGAAGAAATTTACTAACAGCTAATTTATTTTATTTGGATATATCCTGAGTCGGCACATGTGGTTCTATCTTCAGTGGACTCATGATCATTGTTGATAGCTCTCCCCTTTTTAAAATTTCTGAGTCTGACAGTAGTTGCTTCTTGTGCTTTAAACTCTCTCCTTAACTCAAAATTTCTTCCCCTGACTTCAGTGTTTTGGCTATGCCTTGATGCAAACACAGACACTTAAACAGGTACTAAAAGGACTATGCAATTTGAAGACTCCAGAAGATCACTGATATGTATTTTCTCACATCAATAAATTGAGCATTATATTATTGAAAGTTTAATTTTTTTAATATTAAAAGTTGAATATTATTTTACTCCCCTCCTTACTTCTGTAACACATTTTATTTTTACTCTAGATGGGTATTCTAGATCTTTTGGTCCTCAAGAAGCTCAAAAATAATAGAACTGTATCTTATTAGTTTGTTAAAACCAAAACAAAAGAAAACAAAAACGACTTCCATTTTACTACCAGTGAAACTAAGACCTCTCTGTTTCACTGTTCACCTCTGTGCTCACAGTAGAATATGTGGCAAACATAACTATTTTTGAAATAAACTGAAGTTGCCAATAGAAAACACAACTCAGAGAGGTATTTTGAGATTGTCTGCATTTTTACTGCTTTTCTATGAAAAAGAAACTTATAGATTCAAGAAGATATATTTATATGAATAGTCATATTCAGTGACTACATAAATAGCCTAAGAGTTCATGATTTTAAAAAATCTCAAATCTTTACCTAACAAAAGACTGACATGGACTTTCAATGTTTTCCCTCTCACTTTCATTGTATTATTTTCAGCAAAGGTAATTTAACAGCAGATATGTAAAAAAGTATGTTCCTGATTTAAGATTCAATAGCATAGATCTAGAAACTTACTGCTTCATGATTGTTCCTGACTTTGAAAGCATTGGGTTATATTTATGTGTTTCTTATAATCCTCTCTAACATTAGACTGTTGAATAATTAACTGTAAAACCACATATGTAAAATGTGTGCCCATATATGATATGTATTCAGGAATTTATATGCATGTATTCTTTTCTGTATTTATTTATTCATATGACTATATTCCACAATAAGGAGGGTGTAATATAAAGAAGCAAAACATTTAGAACAGAAGAAAAAAATTAAAATGTCTCAATCAGCATTATATTTGTCACATGAGTCTGAATATTTTGGCATTCAATAACATGTCTTTTATAGTATTGGACACTTAATAAATCTGTCCAGGAGAAAGACAGGAAACAAGGTGGGGCAAGAGGACAGAGAAACTAGTGTAAGATAGACAGGAGAAAAGTAGGAAGAGTAAAAGAAAACACATTAATCATTAAAGGAAGAAAATATTTGAGAGGGTTTTTTCAGCAAAATTAGCAAATGTGCACTTACAGTGTATGCATTAAGCACACAGACTATGATCACCAAATACTCTGCATGCTGACACTTGAGAAAATGTTGACATTTGTATGTATGCATAATATGTGTATATGATATTTTTCTTAATTAAAAATGTTATGTGATTTTTTTTCAAGAAACTGTTTAGAAAAATAGTTGATAAAATAAGAAATCAATATGCCTTAAAAAGATATCAAACAGCTAAAAGAAAAAGAATTACATTTTACAGGCATGAAGTATTACTATAATAAAAGATATCCTTGATCTTAATTCAGTCAGGTTGATACAAAATGTTTTAGTCCTTTTAATAGGGAAGGGTGGAGGGCATGAAGGGAGGGCTAGGAATGGGGAAAAAATAAGAACCAAGATGCATTATATAAAGGTACAATTCCCAATGAGAAATGTAATTGTGTTGTATACCTACAATGTACCAATAAAAGAATTTAATACAAAAAAATGTTTTAGTCAAGGAATACCTTTTAAAATATGATTGGAAATTTAAGATAAAATTTCCTTCAATGTTTTGAAAAAGAAACTATGCTTCACCAATATTTATAAAGTGAGTCCAGATTTGGGATAACATTGGCATCATTGAGGGTAAGAAAAACTCTATCTATTGGTTGTTAAGTAATTTAGTTGGTGAGCTGAACCAAATTTTGATTTTGCTTATAATTACAGCACAGAAGCCTGAAAACCAAAGTTTGATTTAAGAACTGTTGAGTTAGTTTTAACTAATAAAATCAAGTGAATTTTCTGAAACAAGAAGAGCTCTGGGGAGACACTAAGGTTGTAAATGAGATAGAGGGTTATCTATTAAACTGCTAGATCAGTTAATATACACAGACAGATTTTTAGAAAAAATATCCAGGGGCCTTTTACTGTAATAGTTCAGGTATAAGCAGAGATACTGGCTTTAGGCAGAACAAAGGATCCAAGTTTGCCTGCCTCATTCTTACCTGGCTTGTTCACCAGGCCTGATACCCTTACAGCTCACAGTCATTCTGCTCTCCCCGCTTCCATCCTCTCCCTTCTCTTGCTTCTTCTCTTCCCCCTTCTTGGGCTTCTCTACCCTTCCCTATTCTTCCTCTTTCTTTTATTCTCTTCCTTTCTCTTTTCTCCTCTCTGAGATTGTCTCTCACTCTAGCCTATCTTTAATCTACTAGAAAAAAGAAATTTTGTAATGATTGGATTTATGTTTCATCTGTGTAACTCAAGGTTAAGTGCAGTATTAGGGCTGACTTCAGTGCACCTATGTGTTCTTTCCTTCATGACCAGAAAACTGACTCCTCTATTCTTTCCTTTTAAACTTAATAATTGCTTATTTTATTTGTAAAGTTTTTTGTTTTCTCAATATTTGGTGTAGGTTTGAAAAAAAATTGCAATTATTACAGACATTATTAAAAATTCTTATTTGTGTGTTTTCCCAATTGTGTAAAGGGGCACGTAGTAAATACTATTCTCAGTGTAACAGTAAACAACTCACAAGTATAAAAGTAATTATATTTTTAAAAATGTTTCATATTTTAATTAGTCACTGGTCTGCACAGCTTCATATGAAAGAGTGAGTTAGAATGGAAAAATGTGGAGTGCATTGGGACTTCAATGCACACCAATAATGGAAATTCATTTGTTGAAAATACTTACAAAATCTGCAAGGTTTCATATAATAAGCAAAAGCACTGACAAGCCAATACGGTAGTGAAAAATTATAGGACTGAGATACAAGCAAATGGCAAGTAGAAATATTACTTGGTATTTGGGACATCATTGCCTCTCGGGCATATGTGTATTCTAGAACATTTTTATGAGCTCAAGAAGAAGGAAAGGAATGTGTGCTGTTTTGTAACTCTAACAGGACAATAATTAGAGTTGAAGACCATTTAAGAAAAAGTGACCTGGAAAATCCCAAGCTCTTTGGGCAAGATCCCCAGACGGGTGCATTATAAGATTAAAGATGATACACAAATAGAACTACCCTCAAAGACTGAAGAACAACTTTACATTATCTTATTTTCTAAGGTTAGATTTATGTGATCCAAATGGCTAGTGTCTCCAGTCATCTGCCAGAAGCAAGTATAAATTTTCTATGAAGGATCATATCATTATACTTAGCCTATAGTTCTTTATTCCCTTACATTTTCAAAATCCAATGTCCATCACTTAAAGAAAAATTATCAGGAATATGGGGATAAGATATGTGACTAGAATCTAAAGAAATACACAAATCATCTGGATTGTGAGGTACAGAATTATCACAGAGACTTTCAAATAACTATACTGAATATGGTAATAAAAATAAAAGGAAATGTTAAGAGCTTTTCTAGAGAATGGAAAACACTAAAATATAAAATTTTAGAACTAAAAATATAAAAAAAAGAGAGTTCAAGGTGTTCAGCAGTTGTTTATCACAGATGAGGAAGGTATTGAAAGTTATAGATCATAAGAAAATACTGAGAATAAAGCATGGAAAGATAAAATGGTAAAAATATACAGCAAAGAGCACTAGAGACATAGAGGACACAGTGTTTTAAAAGTCTGTTATGCATGTGGCTGTAGATCTAAAAAATACCATGAACATAAGAGACAGACAGATGGACAGACAGAAAGCAACACACACACACACATACACACACACACACACACACACACACACACAAAGAGTGGCAAGAAGAAAGAAGGAGGAAGAAGTCAGAAGATAAAAATGAGGAATCAAAAAGAGGGTGGGAGAAAGTTACAAGAAAGTAGCACAGCAGATACAATACTTAGAAACAAAGCCTGGGATTATTTTTCTAAGGATGAAAGATATTACACTTCAGGGTCAAGAATTACCATGAACTTGAAGCATATCACAGTGTTTGGGCACCTAGAAAATTAAACCAGGTCAATATAACATTGCATGAGTTATTATGGGAGCTCTTTACATCATAACATTATTTGTTGAATAAAGATGACTCAAAAAGGAGCTGCACTGAAATAATAAGAGTAATAAATTTTACTAGAATAATTATCATATTATCTAATCTAATTTAACTATAGTAAAAGTGCTATACTTCTAAATCACAAATAAGAAATTAAGATTGGTAAATATTTTCTCAGGATTATGTAGAGAGTAATAGGTGCTACTGGAGCAGTAATTCATATTTGCTTGATATACCTCCAAACTCAACCATTTTAGTTCAAAAAACCTCAATCATTTTAACATAGAAACATTTTTCCAGTCAAAAAATTAGATTGTCATGGTCTATAATTTTATTAACTATTATATATTCACATAAATGATCTAGTTCTTTCCTTATTAATTAATTCTTATATTCATTATTCAACAAATATGTATTGGTTCTTTCAATATACTACATAATTTCATAGGTGTTGGCATTACATAGGGGTCAGCAACTGTGTAGAGTCTATGATATTTCCCTAGTTGTAAGCTAATAAGTTGACCTGCCAAAATTTTATGATGCTGAAAGAGAATACAAAATTTCAAGGACAGACACAAAGGATTTATTGTTCATGGTACAGCATAAAATATGACGTTTAGATTGCCTCTCAGACTATGCAAAGTGGCAGGGAGTCACTTTGGAGGTTGCTAAGCCCACGGTGGGTTTGCATACCTGCTGAGCAATGGCAAGATTTAGAAACCTTAGTCTTTCATAATGGGTTACAAGCAAACATGCCCAGCTTTTGCTTTGAAGCAAGAGATTATAGTACCCTGGGAAATATATTAATCTGCTTTCTGTTCTGAAGGAAAATATAGTCCATGATTTCCTCAAACAGTATTTTCTATGCAAACATCCTTGGAAAGACAATCCAGAACAAAGGCCTACAATGCCTCTGCTAGTAAGATAAGCAAAAATGAATCTTACCGAGGAAGAATGGTCCCAATAATCAGTGAACAGACAAAATTGCTTTCTTGATAAAGGTTACAGTCTAAGGAAAAACTAGCATTATAATAAAAAGGTTTTTAGTTTATTAATTGATTCTATTGATTAAAAGCAGTAGATAAAAAGGATTTGGAGTACTAGGAAGGATGTTTCAAATTTGGGTTGGTTAGAACAAACCAAGATTGGAAAGGAATACATACAAAGACTTAAAAGAAAAAATTCCCTGAATATTCCTTTTGTCCTAATTTAGTTGTCTTTTAACAAAATCATTTCAAAAACATTATATTCTGAATTTTCTTTACTGCAGATCAAACCCTCATATGAGATTAGTAAGAAGACCATAGAGGAGAAGGGCCTTTATAAACAAGTTTTTAAAAAATAATTGCTGTTTATTAGTGATAAGGGTCCATGCATGGACCTGGGGTTTGATTAACTGCTGCATTCAAGTCTCTAAATGCTGCCCTGGAAAAGCAATTTTGAATTCCCAAAGTATTCTGTTCTAATTTATAAGCCTTTTGGTGCCCGCTTTATTGCAAATGAGAAACCAATTTTTCTCCAGAGAAGCAAACAAACAAATCCCCATCTTTAATCCCCAGACATTCATTTTGACTTAGCAAGTCAATACCCAAGAGGTGAAAGTGTTTCCAATCTTGGTAATGTACATGTCATATGTTTCCTGGTCATCCTACGGTGCTCTCTCAACTCACAGTTAATTCCTTCAAACTAGCTTGCATCCTCAGGAATGAACTGGAAGTTGGAGCCTACTGGTGGCTTCAGAAAATGCTAGTCTTTGCACTTAAAAAAGCAAAAATGATTGCTAGATACTATACAATTATGCAACCACTGGAGGACAATATGCTTCACCGTAGATGTGATGACTAAAAGAGGAAGAAATGTTTTCTTTATACTGGTCTACTAAAGCAAGATAAGAGGCAAAATATTATTATAAAAAAGTATACTCACATGTAACTTGATATTATAGATATAAAGAGCATATATAAATATCTGAAATATTCTAAAACATAGCAAAAATTAATATAATATATGTAATTTACTAAAATAAACCTCCTGCTGTCTAAGCATTTGGAAAATTATTTGCTTGACAGTGTAAGAAATATAATTCTAAATATGGAAGTGCTCTCTTTTTTTATCACTTATTTTTCAAAATAAAGTTGCATTTGTGGCTAGAAGTATTTAAATTCTAGTTTTGTAGATTCTAACCCCTGGAATGGTTGCCTATTATTATAGAACTTTTGAAGTGTAAATTAGAATTTTGATGCTATTAATAATTGAATTAATAATTTCTTATACATATAGACAAGTCAATTTGCACTTCTAGAAAAGGAACACACTACTTATCACATAGAAAGACAGAAATAGACTGCATTTGAATCATGAGCAGAAACACATAGTAGATGAGGTGCTCGGTTGAATAAAGTTGTGTTAAGTAAAGTTGCTTCCATTTTTATTTACTTTAGCTATTTTACTTTTTCTGAAGTTAATTCTCAGAAATTTGGGCATTTAGTTACAACTTTTGTGAAATCAAATGAACTTATTATTTAAAGAACATAGTTTTCAACGATTTATTTTTATAATATTATATTACATTTCAACAGACTATTGTTACAATTTAGACCTAAAATACCTCCCCAAATTTTCATGTGTTTGGAAGGTGACTGAATAATAGATGTGCTAATCAGTGGATTCAACCATAGATGAGGTCAGTAGCTAAATGTGCAGTTAGAAAGTGGGATCCGATTTGAATTGCATCACTGGTGACATGGCCTGGAAAGGTGTGTCCCTCCACAGCTCCTCCTTTGTCGCTCTACTTTTTGACTGTCATGACATGAGCAGCTTTCTTCTGCTGTGCCCCTCTGCCATGCTCTTTCTGTCTTGGACCCTGCCATCCATGAATTAAAAGTGAGTCTAAATTAGCCTCTCTTCCTTTAAGTGGAGGGTGTCAGGTATTGTGTCCCAGTGAGGAAAAAGTGACTAAGACACCTATAATCCACTGAAATATAGCATTCATACATATTAGGATTTGAAAGATGTTATAATATTGAAGAAGATATATTTTGTATATTAGAAGACAATTCTATTTCATAAATTATCCTTCAAAGTATTTGTGTGACTCCTGACATGGGGCATTGAAATTTTTCTAGCATAATAGCCTGAGTAAATAAAAGAAAATAGAGCTCATCCAAGCATAGTACAATATGCAACTCCAGAATGTGATCTCTGAAAAAGGGAGAATTCATGAGGCAAGCCTCCTGTCATTCTTATTCTCTGCAAAATATTTTTCAGTGCTACAGCAAGGTACACCAAAATAAATGGTACTGATTTTATCCAGTTCACTTACTGAAATGATCATAATGATTGTATAATTCTTCCTTTTCTTAAAGTATTATTATGATGAATTACATTGATTAATGAATGTTAAAATGACCTTTTTGGAAATAAGTTTAACATAACTCATTTATCATTTTAATATAACTTTGAATTTGATTTACTAATACCTATAATTTGTATCTACTTTATGGAACAATTTTCCTTCTTTGTAATGTTTATGCATCAATGATATTTTGATTTTGGTATCATTGATGGCCTCAAGAAATAAGTTTTCAAATATTGTCTCTTTTTTTTCTATTCTCTAGAATATTTGCTATGAGGCTGATATTATATTCTTTAAAAACTTTAAAAAATTTACTCATAGAGTCACTTGGGCATAAAGCCATCACTTAAGCCCAAGTTTTCAGTCACAGATTTAATTACTACGAAAGAAATTTAGATTTTCTAATTTTGTGGCATCATTTTTTATCAGCTGAAAATGTTTAAACATTCATCAATTATGTCTAAATTTAAATGTTTATAAAAATGTAGAAATAAGGCACACTATATGTTTTATAGGTGCACATGTGAGTTAATATGATAAATTAAATTTTAATTAAAATATTAGAGGATAATGATTTTTGGAAAGGATCTAATGCTTTTAGTTTTGTAACATTACATATGATTTTCAAATGAATATTTAAAAGAATATCAGCTTTCATATAGAGATAATTCACATAGAGTTTTGATTCCAAAGACTGATTTGTATTCAAAGAAAATGTTTTTTGTAGCAATAATTTTGAATGAAACATTTTTTGGAAACATTTTTGCTTTACTCATATACTAGCTGTTTAGAGAATGATGGAGGATTTCAAGGAACATAATCTATAGAATTAAATAAATTATTTAAGGTTAGTTTCTAATTAGGCTCAATGATATCAATAATTAACAATTCCCCAAACTCATAGCAAACATTTATTATTCTTGTCAAAGAACCTTTTTTTCTGTTTCCTTATTAGATGCTCACATCAACTCTTTGAGATAACGAGGGAAATTTTACTTTTATTTACTGGGAGATAAAAGTGAATCTTGGAGATGTATGCTGGCAGTTTTATTTTGTTAAATGAGTATTATGAGAAGAAAGGATCTGAATCCCTGAGCAGTTCATCCTCATAGTATTAAAACATAATTAATGTAAAATTTTAGCACTTCATTGTGTGTACCTTACTTTTTATAGGTCCTTGTAATCTATAATATTTTGTAAAGCCGAGTTAATAAATGTATCATAATTAAATATAAACCAAAGAAATAAGCAAAATGAAATGAAACTAAGGAAAAATAAAATTACAGCTATTATGACCACAGGTTGACAGAGTTTATGAGGAAAGAATCTGAATTGTTTGGAGTGGAGAAAAAGGTATTATTTCAGTTAAAATAAACATCTTTTTGGTCATAGTGAAAAAAAGAAATAAGAAAGAAAGAAAAAAAAGAAATAAGAAAGGAATGAATGAAGAAAGAACAAACAAACAAAAAGAAAAAAAGAATGAAGTAAAGGAAGGAAGAAGGGAGGCAAGCAAGCAAAGACTGCTGGGAAAAATAATAGCACTGTTGAGGGAAAAATTTATACTCATTTCCAATTTTGAAATCACCCATACATTGTTTGAAATCTGTAATTTTTCCATTTTCTTAAGAACCTGAATAATGTACGTACTGTTTTGTTTACATTTTTCTTTTTTCTTTGATATTAATAAAAGGAGAGCTCTGTCTAGCAGTTGTGTGCTTTCATAAATTGGTTATAGTTTGTCAAAGACATCATTCATTATCCATTTAGTTTTATCACATAAAATACAATTCTTGGTCAGATATATTCACAATATAACTGGTTAGTTTTTGTGAGTCTATCTAGAGAGGAAAAGGTTGATCATAAAGGGCACAAGTTCTAGTTCTTAATAATTAAAACATAATTTTCATAGTGAATTTGCCACTTGCCATCTTGCATTTATAAATTTGTACAAGCTTGCTTAATGCGTGTCTACCTCTAAAATGTAACTATCCTCTTATTGTGTTAAAAAAACTCAGTGTGCTAATCAAGCAAAGAAATAAAAGGCCAAATAAATTCATCAAGATAATGAATTGAAGCCTTAGAGACCTCTTGGTAGTGCAGTATTCCTGCATGCACTCAGCAAAGACTCAGCAGGAAAATCAACTTTTCTTTTTTCTTAAACAGAGAGCTATGAAATTTACTTTTCAAAATTTTACAATAGGCCCAGAATAGTAAACTCTCAGTAAATATATGTCATTAATATTTTGAAACTTCTTAATTTTTTTCTCCAGAACTGTTTCTGGAATTGAGTTGAAGGACAGTAAATGTAAATTAGTTACTGATGTTTGAATATACTTCCTCTACATTTGTATATTTGCTGTATATTGCCCAAAATCTGTAGTTTCTTACAAATATGAAATAATTAATGCTTCAAAATAATAGCAGAGATAATATTGGTAAGAAGGTCCAAGAGACATTTCTAAAAATTTCCTTGTGGGTTCTGGAAGGGATTGTCAAATGATACTAAGACTCATTGCATAGACAGGAAAAGGAGTAGGGCATAATTTTCTGGGCACTCTGAGAATGGAGAAGTGTGAAACATGAATAATATAGCACTGTTAAAAATATATATGTATCCATCAGGGTAAGACGAGCACAAAATGTTCTGAGTAACTTTTTTTTTCTGAGTAACTTTTGATTAAATTTATTTTAGTGGCCATAAAACACATCTCCATGTGTATAATTAATGAGACTTTTTCTTGCTCTTAAAAATGAAATTAATATTCTCTATCACAAAAGATATTCTAATATCCATGGGTCAGTTGAAATTTTACCCATATTGCACTATACAAAGTACATAGTAAGGGTATTCTACATAATGTTTTCTTACCATATAACATTCCTACTAAAAGATGACATTAATGAGAAGCATCCTGAGCTAAACAAAATGATACAAAACATGAATGACCTGCTTAATAAAGAAATGGAGTATATTAAAAGATACCAAACAGAAAACAGAAATCTTGGAGATTTAAATTTTTTGAAAGTATGAGCAACAAGCATCCTATGTGAGAACAGAGTATCAGAATTGGAAAATAGTATTGATGGCAGTGAGCACATACTCAGTGATACATCAAAACAAGAGAACATAAAAAATTGATCCAACAGCAGCTCAATGATGCCCAGAAGACTAATCTAAGATCAAATGGAATAATTAAGTGAAAAATCAGAAGACAGCACAAAAGGCACAAAAAACCTGTATACAGAAACAATAGCAGAAAACTTCCTAAATATGGGAAAGAACCTAACATACAGACAAATAAGGCATAAAGAACCCTAAATAGCTATGATCAGAAAAGAACCTCTCATGACACATCATAGTCAAAATCCTGGAAATCCAACATGAGGATAGAATCTTACAAGCTGTCAGATAATAGCAACAAATCACAGAATGTGCTCGCTTTTTGTCTTTTTGTTCTCTGTCATGTGAAAACACAGCTTGAAGACAGCCATCTGTAAACCACGGAGAAGACCTTCACCGGTTTCAAGATCTGTTGGTACCTTAATCTTGCATGCCCATCTTCCAGAAAAGTGAGAAAGAAAGGTTTGGTATTTAAACTTTCCACTCTATGGTACATTTTTTAAACTAAGATCATGAACATTCTAAACTTTCTTGTAGTCTGAAGAAGAAGCCATTCAGTGTTTCCCTATTTTACATGATATTATCTATAAATTTTTTATAGGTACCTTTATCAGTTGAAGATGTTTTCCTCTGTTTCTAATATTCAGAATGTTTTTGTTATGGATAGATACATTTTTTTGTATCTTACTGATAATTAATTTCAGAAAAAAATGTGTGTATATTTGTATAGAGATAAAGAGTATGTGTAAACATTTTTACTTACATATTTAAGTGATTGCATTACTATTGAAATCCGTTGATGTAGGTAGCTTGAACATGATCATTTATAGGAACAATGAGCTACATATATTCATTTGAAGAAAGTCATAAGAAGCTCAAGGAAGGGACTAGAAATAGAAAGTTAATATTAGTCTTCAGAATCAGCATCAAAGGAATTCTTTCTGGTCACAAAGGCTCCTCTTCCTGCCATACTCACAATTGCCCAAGGGCAATATCATAATATTAAAAGGAAGAAAAAGTAGTTTATATCCCCATTTCAAATTTTAAAAACATGTACTGAATTAAAACAACGTAATCCTTGGACAAGTTTACATCATCAATCTGTTAGTAATATGAATAAATCCCATTTTGTAAGCAGTAGAAATATGACATAGAATAAATACAAGTTTCATATGACAAGGTAGTTTATTAATCCAAGGTCATGACTCATAAAAAAAATCACAAACCTGACTTACACAGACAACAAATGACAAAAACCAGTATTAGTTGTTCAAACAGAGCTCCAATTGGATCTGGGTAATATTACTATTCTAAAATTACTTGTAGAATATATTATTAAAACTCAATGTCAGGCTAAAATTCTATTAAAGTAGAACAATCAAGTTTTTACTTTTTCCAGTTTATTCAAAGCTGGTTTATTTCATTAAATGTACCTTCTTATACAACAAAACTATTTTTTGAATATTTAAAGCTCCTGAAAAAAAAATCACTTGTAAAGGCCTCCAAAGAAAGAAAACCACTGTTGAGTTTCCTTTGGTAAACTATCATACTATATAATAATCCTCATGGCTGGGAAATCTACATTTTATTTTATATAAACTTGCATATTCCACAGTTATAACCTGATCATCCCTTTTGCTAGTTCAGATAATAAAATATTTTTGTCCTGTTTTACATGAAGACACTTAATATTATGAAAGGGTCCTGATAAAATAATTTTTTGTCTTTTTTCTAGTTCATATTTTCTTGAACCCTGGGAGAGGGAATATCTGAGACTCACTGGAGGCATTGCACAGGAAGAAGAGACAGGACAATCTTAGAAATACTGGTGGACTTTACACTATAGTATCTTTGCAATTCTTATCATAGCTAGGTCTAATTCTTAGCCCAACCACTTTTATCTGAATAAGAACAATAATTATTTGAGGTCATTGGTTGTAATTCCTCTTCCCCTGACAGCTCTCTCCCACCTCTATTTAAAAAGACAGGTTTACGAGACAATGCAATATATGAAGAGAAATACTACATACCAGATATGATGTTAGTCAATGGAAAAACTTTAAGGAAAGACATATTTCTTTAAGGAAGTGCATGCATACTTTTTGTGAAGATATTTTCTTTACATATCCTCTTTAATGGTTTGGATTTAAAATATTTCTTTATGCACATATATTTCCCACTCTTATACTGAAAATACCAAATTTGTTTCTTTTGATAGTCTTTTAACAAATAGTCTTTTTCATACCTTTGCCTTTGAAAACATTATCTCTAGAATTTTAATTGTATTTGAACATTTTGTAAATCAAGAACATTTCAGGATATACAGAAGAGTTACAAACCTACACTGTTCATTCATTTTCATTTCACAAATAATTATTGGCCAAGATGATAGGTTCTGGTGAGATACTAATGTGAAAATATACAGGCTCCTGCCTTACTTCATTTTACTTGGTTCTGTGATTCCAAACATGATTTCTTCATGTATTCAGTGGACTTTGAAATTTGACTTTCATTCTCCAGTGTTTGCACACAGGATTTTCTATACAACTTGAATCCAACCATTTCCTACCCTGACCTTTGGTACTCTAAGTCATTTCTGATAGGTAGCATGCACTCCTGTTTTGTCCCTTGTGATCAGCATCCCATTTTAATCAGACCTGACTCTTCTCAAAACACATCCAATAACTTTCCTAAAATCTCCTTTCTCTATGCATAATATGTACAAACTTGCAATAAAAAAAGCCACGGAGCCAATGTAAAGAGTTTAGATAATTTTCATATCTACATAGTGCAACAAATTTTGGCTTTTTCCTCATCATCCTATTAATCATTTTGTCTTCATTCATTTACCTTCTATCTTTGCTTTACATTGTATATTTGCTCATATACATATATAAATTATATATATGTACATTCATGCATAATGGTTTATTAGTAATTTATATTGTAACCTGACAAAGTTAAAATGAAAACGTTTTGGTTACTTGACCAGGAAGTACTCAAAGTCATGACATTTTGTTTATATGCTTTTATTGTTTGACTTTGCTATTATATATTCTGTTTTATATTCACCTAGAGATGATGGCAACAGGTGCAATTTTATAAGGCTAAAATTAAATGAGTAAGTTATAAATGAATGCATCATTTCCTGTATATGTGCCCAAACACTGAGGAAATGATTACATTTTCAAAACCAGAAAATAAATAAATTAGCATTTTAAAATCTGAGTTGAGAGTGTCATTATGCAAATTACCATCTTTCCTTCATTTCATATTTTTAAAATGCCACTTTTCATATCCATGGAAGACAACAAGTATGTTCCATAAAAACCAGAAATAAAAATGGCCAGCATTTTCATTACTCACTCTTACTGTCATTACTTATGGAAAATAGAATCTTGGTACAATTTTTCCCTGAGTGTTACAACATTGACAAGTGAAGAAGGCAGGTGAATTGCAATGTTCAATTCCCAGCATGAAGAAAGGTGGGATACACTCATAATTGGGATACCACTATAGTGTACAAGTTCTTACTTAAGTAGTCTAAGCAAAAGCTACTAAGCAGGACTCAGTAATCAGTATCCTCTATAACATGAGGGCGATGGCCTGCTTATCTCACTTTAATATTGGCAAGTGCATGTTTTGCTGTAGAAGCAAAGATTGTAATGAGATGTGGCACAACATAAATAATCCTTGTGAGAATGGTGGCAAGGAGAATTGCAGACAGCAAAGAAATCTACCCAATTTTCATTATCACTTGATGTTGGCAATCTTACAGGTCTCCTCCAGAACTTCCCTTGCCTCTGTAAAATAAGCCATAGCTTTCTTTTCATTCTTTAGTACTGATGCTAAATAAAGTGAGATCTGTAATTCTTACACCCTTCATTTTTACCTTTCATTTTATTGGAGTTATATGTTGATAGGTGACATGTTTCTGAGGTGGTGCTGGATAGTGAAGAAAAAAAAGATAAACATTGTATATATAAACCATAAACATCAATAAAGAGCAAAAAAAAACTATGACATGTTCCTTTGTCCTTGTTATTTCACATAATCCTGATTCTTCGGAGGGAAAACAATACTCCCTGAGGTTTTTTGGTACATCTATCTTATAAATGTTTCTCTTTGATCAAAATCTAGTGCAAGCACTCCCTTTTTTAGAGTCATGGAGACAATGATTTCATATCACAGTATTTCCACTCTTGACAGCTCAGTTGGAGTGAGGAAAGGAGGAGAGGGGGATTATCTAAAGGGAGGAAAGGTGGGGGACAGAAATTCAAAGTCAGACCAAGATGACAGGCAAAGCATGGGAGCAGCTGTACAAAATGTTACTTGATCTCTTCCAGAGATTGGTGTGTGGGTTGAATGACAACTTCTAATTAAAATGGTGGCTGTATCATGAAAGTGACATAATTTGTGTGCAATCTGGAGTAGATGAATCACTTTTATTTGTAGAAAATTCTAATTTAAAAATATAGATTTGTAGATGAACATCTGTCGTATGTTTTCAATGGGAGACATGTATTAATTAAACCTTTTAAATGTTGTGCATGAAATATTCATATTATATTTTTGCTATGTGTCAATTTTTGTATTTCTGTAAACAAAAATGAGGTAAGTTGTATTCAAAAATTAAAAGTTCGTACAATGTAGAATTTTCAGATCTCCCAAAATTAGTTATTTATATCATGATTTTAAGTTCATATTTTACCATAAATCTATTAAAATATTGACTTTTTAAAGCTAAATTTTTGTAGATTTGTGTGTATTAAAGCTTACTTTTGGACCTTTAGTATATGTGCTGCTGAAGCAAACACTTACTGTCCTTTTCAGGTCAAATGTACATTACTATGTCCAAACAGTTATTTTTGGGTATTATGTAACTTTTCAAGAGCTTGAAAATTAAATAGCCATGGTATTGTTCTCTCTAGTGCATACCTTTCACCATTAACAGAAGAATGCTCCTATCACATATACACAGACAGTGATTTTACTACTCCAAAGGAAAGATTTACTTATCTGATTCCATGTGGTTATTTATACTCTGGCAGAGCATGTCCCCTTAAGGTAAGGTATGCCTTATACAGACATCCAAATGTCTCAATAAGATAAAGAACTATGCCAAGTAACCAGATATTAGTATATCTGCAATACATTGATAATATAATTTTACATTATTTAATATATTACCTATTGCTAATATATCAGCATATGCATTTTCTATATACTTATACATATAGGCACATATATGTATGTAACACATATACATATCTCATTAACATCAGACCATGGTTCCGGCAACCACTGTACCACTTTTTTCCCATGGGTCCTTCTAAATTTGTTTCTGCACATATTTTCTGGCTAAATGTATATGACCATGTTGGTGCTGAACAAAATTCTGTTTATCTTATTTGCCATAAAGGATGAATGCTGATGGATGAGAAAGAGCTACCATGTGTATTCATTGAACCTATCTGGGTAATCTATAGAAACCAAAGCACCTGGATACTTTGCCTGCTCAGATTTTATTTTATTTATTGTGTTGTGTATATGAGGTCTGTATACATACAGAATGAGACAAAAAATACTATGTGCAGAATGTCATTGTATAGTTTCTCATGTAGAAGCACTAGTAATTCATAGAGACATCTTCTAGAGTGAATACTGGCACACTTATTTGAGAGAAGAAATAATGAAGAAAAGCTAGGTTAATAATGCAGGGTGACTGATAATGGGTAGAGCCTGAATTTAAACTCCATTGTTCTTGTACAAAGGGCTCTTTCCCTTGTACCAGGCTCCTTGTTGGCTCAGTTTCTAGGCCAGGGCTTGTGGGAGAGTTCATCTGCCTTTGATCCCTGCAAGATTCAGAGAGAGATTGTTTGGTTGGCAGCATTTGATGAGTTCATCATGTCCTATTTTAGAAAAGCTGTCAACCTGCACCTCGTGTTGTTTCTTCTATTGCATTTCTTTAACATACATGATCATGTAGAGAAAGCTATTTGTTAGGTGAGAAGTTGAAAATACTGAATGAATCAGTTTTGACCTTCATTTCCCCCAGTGATGACTGATTTTGCAATATATATGTATCATCAAAATTCAATTTAATGTACAAGAAGGAGGGAAGAAGCTAGGAAACGGTAGATATATTTAAAGACAATGAGAAAGGGACTTTAAAAATGTTAATTAGGGCTAGTTATAATGATTCCTTTCATACAATCATGCCCATGTTTATAGTAGTATAATTCATAAGAGCTAAATTTGACTGTTGCCTATATGTTCATTAAAAGATGAATGGATAAAGAAAACATGGTATTTATACACAATGGAGTACTACTCTGTCATAAGGAAAGATAAGCTTGAGTCATCTGCAGGAAAATGCATATACTGTGAGGTCATATTGTTAAATGAAATAAGTCAGACATAGAAGCGTAACTCTTACGGTTTCTCTTATATGAGAAACCCAAAATATAAACAAAGACCAAAATAAAAGATGAATAACAGGATGTAAGGAGAGAGATCCTTTTCAAATGAAGAAGAGATCAAGAAATGGGAGGAAATGGGGTTGAAAAAGAATTGAGGTGGGTTATATACATATACCAACTCTCCATAAGAAATATAATAATTATGCACTCAAACATGTACTAATAAATAAAAACTAAAATAAACTGAAAAAATAAGGATTCTTTTTTATAAACAGTTATCATTGAATGGGATTCAAAACATATATCTTACATTAATTTGAAATCACTTCTGGGTCTCTGGAAGATGATCCATCACCTCTCCTAGACTTGTGCTCCAATCAGGGCTTAGAGATAATGTGATTTCAGACATGATGTAATGCACACAATGACTAATTATACATTTTGAACTGGTTAAGAAATGTCAGGGAAGTGGGATATGATTACGGAAATCAATGAGCCCATAGACTTTTCTCTAATACTGTAGTGGCTTCTGCACCTTATGGCCCATCAACTGGAGACTGGATAAAGAAAATGTGGTTCTTCTATAAAATGGAGTACTACTCAGCCATAAAGAATGAGAAATTAGAGACATTTATAGCTAAATGGATGCACATTGAGGCCATACTCTTAAGTGAAATAAATAGGACAGACATGTGTAAATGCCAAATAGTTTCTCTGGTGTGAGAAACTGAAACTGTAAATAAGGATCTAAAGGAATAATAGATAAGGTGAAATAGGAAGAAAAGGTCCAAAAGGGAAGGGAAAGTGGGAGGGATTGGGGAACGGAAAGAAGAGAATTAATGTGAGAAAAGGAAAAAAATGGAAATGGTCTTTGTAAATAGGGAGAGATGGAGGTGTTGAAGGGAGGGGTGGAGAATGGGAAAAAATAAGAACCAAGATAGATTACATAAAGGTACAAATTTCCAATGATGAATGTCATTATATTGTATACCTAAAATGTACCAATAAAATTAATTTTAAATAAGTTCCAAGGCTCCACTCTATATCCCTTAGAAATTCCTATTCCTTTTGGAATGTGTTTGCACACACCAAGTGTCCTATATTTTCAGAATTCTTGAACTTGTACACTCTTGGTATATATTATATTGCTTCAAATAACGAGATTATTTTTTCATACTTCTATATGAATTTAAATAAAAACTTAAGGGCAAGGATTTAGCTCAGTGGCACCACGCGTGCCTGACAAGCACAAGGTCCCAAGTTCAATTCCTGGTATCCCACCCCCAAATAAATAAATAAAATAAAAATAAATAAATGAATAAAAACTTTATCATTATTTATTATTTATCTCATTGCTGTGTGTTAGAATGTCTATGAGGGAGGTAGGGGATGATGAAGAGAGAAACAAGATTTAAAAAACAACTCTTTTGTTTGTTGCAATAAAAAAACTACAAATTTCACACTGCCAATTTTTGTCATAGATTTCACACCATGTACAATGATTAGAATAAATCAAAGACATAAAGGCAAGAGGTAGACTAAAAAGTTCTTAGAGAAAATGTAGAGATCACTTTTCATGATCATGTATTTGGCACTGGTTTCGTAAATGTGACATCAAAAATGCAAACAACAAAGAAAAATTGCTAAAATGAGCTTGAATCAAATTAACAAATTTTGTGCTTCCAAGAATACTATAAAAGTGAAAAGAAAATGAATAGAAAAGAGAAAATGTTTACAAATCATATATCTGAAAACTCCTTTCATTTAGAATATGTGAAAACTTTTATAATAACTCAGGAATGAAAAAAATAAATAACCCAACTAAAAATTGACTTGAATATTTACCTAAGAAGATATGCAAATGGCCAATAAGCATATGAAAATAATCACTAAGGAAAAACAAATCAAAACTTCAATGAGATATTATTTAACACCCATTCTGATGACTATGATCAAGCATCAGATAATAAAAACTTTTGGTGAGTATGTAGACAGTCAGAAAACTAATATATTTCTGGTGAAAAATTAAATGGCACATTAAATTCAGAAAACACTCTGGATCTTCCTCTAAAGTTTAAATATATATTTATCTTTGACTTAGAAATTCTTCTCTTAATTAGGTACCCATGAGAAATGAAAACATGTCCAGAGAAAAATATATAATATTAGATACCATTGTTTATAATGAAAAGGTAGAAATCATCCAAATTTCCATCTATTTATGAGGAGATAAAAATATGCTACATCTATAGAGTATTACTGAACCATAACAGGAACGGAGTACTGATCTATGTTACAATGTGGATGAATCTTTAGACATCATGTTGAATGAAGGAAGCCAATCACAAAATACTACACATTGTATGATGCAATTTATATGAATGACCAGACTAGGAAAATTTACAAGGACAAAAGTGTAATAAGAGTTGCCTAGGTCTGAGAGAATTGATATATTGTGGAGTAATAGCTAAATAGTACAGGGTTTCAACTTGGGGGGTGGTAAAAATGTAATATTGATTGTGGCAATGATTTCACTGTAGCTTCTCATTGATGTGCATTTTGTTGTAATGAATCATTTGAGTTGCATAAATAAAATGTAGGTTTTGAAATAATACCAACCCATATATGCAGTCCATAAATGGACTCATAAATAACATGATATAAAGAGAATGGACATAAGTCAAAATTCTAATCTGTCAAAGGTGACCTTGGTGACCTTGTAAGCAACTTAAATTTTACACACAGAAGTAATGGGAATTAAAGAAGAGGTAGGGAACAAAAAATAATTTTCCAGAGTTATAGTTTAAGAAATAAACACATAAAAATAGTACTCATTCCTATGAACCTGGTTCTAGTTTTAGACGTCTTTAAAGACACCATCCTCCAAACATGTAAAATCAATTAAACAGACAGAATAAGATGAAATATTTTTCTTATCAGACTTTGAGCAATTCAGTAAAATTTCGTTCATACTATATGCCAGGCAAGAGTGAAAAATGTAACATGTTGGTCTTACCCCCAAAATAGCTGATTCTTGCTGTATGTATACACATGCACATTAATGTCAACAGTATATTGTATGTGGTAGTCAACCCATTGGCTACAGATGATTGACTTAATTTGGTAGTTATTGGTTTAAGTAAAATGACCAGTTGTATTAGTTACTTTTCTACCACTGGAACAAAATATCTAGCATCCAGAAAAAGTTGATGTTTATTTGGGCTGACAGTTTTCAGAGGATTCCATTTGTGATTAGTTGTTGCAAGGTACAACATGGTGGAAGGCCATATCAGAGGAATGATGCACATCTCATAGCAGCCAGGAAGGTTAGAAAGATAGTGTAGGAGGCAAAGATAGGAATATATACTTGCATTTCATGCCCTAAGACATATCTGAAATCAGGTTCTACCTCCTATGGGCAAATATAACTACTGAACTTGTCAATGAATGGATCCATTGGTGAGTATATTGTCCCCATAATCCAATCACTTTATATACACATAAAAAGTTGGGGGGATACTTTAGATCTAAACCATAGCATTCTATCCTTGATCCCCAGAAGATTCACATCCAGCTCAAAAGCACAATCCATTTAGTCCATTTATAAAAGTTGCCAAAGACTTAACAGTTCCAGTCCAAGTCCAAAGTCTCCTTTAAGACTTCAAAGCAAATTATTAGATGTGAGTCCTTAAAAAGAAAGAAATGTAAAAACCAGCATTACATGTATGATACCACAGTATACTACCACCAGGAGTAGTAGCCATGCCCCCTTGAATGATGGCTGCAATGGCCTCTGAGTGCCTGGATGGCTAAACTCTGAAAAATATTTCCTTCTTCTTTCCTTTTTATTCTATGGAGGATACAAGTTTATTGTATGGTACCACCCACAATGAGTGGGCCTTCCCCACTCAGTTTACTAACATACATGTCAGTTATCCACCGACACACCCAGAACTGGGCTTTACAAATATCTCAGGGATTTCTTCATCCATTCAAGATGACATATTATGATTTATGGTGACATCAGTAAAGATATGAGCATATCATATAAGTGGCATTATTTGAGTCAGGTTTTAAAAGACCTACAGGGGTTTACTATATAGAAATGTTCCAAAACAAGATTCTGGGTAGACCAAATTTACATGTACTCAGAAGCTTTAAGTATATCACAAGTTAATTTTTTTTTTTTTTGTACCAGGAATCAAACTCAGGACCTTGTACTTGTGAGGCAGGTGGCAGAAACACTGAGCTAAATCCTTGGCCCCACAAGTTAAATTGTTAATGAAAAAGGGAAATTTCAATAACAATAGTTACTTTTTCTTGTTTTACTCGTAGTTTGATGATTTTGGTAGCTTCCTTGTTTTAGCAGCAAAATTTTATCATACAGATACTGAATTTGAAACTTCTTAATAAATTCTAAATGCTGAAATAGTCTAAGGTTTAATCTTTCTATCCTAGCATCTTTCAAGGCTCTTCAAGACTAGGATCCTCCCTACTTCTTTTCTTTATTGCTCTGGGGTTTCTCTTGAAATGTCCTTTTTTAATAGTAGATTATAAACCAGAAACTGTAAGAGACACATTAAATACATTATTGTTGGTCTTTCCAAAAGTGCTGCCTCAGGTGATGAAATATTTTCAGGCCACTATAAGAATCTATTCAGTATCATACAGATAATACTGATAAAGACAAGGCTCAGCCCTCAGCTATTGGTGCCAAAACCTTGACTCTCTCAGTATGCCTCTCTGCATCTCCAAACCACTCTAATGTATTACAAGATGTTCATCTACTCTTTATGATTTTCAACTAGATAGATTCATTAGGCAATAATATTCTTAGGGATTATTATAGTGAGTGAGTTTTTTAACTATCCATCAATATGGGACTTCTTATCTTGTCCCATTTGCAACAAATACCTCATAGTTCAGTAAACACTATAACCTCGGAATTCTGTGGAAAACTCCAAACCACTAGAGGCGGAGGATGAATTTGATAACATTCTTAGACAAAACTCAGACACTTTAATCAAGTTTCCTAAGTGAGTTTTATAGTAGTTCATAAGCACAGAGAAAATGAGAATTAGATTGAATTATCATATCTTAAGAATATAGGAAGAATGCCAGACATTTAAAGAACAATCATAAGAAAAATAATGAAAGATCTGAAGTCAAATCTCCTTAGTTCAAATTTGGAATCTATCTTTTACTGACTTTATAAACTCAAGTGTATTAATCAATATATTTGTTCCTTGGTTCCTCACTGACAGATTGTAAATGATATGTTATTCTAGATTAATGATTTTTATTCAAAATGTTGTCATGAAAACAATAATATACATATGTTAATGTTCTTATTAAAGTGTGACACAAAGAAAAGGATATTTCTTTTCTATGCTTTACCTCTCTCTTTTGTGTTTGTGTTGTGTTGATACATACTCATACAAACATAAACATTTCTACAAACATTATAAACTTGATTTAGCCTTTACATTTTTCAAATCTTAGTTTTACATTTCCCCAAACTGGACAATAGCAGTCTTTCTTTCTCAGAAGGTTATGTTGAGAATCAAAAGAAATGCTGTTTGTTAAACCATAAAATACAAGACATGAAGACATCAGTATAGAAGCATAATGAAGGACAATATTAATAGTATAAAATTTTAGTAATAAAGCATAGGAATAAGAAACATACTTTAATATCAGAATATATTTATTTTACTCAATTTTTAGACAATTCATACTAAATTTCAACTTTTAACTCTGTCTTCAACTACTGGAGGATAGACCATAATAAACACTGAAGTAAAGAAAAAATAGTGGTAAAAAACTGAGTACACATGTCTGTGAGGGAAAATAGAGTTGTTAGACTGCAGAGTATTATATACAGAATGATATAATAAAAAATAAATCCAGAAAGATATTTTAAAGCTAGATAATGAAATTGCATGTTTAGCAGACCATTGGAATTAAATAGCAAATTAGGTTTTAGTAACCATTTTTAGAAATATTTTATGGACACAATTTACTTGCAATAAGCTAGCCTAGAAATTGATTTTAACTTCCTGCTACCTATTTTATATTTTGTTATAAATATTTCATTATGTGACAAGTAAAAAAGCCTAGTATATTCTTGAAACTCAATAAATAATAGATATAATTATATAGAGCACGTAGGAGGTAGTTTTAAAATAACTAAGATGAAGAAATGCCTTATCCCATAAGTCATAAGCATGTGAATTATTATCTCAATGGAAGATAGAAATTAGGTATTAAGTGCATCACTTAACATACCAGATATTTAAATTTAATATCTTTACAACGATAATTAAAAACATTCCTATCCCAGTAAGAATTAATGCACATGAAAGCATCTTGTTGGCTGCAAATTGCAATTTTAAAGCAACCATTATTTATAAATAGGTTGAAGTGAGTGTATTTTGTAGTAATAAATACATAACCAGGTAATAAAGCGGTATAAACTCAGTTGGTAAAGGTTCATTTAGCACATGGAAAAGTGATGACATTAATAGAATTAGTAAAACTGTGGAGCACGTTATATTTTGGTTAGAAAGTGGTCAAGAGATGAAAATACTTTTTTTTCTGATTTGACATGCACTTATTGAATACCTACTTTGTAAAACTCTTTTGGTAGTTGCTATGGCCATATAAAAATAATGATCTTATGTATTCTGCACTAGCTTCATTCATCTTTTCATACAAATATATAGATTTATGGTTGTCAAGATATGGTGCTCAGGGGTATAAAAGACCTGAGTGGTCTTGCATGTTGTCAGACTAGGATAAGTTGATTTTTCTGGCCTATGAGAAATATTGAATTACCCCTGTACCTTGAACTCCCAGCCATCCATCAAGAATCAGTTGTGTCCTTCATATAGACTGCTTCTTCATTACTCCATTAATCTATGCCAAATAGGTTCACTCTTACATATTTTAGTTACATCAGCCAATTTCATTTTTAAGAAAAGCTTAAAGTGAGATAAAGCTGCTTCTCACAAAGCCAAAAAAAAAAAAGAATCAGTTGTGTCATGTACTGCCATCTCCCTGCTCTCTTTCTATCAATAATATTATTACCCCAACCTGTACTAGTGCCTTAAATGCTTTTAGTCTTTTTCTCACAAAGAAGTATACTCAATCCAGAGCATTTCCAACTACAATTCAACTCAAACTATACTCTCCTTCTATCATAGATAAAACTTTCACAGACCACAACTTTGAATGAGACTTTGATTAAATGTGATAGACAAAATTTTTCTTAACAAATAAAAATTTCAAACAGCTAGGGTGAAGGAAGGTTAGATGATAGGTGAAAAATGTCTTCCAGTGATCTTCTATTTACAGACACATAATTTGAACAGCATTCATGCACCAGACTATCTTCACAAGAGCTAAGGATCCATGGTGCGCGGTTTGAATATAATAAAAAGAAAAGATATATTAAATTATGCAGGAAGAAAATAGTTGCTTCTATTACCCTTGCTTTAACTCCAAACAACATTGGTAGGCATGACTCCTTCTTAGGGGAGAGAAAGGAAGTTAAATTCAGGCCTTAGACTTGTAGCCATTATGAAATCCAGTGCTAGACATTACCCAGTGACTCTCTGGAGCAAATACTTGCACACTATTCCACTGGAACTGTGTGAGCTAGTTGGCTGACTACCTTTCTTTTATCCATGGGCTGCAGAGGAAGGAACAACATTCTAAATTCTAGGGAGTTGGGCATGAGAGCTTGCATAAGAACTTGTTTTGGACTAGAATGATGCCCACTCTGTGGAGTTCCACAACAGGCAGAAATCAAAGGCTTTGCAGATATGGCCTATAATTGTATTCCAGCATCTGGTAGTAATCTGTGCACTACAAGAACAGACTCAAGTATTGGCCTGAATCACTGACACACTTAGAGAATGCCTGAGATATAATCCCTGCAGCTGTGAAATTCAAGAGGACTCAGATTAATGTAGTTGTAGTGGCAAAGGGACTGTCTACTACCTATTCCCAAATCTGAAGCAGCCCCTCTATTTCCAGCTCTCAGATGTAGCTGTACACCTATCTTGAATCTAGACAGAAACCTGTGTGCTCTTGGGATGGGTTCTTATTTTCTCCTTCATCATTATCCTTCATCATTATCATTTGTAGTATGAGACTCAGTGCACCTGAGACTGTACAGCTTCCTATGGTAGCAAGACTCAAGTGTCAGGATTTTAGTGTCAGATTAGGTGTCCTTCACCAACACTACCTCAAATTTATGGAAGACAGCCTGATGCAAGACCCCACACACTGAGAATAGGAAAGGGTAATTAGCTCAGGATATTGCCTTGTAATCCAATACTGGGCCAGTCATACCTAACTGGACAGATCTTAACCCTCATTGTTTTGCAAGTGCCTGCTGATGGCACCTCTAAAATAACACCATTGCCAAGGAGAAACATGTGGTCCAAGTCTATTGGATTTATTTTGTGGCCAGCATCATCTGTAGGTAGTTATAATGGTCTTGGGAAATAAGTTCACCTCAGCCATAGGCAGCATATAACACTGTGAGCCTTGATCATGTGACAGTGCCGTGCTGGTCTTCCAAACTTGAGGGCTCATGCTATGACAAGATTCTTCCTGGCAGAATCCTATTGACTTAGGAGGTTCCATAAGAGAATTGTGTTGGATTTGGACTAGCAACCATGACTGTTATAGTCTGGCAAAGAGCTTGTCTACATTTTGTTTATATCCTGAAATTTTCTGGAAAGTTTACTTTAAAGGCTTTTGACTAATTAATCTGGTTAAGGAAATTTCAAGACAACACTTAGGATGTGGCAAGGGTACGCATTGCATATTTTTTTGTAAAAATCTTAAATTTTAGCCCCCAGGGGAACTATATGTAAGTGGGGATCAAAGAAAGTATGGCTGATGAAGAGATTAGCTGCATTAAAATGAAATGAAATACTTTTTATAGGGACCAGGAGAAAAATGCATTGAAGCATTTGTGAGACTCCATCCTTCTTAGGTGCAAAGGTGCCAAAATTATAAACTTTTTATTTGAGAAGCAAGTCCTGTGCCCTCCTGCTCTAAAGGTGCTACCTAGAGAAATAGTTGTCCCGGATATATTTCACTGTACTCAGATAACAAGACACTTTCAGGCCACTACTGGCATGGTCCAAGGAGGCTTGACTACTGTCCACATTGGCAGCAGGCCTTGACTATGTCGCTGGTTTTACTGGCTAGCAGAATGAAACAGTTTTGAGATTCTGGAGGCATTCACTCAGATTTTAAAGTAATGTGGGAGAGGCAGGCAAAGAGACTCTTACAGGTAATGCATGAATCTGTGGAAATGAAGTCAATGATATAGTGAAAACCCCAGGAAGTTGGAGATGTAAGGAATGTGGAAACTTTGCCAAGGAAAGCTGTAGGCCATGACCTAACCCAACCCAAGACAGAGGCCAAGTGAGGTACAACCAGCAAGGCCATAAGGATGGAGGAGTCCCAGTGTTCTGGAATGCAGGTCTCATCTATGACCCAGATGCAGGATATGATACTACAGGACTTAATGTTTGCCTGTTGGATTTTGGTCTCACTTTAATCCTATTCTTTTCTATCCACCTAATTCACCTGTTTGGGATGGAATGTTTACTTAGCAGCCGGCAAGATCAACTCTTTACAAACAGTAAAGGATTTCTCGCCTTAGACAATGTGGCTAGCTGCTAAGAGTGATGCTGTCAGTCCAGACAAATTTGATGGAGTGGTGGTCTTCAGTAATTGCTTCTGCTCTTTGTGGTAACATTGTTTCTTTTGAAAAACTCAAAAGGTTTTCTTTTAATGCAAGTTGTTTTGTCTCCATGTGGTAAAGCAATTTTGAACGTTTCATGGCTTGGTTGGATAGCTGCTTGCACATATTATACAAAGCAGGCATGGAAAATGTGCATTACCTGTCTCAATGAATCCATAATTTATGGAGAGCTTTTAGTATTTTCTTTCAAATGCATCTTTCATTTTTGGCAGTCTTGAAGTCTTCTGCTGCCTCGTCATTGAGTCTGTCTCCTTTTCAAAGATGCTCTCCAGTGATGTTTCTTTTTTACTCATTTTGGCTAGCATTAGTTTGTGAGATTATCAGTGCAGTGCCTGAGGCAGATGCACAAGGCAGAAAAATGGTGTGGATAGATATAGTAAAGAAAAAAATAATAAGTGAGCCAAACACAGACTTAAGTGTCGGAGTCTAACTTACAGTTTACCTCCAGATGCAGCTGTACAATTGAAGTACTGAAACTTACTTACCACCATAAAGCCTAGCATCAGATGCAACATAATTGTCACTTGCCATGTATTGATAAGGTTTTGATATGATTCTGTTAGCAATTGATTTATTATGAGTCAAACCATATTTTTTTTTCACTTCATTAAATTCTTTTATTGGTACATTGTAGGTATACAACACAATTACATTTCTCATTGGGAATTGTACCTTTAAATAATGCATCTTGGTTCTTATTTTTTCCCCATTCCTAGCCCTCCCTTCACGCCCTCCACCCTTCCCTATTTACAAAGACTTTATTTCCATTTTTTCCATTTCTCATCATTTTACCTTTTCCTTCTTTCCTTTCCCCTGCCCCTCCCACTACCCCTACCCCTTTGGACCTTTTCTTCCTATTTTACATTATAGATTATTCATTCTAATCATTGGTACATTTTAGGTATACAATATAATGACATTCATCATTGGAAATTTGCACCTTTACATAGTCTCTCTTGGTTCTTATTTTTCACCCTTGCCTAGCCCTCCCTTCAACCCCTCCATTCCTCCCTATTTACAAAGATTTTGTTCCTATTTTTTCATTTTCTCATATTAATCCCATTCTCTTCTATCCTTTCCACTAGCCCTCCCACTTCCTTCCCCTTTGCCCCTTTTCTTCCTATTTCAAATTACCTATTATACATTTAGTCCTTATTTACACTTTCATTTTCTCACACCAGAGAAACTATTCAGTATTTACACGTCTGTGTCCTATTTATTTCACTTAATAGTATCGCCTCAGTGTGCATCCACTTAGCTATAAATGTCTCTGATGCTAATCTGTGTTTATAGCCACTCCTCAGTGCTAATATCGTAATCTCAGCTCCATTTCAGATCTTCAGGCATGTGAACGTCCTAATGAGGGGGAAACCTAGATGCCTTGCATGATAATGTAATTATACTGATGCTGATAGTTATGGTGAACATCCTTCTCTACACAATGTCAAGACAAAGGGGTCCTACTGGTAAGTAAACCACAGTTTGTTTTTTCTGCTTACTTAAATTATCTTATCATTTCAGGTTCTTTGTTTTACAAAGGATTTAGCTGTGCTATATGCTGGAATTTTTGTTTCATATACTATCTTAGATTTGAATATGGCATACTGTAGCAGGAGAGATGAAGGATCATTCTTCTCCCTTTGACAATCCACTGATACCATTGCCACTTTCCCCTCACTTTCATATTTACCTTCAATAATATGCATCTTCAGTAGTCCCAGATTAAGTAGTTATAGATCAGACTACCATAATCAACCATAAGCAGATGAAGAGTGTGATCAGCATATAAGCATGGCATTGGTGAAATCATCCCAGATTTATTTTTAATATTCTCTTTGGAGATTTAGACATTCTGAAATCTATACAGGAGTAATTTTTCTTCAAATAGTTTGGCATCTGTTTGCCTGAAATTCTGATGAACTGGTATATTTTATGTTTTTAATTTTTATTTTATTGGTACATGTTTGCGGTACATAATAATTATATTCTTCATGGAGAGTTGGTATATGTACCTGACACGTCTTAATATATTTTTCATCCCTTTCTCTTCCTCCCGCTAACCCATCCTCTGTCTCTAGAACCCCTTCCCTTTTGTAAAGTATCTATCTTTGTATTTTTTATTATGTTTTATTTTGCTTTTTATTTTGGTTTTCTCACATAAGACAAACAAATGTAATATTTAATCTTGTGTGTCTGATTTATTTCACTTAACATTATGGTCTGAGGTGTATCCATTTGTATATCTGTAATATAAATACAATTTATAAGCATCAAACTCTGGGTTAAAGTTTGTATTAGAGCTAGGAGACTGCAGATAATATTTCTTTCCATTTTGAAACTTCAGTCTTATTTATTAGGCTTCACTAGATTATATTTAAATACACTTTGGGCTTCTACCAGTTAAATTCTATTGTACTACTACTGTTTATTTCATGATAAAGTGATTACACTTTCAGTAATTTTTATCTGTGACATATTTATCATAAAAACTTGAAGTTTTGTCTAACTGAAATAGCATAAATTTAAAACTAAGAGAAAGGATATAGATTATAAAAAATAGAAAAGGTATATAGCTTGTGAATAGTTATCAGAAGAATTTTATGAAGCAGGTAAGGCAATTAAAATCACACCCTAAACTAAATGGTTTTTTTCGCCTATTCCCAGGGCCAAACTTGTATAAGTTAGCATCTTTAGCCATATTTTTTTAAACATCAAAAATCAAAACCAGAGGAGTCATGAAATCTGTTAAGTGTTAAAATTTGCAGGTTTTTCACTAAAAAAGGGAAGGAAACCTTGTATATCAGTTCATATACAGCCAGGTTTCAAATGAAATTTTCAACTAATTTAACAGAAACTATGCAAAAATGTAATATATCAAGAAGACTCTATACAATTGCATAAACACATACGTACACACTTTCACAAACATAAAAAGAACACCTGCTACATGCAAGATTTTCTGTTAGTTTTGGTCCTCTTCAGAATTAGATGAGATCAAAGTCATCATAGTATGACAGACTTTCAAATAGAGTTGCCAGTTCTCACCAGATATGCATGAATTATAAGATCTCAAAGATGGAAAGAGGGAACTTGAAACTATCTCTCTGTCCATGAACATCTAAAAACAAGTATTACAACATATAATTAATAACAGCTAACAAGCTAATGGTTGGTAAACACTGACTTGGATAATTTTAAGAGTAAATTCTTGTTTCAAAATGTTTCAGTGTATATGAGGAAAACAATAGAGAAGAGGACTCAAGCAAGTGGATGTGACCAGGTTCTTCTTGCTGCTCATTAACTGCTCAGTGGTGTGATTTATATGGTCACTTTCCTTTAGGCTTTAGTTCTTTTTATTTAGCCCCAACAAGCTCAATCTTTTAAACCTTTGCTTTTATGACCTATGCATCTGTCTACTTGATATTGTCTAGTCCAGACCACCAACTTTTCCATAAAAGTCATAAAAAACCTTAGTAAATTGATTTAAGACAGATAAAAATCAGTGGTCTAGGAATAAATAAGTTGTTTCTTTATATAAAATACCAACGTTGTGAGCTTTCAGCCTTTTCCCCTTCATTTATTTAGGAGGACATGCTGATATATACCAGCTGAAAACCTTGAAAGTTATTTCCTTTAATCTAGTGCTCTGAGAATGATCTGCAAATTCCAATACCAAGATTTTGTTGGCCTTTTAAATGCCAAAGAATTTCTTAGAGATACAATCATTCTGGCAATGAAGTGCTGTACAAAATTCCTTGGAAAAAACTTGAACAGATATTTATCTGAACATGTTTAAGATTACCTTTTTAGGAATTTTTTTCCACTTGAGGTTAAAGTTCCACTTTGAACCCTTTCATTTCTTTTGTAAATACGTGGGAATTTAAAAAAATAAATGAAATAGTCATTGATAGAATCTAAAGTCTTGTTCTAGAACATACATCTGTACATATAACCAAGCACTAGTGAGGTTTGTTAACACAATAAAAAAGAACTACATTATTTTGACTCATATGAGCAATGTATCAGTCACAATAGGTCAAAAATTGTTGATGTTATAACCAATAACAATTTTAGTGACTCCAAAATAATGGGCCTTTATTTCTTATACACACAACATGTTCTGTGAAGATTTCCAGGCAGCTTCTACTTTCAGAGTTAGGGACCCTATCTTGATTGACAGGAAATTGGGAATGTTTCAAATTTTATACTGACTATTCAAAATTCTAGCAGAATTGTGGCACATATCCTTTCTGTTCTGTTCACATTTAATTGACCAAAGCACACCATATGGTCATATTTAACATTAAAATTAGCAGAGATGGTCAATCTTATAGGTGTTAAAACAACGTGAGCAAGGTCTATATTGTGAACATCATGAATTACCATCACAGAAGCAAGAATTAGGAGAATAGCAGCAAATAAATGCAGGCACTGATAGCTGTAGAGAGATCTGATGAGTAAGGCAACAACCTAAGTCAATGATATCAGATGCAACTCTGTCATCTGTGAAAGGAAAGTTAGGCAGAGGGGTGAATGTATGTGCAAAGCCAATAGATTAAATAAGAGTGGGTGGAGATGAAGGGAAATTTGAACTAGAAACTAGGACATGGGACCTGAAGAATTTTCTGGGCTAATGATCAACTATAGAGAATTCTTAGGGTATGTTTGAAGAAAAGATATGATCAAAGGGGCTGAACCTGAATAAGCTACACTGCCCAGATCTTTATTACCCTTTCAATCAAATATTTCAAAACTATATAAGCTCAAAAGTTTATAAAAGATTTTTATTATTGCTTAATAAAAAACCTATTCACAATCAAAATAATATTTTACTTTAAAGTAATGTATCAATTCCTTCAAATTCAGGGTTGTATACTTCTAAATTTATTTTAATTTGCCAAGTGAGGCTGCTTGCCACTAGAGGAGAGAGATGAATTTTCCCTCCTGAGGAAGTTGATCTCTTTTTCACTTATGATAAAGTAAATGAACTATCAGCATATTTCAAAACCTGGAAATTGTGCTTTTATTAATTTTTAAAGGATTAATTAATAACAATTGTATTTCAGTGGTCATGTAGCAGGTGGATATCATTACTATGCTAGTATCCCCCTTAAAAATAACACAGGGCATGATCTAGACTGGCTTCACCAAAGATTTAAAAGAAAACATCAAAATATCAGCCCTCTCCATTTTAACTTATATGTCAAATCCTATTGTTATATACAACACGATTCCTTCACTAGATTGAGGATCTTGAGGATAGGAACTATGACTTGTTTCTATATTCCCTATGCCTAACACATGCTGTATATATCCATTTTAAATATAACAATACTTAGTAATGTTAGTGGCAGGGATAAGTTTTCTATTAATACTTCTGTGACTTGGTTAATAAAATTTGGGTGGAAATGACATTATATGGGCAGAAGCTGTAAGAGTCAGTATGGGATTTACTATATCTCTTTTATCATTTCTGCCATAAATTATCTTATCTTAGATATTTTAACAACCTGGGATCCCCCATAAAGATAATGTGGAACAAGGTATCAACTAGCCCACAATGGACATGAGTGGAAAATCATCTGGTGCTAAAAGCAATTGAAATAGTAGAATTGCTTGTTAGCTTAGCATAACCTAACCTATGATGACAATAAATGAAATATTCAGAACAAAGTATAAGATTTTCAAGAATGACAAAATGCCATTCAAAAACAGAATAGTTGAAAATAATCCAGGAATCAAAGCTTATATCATTTTGATTATAGGTAATTTCTTGGACTCAAACTTAGATATTGGAAGTAAAATCTCAAACTCAGAAAAATTGAAACCCTTAGTTTCACACAGATACTTTAAAATGATGCTCCATCAACTATGCTCTATATTTTGCAACCATTATTTTTATTTTGTAAAGAAAAACTTTAGTTTATGAAAGTTAATTGGTTACTAAGAAGGAGCTCAACTTACTCCATGCTTGATTTTATTTCCATTACTATATTAAGAATGGTACCTCTACTTCTGGCAAGAACAGTTAAGTTCATATTCCAGAAAAGTTGTATAATTCAGGTATACATACGCATTTTTCACTTCCATATTATTCCCACCTTCTGTTCATGTAGTGAATCAGAAGTAGCATAGCTGAATTTAAATCTCAGATCTGCTTCTTTGTGACTACATGGACAGAAGCTATATACCTATGAAACGAGGATGAATAAACATAAAATGACTGGTGTACTGAAACTGAAGAAATATGAATTATGTGCCCTTTTGCCTTATCCTTGTAAGAATATTTATTAATAAATATGCATATAGCCAAATTTAAGAAAATCACAATTTAAAAATGGGCTCCAAAATGAGTGTAAAAAGATGTGACTTTTTCCTTTGGCACTTGTTGGAGAGGAAAGGGTGTTACCTTATGATACTGAGGTATCCTAATTACATTTGTCTATTTTACAGATGTTGGCGAAAATGACAAGCATTGTATTTTCTCTCCTGCATTAAAAAAATAAACTACAAAATTTTTCTGAACCCACTCCATGTTAAGGAAGCTAATTGAAAAGATTTATCAGGAATCAAGAGGACTGGACAGGTGAGTATGAAGTCAGGAATGTTTTGCAGGCAGGAGGCTCACAGTCTGCCAGACTACACAGAGAAAGGAAGAGGTGCCCTAACAGTTTTACTGGCCCCTAGTGAGATCAAAGGCAGTGAGCAACATAGGGATCCTTTCTTCTTTGTGTTTATTCATCCTCCTGCCTTTCAGATGAATCATCTGAGCCCATAATCAGGATTCTTGGGATCTGAGTGAACTGTGTTAAAGCTCTAAAGTGAAGAAATAATCCTCCATTTAAAATGAAAATAGTTATTCTCCAAAGAAGATTCAAAATTCATATACTATTTAGCAATTTCTATATATTCTATAATCCAATAATGTATCTATTTGACATTTATAAAAGACATCTATGCCATATCATGCTCTTTCCTCTGGGGAGCGTTTATAAAATTGTGAGAATGTCTTCTCCACACTGTGTCTAACAAATGCTAGAAATTGTGGGTGGAAATAAATTATTGTATTATCTATGAATTCCTTTGGTGAATAAGATTGTCATTTCAAGTTTTCTATCTCAAGTCCCTCTACTATAGTACTTATTTCATTTAGTACAGACTCTGGTTCCACCATTACTACATACTATTATACTTTAAAACCTTTCTTTGGCTTAGGGTTTTCTTCTCTGAAATGAGTTCATTATTTAAAACACTGCAGACAGCAAATGTATTTGACCTCCATGGTTTCTTCAAGTTGTAGGCAAAAGAGGTATGGGTTATTTAATTCCCATTTCTATGCTTACAAGAAGCATACCACCATCTTCTGCTTCCTCCACAGTGGGAATATATCTGATTTATCTTTTGCTTTTTGCACTAAACAGGAAAGCGTTAAAGCAAGTCTTTTATTATTAAAAATACTTATACTTTATTGTAGAGTTCTTTGTTAATGCTATTCTGAGACTCTCACCCCTTGAAGATTAGCTCAACCACTGACCAGGCTGAGCAATTATATAAAATGTTTACCATGGTAGCTAGTGGCCTAGTAAAAAAGAACCAGTGTATTACATTTGAGATCAACAAATCAGGTCAGAAAAAAAATAACCTTTCCTTCCAGAAAGCCTCAGTCATTTTAGGTCAAGTCCTGGCTAAACCTTTTGCATCATCCTGAAAGACTGATCAGTTGTTAAGCATGGAAGAATTTGCCCATATCTCCCTCCTCTGAGACCCCTATATAGACCTTTATAGTCCCAACAAAGAAAAAGGGCTCAGTTATTTATTATGTATTCTTATTTGCCGTAAACAAAACATATGTTGAAACCTAAATTGTCAACATTTTTCCACTACCTATTCTGTAGTTTGGTTCAGGTGTCTAGCTTAATTTGTTTAGTGTTAACAAATCAAGGGTTATGAGTTGAAACCCAATATGAGTCAGTTAAGTTCTTTTCCCCTAGAGTTTCAAACAGCCTGGACTAAATTTGAGTATACAAAAATATCATTAGTGGAAAAATAACCCAAAGAGTATGCTTTTTATGGAATGTTACTAACTTTGTTAATATGTATGAAGGAAAGCATTGAAATTGTGTTGAAATTGTTCCATGCACATATTCCCTCAATCTTTCTGATAATCTGTATAGTTTGATACTTCAACAGCAAGTGATTGTATTTGCCATAATTTTAGAGTTGGAATTTATCTCTAGTGAGTTTGTTTGTTTTTTTTTGGTTTGGCTCTTAGCCTGTGAACAATTAAAGAAGAATATCATAATTGCTTAGTTCATACTCATTCTAGAGAAGAAGTAAATCTGGTAGATATTGTCTTTATTTTTCTTAAGGAAAATAAAGTCATTTTGCCTGTACTACATATTAAATACTTTTAAAATATACAAATTTTTAAGGATGTCAACTATGCAGTGTTTAGTATATTTTTATTTTCTTAATTTTACCTCTAATATTCAAGAAAGTCATTTCAACAGATCTAACATTTTTCCTTTATTTTGGGCTATGAAGAACCTCAGGCAGGAGCATGAAGCATGTCTGGAGAAACTGGGTCTTTATATGTACTGACTGGAAGACTTAAGTCATTGTCTTAACAATATTTGTGCTCCAGGTCACCCATGTATTTATATTCAATGATTTGGTTTTTTTTAAATTAAGAATAATGTCCACTATAATCTCAGGATTTCTTAATTGAACAATAACCATTTATTAGGCAATAATTATTTATTTTCTGCAAAGGCTCTTTTAATAAGCATTATTACCGCCCCTAAAATAATGAGACTGATATGCCAAATTGGGGTCAGCAAAGGAAATTGCATGGGGCACAACTGTCCTCAATTTAAAAGTTGCAATAACTAAAAGGAACTTGCCTTATAATTTTATATGTTGACTCTTAGGTGAGCTGCACTAAGAAAGTAATCCACACAAATAGAAAAAAAAGCCTCAACCTAATGGCAAAATTTATCCTCTTGAAAATCACAACAATATTAACAAGAAATTTAGATAATATAAAAATTAAAAAATGAGAAGAAAATATTTTAAATGCAACCACACCACAAAAAATAAAGCACCATCTTTTTGAGTGTAGTAATATTAAAGCAAAATCTTACTACAAATCAAGAATAATTATCACATCACTTTTGGATGGAAAAGGGAAAATTGGCCAATACTACCTGCTTTGGTTTGAATACATCCCCCAAATGTATGTTGTAAACTTAATCTGCAATGCAATAGTGTTGAGACATAGTTTGGTCATGAAGCTACACCCTCATGAATGGATTAATACTGAGTTTTATTAAAAGGCTTGAGACTGTAAAGTCAGTCTCAAGCTTCATATTACTCTTCTTGCTTTTCTTCCTTTCTCCATGAGATGATGCAACAAGAATGTACTCACAATGCTGAGTCCATGCTCTTTGTTTTCCAGTATCCAAAGCCAATAAATGTTCTTTATAAAACTACTTCATCTCAGGTACTTTGTTATAGCAACACAAATGGACTAAGACACTATCTGAAACTTTTCAGAAGTAAATAGCAAAGAGATTAAAAACAATGGGATTACTTCAACAAGTGACATACTTTAGATCTGTGTATTTCATTGCATACAAATTTTGCTTATCAAAACTAAAGAATCATTTACAAGTATTGTACTGCAGTTAATTCTATGCATGCTGAAGTGTTTGTGTGGAGAATTAGAAAGTGTTGGTGTCTATTATTTATTTTGATATACATACAAAAAATAAGATAAGGTGATAGGTGGAGGGGAAAATAGATAATGGTAAAAAAACATAGTAAAATGTCACTTGTGCTGTGGATTTAGCTCAGTGGTTCCACTGCCTATCTCACAAAAGTAAGGTCCTGAGTTCGATCCCCGGTCCCCCCCCCCCAAAAAAATGTCAAAATCTAAATAGTGGCTATATAGTTGTATACTATAAAATTTGTGCAACTTTTGTATGTTTGATATTTTCATAAAATATTGGGATAAAAATATACATATGTACACACACATGTATATGTGTGTGTGTGTGTGTATATATATATATATATATATATATATATATATAGTAATAGGAGAAACATCAATCCAGAGAACAGCCCAGAAACAGAATCATTATCTAACTTCCAGGAAAGCATTTATTTTTTTCTACTTTTATTAGTATGTTCACTGTAAATGATTACATTCAATGTAGGGAAGTAGGGAATTGGTCCATGGTCCATGTATTAAAGGCTGAGAGACACTGCTGTGGATATTTTGAAAGTTGGATTTTCAAACTTTGCATTGATTCTTCAGCAAAATGGATCTTCTATACCTCAGCTCAAAAGATAATATGGTGTGGAAATGCATTTACATGTCTTTAGGTACTTGATGCTGCAGTGTGTACCACTATAGTTCAGTTCTGAATAAATAAGAGAATATGTAATATAAGAAGAAATCTTGTTCTTGGATGGAACAGAAGGGTTACTACTCCAGCTCTCTTCACATGAGATCATATCAAACACCTGAAGGAAATGTAAGAATAATACAGGCAGCCAAACATTTTTTTTGATCAGCTTTCCTGTTCAAAGGGGTCATATAAGCATTTATGAAAATCCCATTCTTGGTATGTCTATATGACTTCTGATAGGAAAATGTTAGCTACTTTTATTGTTTTAATTTTCTTCACTTCTTCCCAAGCATAGTCCTTCAGACATATAGATCCATGCCCTCTCTTAATTTAACAAATTTTTATTTTGATCATTTTTACTGGAGATAATGAAAAGATATAAGACCCGGAAGTGGTAAAAAAAAAATTACCAGTAATTTCTTATCCTTTGATTGAGTTCTCTTCCTCTACCTGTTACACAGGTTACTACTACTGCTGAAATATCTTTTCACACTTTCTTCTTAGTGTTACTACATATTTTAATGTCTTGCATTAATTTTTGGGAATATAGTTCTATTATTGTCTTCCTTTGTTGCTTACATCAATACCTTTTAAGATCATCTTTTAAAATGGACTCTTGTTCTGTTGTTCTAAATTTATATCACAGATTCTACATCTAATCCCTTTTTACTGCTGGCTATGTAAAACAAAAATATGTTACTCAAACTTGTTAATTTTTAGCCTTCATATATGTGCAATGAAAATCAATTAATTAGCATATATAGCTATAACAAATATTAAAATATACTTGTGTAAAATAGCTGGGATTCAATTGTTTAACATAGTTAATCTATTATTAAATGTTAAACTATTAAACTATTAAATAGTTTAACATTGCTACATAGTGGATATTCTTATGTAGCTTGTCAATTAATCTATGCTAAAAACTAAATTAAAAACTGTAAAATGAATATAATACAGTAATAATAATAATAGCTTATGTCCCGAAGAACATTTATATTTTACGCAGTAATCTAAATGTATAATTGTGATAGAGTTTTTAGTTGAGTTGTAAGTTAATTTAAAATATATTTCACATATACATCTAGCCATATATATGAAGATTTACAGAAGAAAGTGATTATAATGATTTTTATATGGTAGATGAATAAAAAGAGTCAAGTTGGGACCTTTTATTTTTCCTAGTTTAACTTTATTAATATTTGAAATTTTTGCCCTTAGCACTGTGTGAGGTATGCGTGAACGTGGTGTGTGTGTGTGTGTGTGTGTGTGTGTGTGTGATGCATGAAATCTAACCCATGTTACAAGTGTTAATTCCAAATGTTAACCTTTCTTACACTAAATTTTCATATTTTCTTTTTGTTTTTTCGGTATCGGGAATCTGACTCTGGTCCTTGCTCTTGTGCAGCAGGCTGCGAAACCACTGAGCTAAATCCCTGGGCCTAAATTTCTATGTTTTAAAACATGGTATCACAGCCATTTTTCTTGTTAGTGAGACATTACACCTGACACCTACACCTTAAAGGGGGAGTGGTTTATTTTGGTTCAAGGTTTCAAAAGTTTAAATCCATGGTTGGGTGGCTGTAAGTTAGAAACAGCATGGTAGAAGATCCTGTGGTAGGAGAAAGCTGCTCACATCATGGTGGCCTGGAAATAGAGAGCAAAGTGGGAAGTTGGTGAGGGAGATATACCTTTCTAGGTCACAATCCTAGTGCCCCACCTTTAACCAATCCTTAACTTTTAACAGCAAGTAAGCTATAGCACACCCATAATCTAATCATCTTTCAAAAGCCCCACCTCTGAATACAAAAGATCATTGGAGGACTCTGTAGTTCTAAACCAAAATATTCTGCACTTGGCCACCAAAAGATTCATGCCACCTTTTTATCTAAAATGTGTTTAGTCTATCTCTAAGAGTCACCAAAGTTTTACCAATTTTAACATTGGTGGAATGTCTAAGTGTAAAGTCTCATCTGAGACTCCAAAGTAAACTCTTGGCCATAAGCCCCTGTTAAAGTCATAAGGGAAGTTAAATATTTCTATATACAATAGTACAGGGTAAACATTTCTATTGCAAAAGAGAGGAACAAGGTTTTAGAAAGGAACAGAACCAAAGCAAGACCAAAAATACAACAGAACAAACATTAAATCATGTAGTTCTATGTCTAGCATCCAAATTAAGTTGTGGGAAGATGTGAATTCTAAAGTTCTTGATCATTCTCACTCCCACATTATAGGTAGTAGCTCTCATGGCCTTTATCTTGGGTTGACTCTGCTCACAGCCTGCAGGTTTTCTTAAATGATCTATTTATGTGGCTTCTCTAGCTTTACAGCGAATGTACTATACACTTGGCTTCACTCTCACAGCTTTACACTGCCTTCTCATGGCCACAGTGCCTGGGATTCCAAGTCTTTTTCCAAAAGCTGGGTTGAACCCTCCTAACTCCACAAATCATGCATTCTACATCCCCATAAAACCAACATCATCTGAATAGTGCCAAGTCTGCCACTAGCTTAAACAGCAGCCAGACTATTTTGTATTATGGTTGCAGCTGCCTCTGAGTAACTGGATGGCTGAATATTGTAAACAAAATACTTGAGAACTAATTTCCTAAGTAGCCCTTCTCAGACAGGGAACCTTCGGGCTATCTTCTCAAAGCAAAATATTTCAAAGGAGTTTAGATTTTCATTTATACCTATATCAGTCAGTGTTTACTAGAGAAACAGATATAAATCAAGATATACAAATATATAAGAATTCACAGATTGGCTTAGAGTCCAATGTGGAAGAGTCTAAAAGGTCTTTCTCTGCACTGGAGATCTAAAGGATCTAGTTGAAGGCCTGGAGCTGCATGTAGTGTCCCATGGGAGTCCATATTAGGAGGCTGAAGGGTCAATGGTAGAAGACTGAAGGGTCTCTGCCAGAAGACTGAAGCATCAATGCTGGAGCCTGAAGAATCTGTGCTGAAAACTAGGAGATCACATCTAAGGTAGAAGCAAAGATTGGAGCTCTTCTGAAGGAAACAGAACCAATCCTTGTTTGTTTCACTTTTATAGCATTCTGATAATAATTCTCCTTAGGGTGATTCTTCCACACCTAGAACTGTGCTGAGCCAATTTAGTTGGGCATTATTTATTCCAGTTGACACAATCAATCAATCATCACAACAACTTTCAGTCATGGGCATTGTATCTTGTTGATTCCTGATATACCGGTACTCAAGGCATCTTTCCTATTATCCTGATGCAAAGTATTTGGCTTCTTTTCAATTTTAATCTTTTTACTAACCCAGTTCTCTAAGCCTCTACTTTACAGGTACTTCTTTTTGGTAAAAAACAAACAAACAAACAAACAAACAAAAAAACAAAACAACTTTATAAGTGAACTTTTTGTCTTGATTTTTACTGTAAACACAGTTGAAGGCCACCAGTATTACTCATGCTACAACCTGAATATTGGGCTGCCTTGAAATTACTCCTACCACATTAATTAGTCTGTGCCCCTAATTTTAGTCTTCTGCAAAGTCTCAGAACCTGAGCAAAATGTAGACAAATTTTCTGCCGGATCATAACACACATGGTCTGAAGTCCAACTGTCAATGGAGTCCTTGTTCCCAAATGAAATCTCCTAAGTTCAGTCTTTACTGTCTGAATTCTTGTCAGCACCCACTTTCTCTGGATTCTGAGCAGATTTTCCCACTTTAGTCAGCATGTAACATTCTAAGTCTTTTCCAGCTTGCATCTTGAAACCCTTCCAAACTTCTCTCACCGAACAGACTCAAAGGCTTCTAAACCACATGATCAGGCACAATCAGGGCAACAAACCCATTTCCTGGTAAAAAAAAAAATTCCATTTCCTGGTAATAAAAACTCCATTTCATGTCTTAATTACCTTCATTGTTGATGAGTCACAATATTTGACATTCATCACTTAAAATGAGAGATTATTTTGGTTCATAGTTTGAGAAATTTCAGTTGATGGTTAGGTGGCTCCAAGACTAAATCATCATCATCAAGGGACTGCCATAGAAGGAAGCTGTTCATGCCGTGGTAACCTGGAAGCAGAGGTCAAATAGGATACTGAGGGAGGGAGATACAGCCTTTTAGGTTGACTCACATCCAGTGACTCACATCCAGTGACCCACATCCAACCAGAGCTCACTTCCTAACAAGTCAGCTATATTTTTCTCATCATCTGATCACCTCTCAAAAAACTCACCTCTGAACACATGAGACTTGGATATACTCTAGATCTAAACCATAATACAAGATTAGTTATAATACCTGTCTAGATGGAAAGTTGCATGGATCCAGTGAAGTAATTATGGAGATCTTCCATTCCAACACAACCAAATCAACAGCTCTACTCTCTACCCTTATTATTTGACTTATCAAATATCATCACAATGTAGAATATTATATCTTCTATAATATTATATTAATAAATATGCATCTTCATTATTTCTTCTTTAAGAAGATAAAGAAATAATATTTTCCCTTTTTAAACATGTATCCCTCTATCTACACATGTAAAGAGCTGAAATGTGAACCCAAGTAATCCAAATGTTATCAGCTATATAACTTTCCCTTAACTACATTCTGTGGAATCAAGTATGTATCATTCAAGAAACATTCCTAGTAAACTTACATTCCTGGCCTTGTGTAAAGGTAATCATTACTTTTCTCCCCATTATGACCATTTAAAAATTTTTTTCACACACAATTAATTGTTATATATTTGGAAGGTTCAGCTGAATTTGCTTCTTCATAAACTTAGGCAACTATATTCTTCAGAGACCTCTTAGCATTCTAAATTTATTCTTTAATTTATACTGAGTTATATGTGACTATGTAAATGTAAATATAAAATAATTAAAATTCCTTCCTAAGTTGCACAAGTCACATTTTATTTCCTCAATGGCTATAAGTGGGTAATGGCTATCATATTGGACTGGGCAGATCAAGAAGTTTTAAAAAGGATGAGAAAAGTTTGGCTTTGCAGAATGTCAACAGGACTTCAGATCTGAATTTTATAAAATGAAGGAACCCAGTATGATAGCTACTTTTTCAAACTTGAGGGACTATCTTGTAAAAGAACGACTTGATTCTTTACTAAAAAGATCCTTTATATCTTGTATTGTCTTGTCCAATTTAATCAACCTATTCTTTGTTTGTGTCTTCTTTAAGCTTGGCGAATATTTTATTAATTTTGTTTCTTTAAATCCTCTTAGAACTCACTAAACATCTTCTGAATTTACTTGTTTTTTCTTTTCTTTCTTCAAGTATTTTTAAACATTTGCTTTTTTGGTTCTTTGCCTATAACTTCCTCTACTGAATTGCCTCTGCTTTTAGGTAGTAAGGATTTTTAGAGGCATCATTTTGTCTTATTTTCTCATGTTTACATTGTTTTTGTGCTGAGTGTTGAAAATAAATTAGAGTAGAAAAACTTTGATGAAGAAGATAGTGGGTGAAAAAGGGTGTAAAATGATTAAAATGTGATATATAGGAACCCTTCCTAATATGAATCAAACACATACCAATAAATTAAAAAGGAAAGACTTGGTCTCTGTGTCCCCTGATGGAAAATAAATAGAAACTATAAGAAAATGAATTTCAGCTCCATATTAGAAAGTATTTATGTTTAGACAATAAAAACTGGAGACACTTCTAAATCAATAAAAAATTGATGGCTATTCAGTAACAACATATGTAGGATATGCAAGCCCTAGAAGAGTGAGTGGATGCACTCATGAATGCAAGGATTTACCATACCTTTAATGCTGTTAATGTCACGAACTTTCAAGAAAAGGAAGCAACATTTGCCCAACTTCCCTGAAGAAAGGAATAATCTGTGATAGTTCCAACACCTACTCCTAAACTCCAGCCCTGGACTTTAGAACTAATTTTTCTATGAGATATGTTTGATAATGTATATACTTAGTGTATGCTCATGTAATTCTAAGCTTCAGGGGGAGATTGGAAAATTGTGAAATAAAATATACAACAAATGATAGTCAATTCTACGAGTGAGGCAGACCAAAGGGAAAAGTACTATTTGGTAAAAGTTTGTGAAATAGAAAGATCTAAAGATGTACCTGGAAAAATAAGCAAAAGCTGAAAAGGTAAATTGGAAAGCATTTTGGAGTTATTGAAATTAGAATGACACAGCATATTTAGATACCAGTAGAAACAGTGGTGGATTTTAAAAACACTTAAAGTGTTGTGGTAATAAATAAACACGTACCTTTCAATCTAGAATTTAAATTTTAAAACATAAGCACAACAAATGAAAATAACCAAATGCTAACAACATCGTTATAGAAAAATATTCAGAAATTCTGAAGAAAACTGATTTACTTCAACAGATAATGTAGCTGAATAAATAACATGGAATAAAATATAGATGGTTTTAAGAGGAAATTAAAATTTTTTTAAAACAAATGAGAAATCATGTCAGTGACTGCAACACTAGATATCTATTAAGCTAAACAATGTACAATGTTTTCTTAGCTGAAATAAAGAAAATAACCCAGGTACTACATAAGATGAGAGAAATAGGGAAAGAGGTTGAAAACAGAAAGGGATAATGGACAGGTATTAAAGACTTTGTGACATAAGAGCTGTATATTTATTAAGTGACTGCTGAGTGCTCAATACCAGACAATATGTGAGCAGAAGACTTTGTTCTATTGTAGCGTTTATGTGCTACTCAATTTGAAAGCCTCAGAATAATAAGTCAGGTTTTTAGGTAACAATAACCTGATTGTGAGGCATGAAATTAGAAAGAGCTCCTGTAATTTAATCATGTTTTATCACATCTTATGCATGGAGCTCTTGAACGACAGCTCATCGATTATGACCCATACATTGTGCTACACAGGAAAACTGAAAGGTAAAATACAGCAACCTCCCAGAAAATTCAAACATTGATATTTGTCGAGAACATATTTTCTTTTTATATAATTCAAGACATCTGATTTTTTTGTCATTTTCATGTGGTTATTTTTATGCTCCTTGCTTCACCAAGACCAGGCTGGCCCAAATTAGATATCATTATCTCTAACTTTGATAATATAAGTGAAATTCCAGCCAAAAATATGACATGATAAAGGTAGGAAGGAGTCCAAGAGGACCTAGCAATACTACAATAAACATCTACCAGTTCTTTGTATTAATTTCTACCTATGTGACACAAAGTGGAAAGTGATTTATCAGACCCACAATACATATCTTCTGGGAAGTGGAATTCTTTTATATACATAAACAGATATTTTATTAGATATACTCATTAAGGAAAAATTCAGCTGTATTTCTCAGGGAATTTATTAACACAGAAAAATTTTATTTTGAGTTTGTTATATACAACACATTACATAAGACATGGGGATATAACGATAATGAAAATATATTTCCTAGATTCAAGAATTTCACAATCTAATATTATATTGACTTGAATACTAATAATTGGAAAGCTCATTAATTCTTTGAACTAACAAATATTGAGTAGCAAAGCCATGATATAAAATGTAGAGATTTAATGATGAGGATATATGTCAGGAAGAATAATGTTCCACCAAACTGGTCATAGTGGTGCATGCCTGTAATCTCAGCACTCAAGAGGCTGAAGCAGGAGGATTGCCATGAGTTCAGGGCCAGCCTGGACTAGTGAGTTCAAGGCCAAACTGGACTACATTGTGAGACCTTATCTCAAAAAACAAACCAAAACAAACAAAGCATAATGTTCCATCAACGTGTTTAGATCTGAATACCCAAAAACTATTGACTGTTACACATTAAAAGGCAAAAGGGACTTTTCAGATATGTTCAATTTACGGCTTTCAAGTTAAGCAGATTATCCTATATTGTTGAGTTGGGCCAAATGTACTTGTATAAGTTACCTAAATATAAAAGAAAGAAGTCAGAATTAGAGAGAGAGAGGGATTTAAATTGGGCATGCTACTAACTTTGAAAGTGGAAGTATGAGCTGAGGAATGTGAGCATCCTCTAAAATCCAGAAGGAAATAGATTATCTCATATGTTGTGTCTTGTATCTAGATGTCTCCCCCAAAGTTTAATGCAGTCATAGGTAGGGCTTTTCAGAAGTGGCTGGATCTAGAGTGTATGACCCTGAGATTAAGTGTGTGATACTGGGATTCATGGTGTGATTCTGTGATTAAGCATGCCCCATCATTGGTATGTTCATACCTAGGTCTAAGGGTGGGTAATTTGGATAAAATATAAGGGACAGAAAAAGATCTGCTATTGTTGGGGGTTTGTTTACTACTTCACTGTTTGCCTGCCTTCTGTCCACCATGGACTGTTTCTCCTCTGAAATTCCCCTCTGCTATGTCACCCTGCATTGGAGCCAGGCAACTATAATTTAAACCTATACAAACTGTGAGCTACAATAAACCTTTCCTTCTTTAATTCTGGGTGTGAGTATTTTGTCTCAGAAACAAGAAAAGTAAATAAGACATCATAGAATCTCAGAAAGAATACAGCCTTGTTGATACCTTGAATTCATTAATATTTATTTCCAATATTTGCAATGACCACAATAATAATTTTATACTGCTTTACTATAGCAATAATTAGGATATGGTATGAGAGAACCAATTCTTGTTCTCATGAAGTATAAGCACTGGTAGGGGTTACAGGCAAGTAAATAAACACATGACAAGAAAAAGAGAGAAGTAAAAATACTACATCATGTAAAATTCAAATATTGACCATACATAGCAATTAGTTACAAATTATGAGTCATAGTAGACTTCAAAGAATAATGTTGTATTGGGTTCTGAAGAATGTCAGAGAGTGTGTCATATTACAGAAAACAGATATCTCAAGCAAAAAGAAGAACATCTGAAAGTGACAATAGTTAAGGAGAAGTCAATGGCTTCATAATAAAATGGAAAATTCAGTGTGGAGTTAGGAGAAGATGTTGAGCAAAGGGAACAAACATTGTAATATTTCACTACAGGGGCTCATTCACTCTGCAGCCTAGGCAAATGTCTGTACACTATATACCTTATAAGGGATGACAATGCCATAGTGCCACATTGAGGAAGCTATGCTGAGCAGAGTGAGAGAGACTGTGGCTGGCTGACAAGGGTAATGAATACCACTATGAATAATGTGAATCTGTTTCCTAGTTTTTAGAGTCCTCCAAGTAACTGTATAGGAGGGAAGCTTACTCAGTAGACCTAAAGTCAGAATGATATCATAGATTGAAGGAGGGATCCATTACAGTGTGGAGTATTGATCTAGCCTAAAGGAAGGACTGTGAAGCTCTGCAAATGAAGGCCCAAGCTACTGTATAATTCTATTTCATAAGAATATCAAATCTAAACTAAATCTGTAATTAGAAGGGTAACATAGTCTTATCAAAAATTTTCAATCCTCCAAACTGTAATTTTAATTTAATCACCTCATGTTATAAAACTTTTCTTCAATTAATAGATATGTAAAGCATTAAAATGGTAAGTAGGAAAATTCTGATCCTTTAAATGCTTCTTAATACATGATTTATTTTGGTTCAGATCTCAGTTTTGCTTCACATGAAATGACAAAATTATCAAAATGAGACCTACAACTGTTCTGCTATGATCTTTACTGATATTTTTTACTCATTAGAGTATGGGTCAAATAAACTGTCAAAAGCTTCACTGATTTTTATTCTTTCTTTTTATCTAAACTTCTCATTCTTGACCCACACTGGAATGCTTGCTGAGAGGTGGCACAATTCACCACATTGAGCACCAACTGTGTCTCTGGGATTCACAGATTTGCTTTGGCTCAACTCATTTGAATCTTCCTATTGTTCTCTTGATCTTAAAAATAAGAACTTAAATAATAACCATTGTAAATACATAAAAATATTTCACACTTTGAAAAACATTCAGTGATAGAAATTCCAACATAATCTAATATAATTTTCCAATTATGTAACTATGAGATTTAGAAGGAGGAAACGAAGCACCTTTTAATGGATGACTAAAGAATAAGCAGAAGATTTTTTTGTGGTAAATGCAGTTTGCCATTTGATTTTGACATTCATGTGTCTTGGTCATTATAAGAAGAGAAATAATTATGACACAATAATGTATTAAAATTAACATTATCTCTGACTCTTTTTCTCTCTCTTTTCTCTTCTTTCTCCCTCTCTATATATGTTGTTGTTGTTGTTGTCTGTTACTGAGAATTAAACCCAGGGCCTTTGCAGTGAACTTCATTTGTGGCAGGTTTTTTTTTTTTTTTCTTTTTTTCTTTTTTAAACAGGGCCTCTTTAACTCACTAAGTTACCCAAACCTTTCTTGATCTTGTGATTCTCCTGTCTCAGCCTCCCAGAATGCTGGGATTACAGGCATGTACCACCATGCCCAATCCCAAATATTCTTTCTCTTTTTTTTCTTATTTATTTAATGCTTACTAGAATGTAGGCATAACAAATAATGCAACCCTTCAAAATGGTGAGAAGAATATTGTCGTAATAAAACTAACAAAATTAGCAATCATGAAACATAGTCTCAGAGATGGAAATAAAAAAGTAATATCAACTTGTTATTTCCCAAGGCAACTTTCATTGTAATTATAGTTTTATGAGAAAAAGGAAGCTCATGAGTTAAATACAATTAAACATATTTGCTCTACATTAACACTGAACCTTTAACAGTTAGTTAATGCACTTCCAACCACAGGTCATGTTTTGTGGCAATTAATGAATTCATTTGACTACAGAACTATTTTCCCCTATGCAATATTTAAATAAAATTGTTCCATGGAATATTAATTGAAAAGTGCCACTGTAGACAAGACCAAGCAGTATTTAAAAAATACATATAAAGAATGAGGTCAATTATTATTTTCTTCAGGGATCCAAAAAAAGCATACATGAGGGTCAGTTAAGCAAGAGACATCTAAGTATAATGAAAAGAAAATTTTGTCACAGGGGAATTAGACAGGATAGATACGTTAGGTGTTACATAAAATAGAAAATGCTACGGAAATTTTGTCTTTTCTATTTAGGTAATGATAATAGCTTCCATAAATATTTGAAAAGCTCAAGATTAGATAGATTATAAATACAGTAGTACCTCATTCACAAACTTAATTCTTTCCATGATTCTGTAAAAGTTGGCCAAGGTTTTGTTCATGTGGAAAAGATGACTGTGGTCATGTTCATCACCTTGTGCAGAGTTCACAAACAAAAACAAAATTTTGCCAAATGCTTCTGTTTGTCAACCAAATTGTTCACAAACAAAAATGTTCATGAACCAAGGTACTACTGATACTAAATCCCTATGAGAAAAATAAGACATTCACAAAATAAAAGGAGTCACCAAAGGTAAAAATATCAGTTTTTGAAAAATCTGTAGGTAAGGATAATAATAACACATCCTCAAAGAATGAAAATAATTGACTATAGGTCATCTAAAAGTGATTCAAAGATATTTTATTGAGTATCGTAAAATTGGAGTAGAAATACTGAAACTCAGAGCAAATGTGAGATGCCAAACTTAGAAGAACAAAATGATGAGAAATATAAGAGGAAGCAAACTAACTTAAAGGCATTTTCAGTAGATTCCTTTCCTTGATTGAGCTTAAAGAAACCAAAATGTTTAAATTATGATGTCCTTCATTGAGAAGATGAAGAATATATCTTATCTTTTTAAAAAACTGAATTATTGTAGAAGTCAACCAGAGAAGTGCCCTACCCAAAATAAAACAATAAGTGAAACTTTTGACAGACATTAGAGCTTATAAATGATCTGTCATTGATAAATTTATATTTGAGTTTCAGGAAAATATTTTCTACTTACAAGAATTTTTACATAAATATACAGCACAATAAGGAATCATTTAATTATATATTTTAATTTAAATTAAAATTAATGGACAGATAAAAATATAAAATCATGCATATTAATGGAGTACCATGTGATGTTTTGATGCATAGATGCATATATACATCATGTAATATTTCAATCAAATTAAAGATATCTATATACTCATTTTTGATTTATGATTAAAACATTAAAATCTTTCCTTCTTACTTTTAAAAATAAATAGTACATTACCTTTATGCATAGTCACCCTTTTGTACAGTAACACAATTTCATGCTTTAGATCTAAAAGGTCCACCAAAATTTCCACGTGTGTGGAAACTGGATCATGTCTGTGCTACACTCATTAGATTTGTCCCTTGGTGATTTCAGAAGCAGGATGTGGTTAAAAAGTGGAGCCTGGTTGGAGGTGGGCAACTGGGGGCATAATCTGGAAGGGTATGTTTTTATCCTGGGCTCCTTAATACTCTCTTGCTTCTTGGCCACCATGATGTGAGCAGCTTTTTCTTCTCTGTGTTCCTGTGCTATTTCTTCCTCGAACCATGGACTGAAACTGTAAGCAAAAATAGTCTTCTCCTCCCTTAAGTTGCACATGCCAGGTAGTGTGTCCCTGTGATGGGAAAGTGGCCACGGCACACCAAAACTTTTTCTATGTAACTGAATCTTAGTACAATTATACAATCTTTCTGCATTCTTTTCCCAATATCCTCCCTAACTTCAAGTTACCATTATTCTATTCTAAAACTCTAATGACATCAACTTTTAAAAAATATTTCACATATGAGTGAGCTAAGGCAGTACTTATCTCTTTGTATTTGGTTTATTTTACTTAACATAATGATTTCAGTTCCATCTGTGTAGCTGTAAATGACAAGACTTCATATTTTAATGAAGTATTATTACATGAATAGCATTGCTTACTGTGTATGTTCCACATTTTCTTTATCCATTCATCAATTAATAGACACTTAGGTTGTTTCTGTTCATTTGGGTGCTATGAATAGTTCTGCAATGAAGAGGGGAGTGCAGATCTTTTTGTAACAGTGATTTCATGTCTTTTGGTTATATATTCAGGAATGAGATTTCTGAGTTACATGGTTGTGGAATTTTTAATTTTTTGAGAAGCCTCTATATTGTTTTCTATAATGACTGCATTAATTTACTTTCTACCCAATGTGTGCAAGAGTTTCAATTTGTCCACATTCTTGCCTCCTTTTTTTATCTTTAATATTTTTGTTATTAGCCATTCTTACTTGGGTGAGGTAATATCTTACCATAATTTTGATTTGCTTTTCTTTGATGATTGGTAATGCTGACTATTTTTTGTACTTGTTAGTCATTTGTATGTCTTCTTTTGACATATGTCTATTTGCATCTATTACTTTTTTTTGCTTAAATTCTTTTACTGGTGAGTCTTAGGTATACAATATATTTACATTTATCATTCGGTGCATTTATCATATATCATTTATCATGATGTATCTTGGTTCTTATTTTTTCCCCATTACCTGTGTGCCCTCCACCCCCTCCACCCTTCCCTATTTACATAGACTTTGTTTCTATATTTTCTTTTCTCATAATTTTTCCTTTCCCTTCTTTCCTCTCCCCCCACCCTGACTTCCTCTACCCCTTTGGACCTTTCCTTCCTATTTCAAGTAAACAAGGAGTAAATCGATTAAAATGAATAATTAATACATCTATTATTTTTTAATTGGGTGGGGGTTTTGCCATTTAGTGTTTGGAGTTCCTTGTATACTATGTGTATTAAATTCCTTGTCAGATGTGCAATTTGCAAATATTTTCTCCTGTTCTGTATATTGTCTCTTTACTCTAATGATCATTTCCTTTGCTGAGCCAAAACATTTTAGTTTGATGTAATACTATTTGTCTATGTTTGCTTTTGTTTCTTGTTCTTTAGGGGTCTTGCCCAAAAAAGAATCCTTGTCTATTCCAAGATCTCTAAGTGTTTCCTCTATGTTTTCTTCTAGTAGTTTCATAGATTCAGTTCTTACATTTAAGTTTTTAACCAGTTTTGTGTTGAGTTTTGTAATGATAGGACATAACATTCTGGTTTCATTTTTCAGTGTGTGGATATCCAATTTTCCTAGCAAAATTTAAAGAAAAAGATTGTATTTTCCTCAATTTTATTCTTAGCATCTCTGCCATAAACAGTTTTGTAGGTTCTGTAGTTATGTACATCTACTTTCAGACTACTCTGTTCTATTGGTCTGGATGTCTGTTTTTATCTCAATGACATATTTTGACAACTAAAGCTTTGCAGTATATTTTGAATTGAGGTAGTAAAATGATCTTGCTTTGTTTTTGTTTAACATGGTTTGGATACTAGATGTTTCTTGGTTCTGTAAAATTTTAGGGTTTATTTTCAGTTTTATAAGTAATGTCAATATTTTAATAGGAATTGCACTCAATCTTTATTTATTTGGGTAGTACAGAGATGTTTTAAATACTGATTTTTTAAAATCCATGAACAAATGTTGTCTTTTCTACTTTCTTGTGTTCTCTTTAATTTCTTCCATCAATATTTTATAATTTTCATTGTAGAGATAATCTTGTTTCTTTGGTTAATTTATTCCTAGATATTTTTATAGTGAACATAAATAGGATGGTTCTCCTAAATTTTATTTTAGATAATTTACTATTGGCATATAGCAATGCTAATCAATTTCTCACTTAGATTTTGTATGCTGAAACTGCTGAATTTGCTTGTTAGTTCTAACATTTTTTAGTAAAGCATTTGAAGTGTATAAATATATGAAGAGAGAGAGACTACCAAAACACATCTACATCAGAAAAAGAAAAACTTGTATAAATATTTTAGTACTAAATTTATTAAGACATCATGAGATTAATACAAGTCACCTTTGGCCTCTACAATTGCAAGCGATGCTCAAAGTGATGTCCATTAACTTCCAGACATTTATTAATATGGCAAACTGCTGAAAGGCATATATATATATTTTTTAGTGGACTCCATATATCTAAATATTAACAATTTGCCTTCCTCTTTTTAAGTTTGTATGGTCTTTATTTCTTTATTTTGCTTTATTTTTCTAGCTAGGTTTTCCAGTACTATATTGAATAAACATTGTGAAAAATAGGATTCTTATCTATACTATATTTTAAGGAAGTTAAACTCTCATACTTAAGTCTGCTTATGTTATAAGCATACATGCTATGGTTTGGATCAAGATGTCTCCAAAAGCTTCATGTGTTTAAAAGGTGAGAGTTTTGAAATATCATTGGATCATGGGGGCACTAAGTTTGCCAGTGGATTAATTCATTGCTGAGTTCATAGTGAGTGTGTGCTAGGAGGTGGGACCTGTTCGGAGGAGATGTGTCACAGAGGGTGTGAGTTGGCCTCCACCCCTTCATCACTCTTTGGCCTTCTCACACTCTCTGCCCTTGGCCACCGCTCACTGAGTAGTTTTTCTTTGCAGTGCCCTTCATCATGAGGTTTCTCGCTTTAAACCAGGTGAACATGGACTGGTAAACCAGAATAAGTATTTCCTCTTTAAGTTGTGTATGTCAGGAATTTTACCCTGTAATGTAAAGCTGACTAAAATGCATTATAAAAATTCAAAATAGTTGAGTGAAAAGTCTAATAAAAAGAGGAAATCTATAAAAATTATGATTTGCTTGAAAAATCTCTGATAAATCATAACTATGACACAGTACAAATCTGGGAGTTATAATTTATTAAGAAAAAAATTACCCAAGATAAAGAAAATTTACATTTAAAGCATCAAAGAAATTGTTGGGATGCCTGGGGATTTTACTTATATAACTCTGAAATTGTTTCTAATGAATGGTAATAAATAATCTTTATTGTATGAGTTCATTGGAGAACCTATTTACAAGAAAGCATATACTTACTAAAGACCTCACTTACATCAGTTATTTCAAGAAAGCTTTTTCTTCAATTGTGTTTGCTCACATTATTTTTGGCCCTTCATCTGAGTAAATCATACATGTCTAGAATTCCTAGACTTCTGACGTTGAAAATATATGCTTTTCAATTCATTCATTCATTGATTCATTCAGAAAATACCCATTTTGTGAGGTTCACTGTGTCCCATGTACATTGATATGTAGCAGAATTACAAAGGCCTCAGTGGATACCATTCTATCATCTCAACATATCTCTTGCTCTGGAACATTATTTTCCTTAATGTAATTAGGAAGAATAGTATTTTTTCATGTAGTTATTATGAGGATGAAATACATTAATATAAGTAACACTTAGCCTAGCCCATAAGAAAAACTCAATAAATGTTTCTTGGGCTTTATGTCAGAAACATTATATTCCATTCACTGTACTTGCTAAATTATAGCAGATCTACATCTGAAGACTGTTATTCATTTTCTTTTCAGTTTGATTTATTTTCTTCTCCACTGGATTATGATTTTCTTCTTGATAAAAATGGCAATTTACACATATATCTTCTCTTAGGACCTAGGTCAATGTTTAGCGTAGAGATGAAACTTACCAAGCATTGTTCGAGTAAGGAAAGAAAAATGGAAATAAGGAAGAAAGAGAGAAGGAAAGAGGTAAAAAGTATGGCTATTGCAGGAGAGACCAAAGTACTTTTATTAAGTAAAATGTTTCCCAGAAAAATTGATGAAATATTTAGTAGAACAATATGTAAACCCATTGAAGTAGGAGGTAGTACAAAAAATATATACAACTGCTTTGTCTTTGCTCTCCCCAGGTTGTCTTTGCCAACATAATGGTTCCTCTTCTTGCTGGCTTGTATTTGCATTTAAAAGGCCATGTAAATGCTTTTACTTTTAGATTTTACTTGCTTTTTTTTTTTCCATTTATGTTTGCCAACTGGATCCAAAGTATTCTTTGCTCTGAAACACTCAGATACCAGGTGTTCTTATGTAAAACCTGAAAAAAAAAATGAATCACTGAGAATTCTTGTAGCAATTTTGGAAGAAACAAAGTCTTGAGAATAAAAATAGAGAAGTTAAAAAGAACTAGCCATCTGGGAAAATTGGGAGTTATCTTTGGAAAATATAGCAAGAAAATTCTGTTCCTTTTTGAAAAATACTAAGCTTTTATGAATGGCACCAAAAGAGTATACCTTGCACTATGCTAGGTGCTTAAGATCTTTTTGTATACATTATTCATGAACTTCTTTAATATATACTGTCTATACTCCCTTTTTATAAGGAAGAAACTGAATTGAGAGAAGTCATGTAAGCATTGCTCAAAATTCAAGGGACTATTAACCTAAAATTCATCTATATACTTCTTAATTACTATTCTAGATTTGTTACTACTGTCTACCTATTTTTTGTCCTTTTAATACCTGCTGAAGTTCTTGTATAGGCAATGAAAACGTTCAACTCTTGCTCTAAAATCATCTACATCATCATTATCATTCTAGATTAGTTGCTGTTCTCTGCCCATTTGTTGTTCTTTTAATACCTTCTAATGTTCTTGAATAAGCAATGAAAAATTTCAACTTCTATAGATATTTTGAAATTTACATTTAAATCAGCTGCTGACTCTTCTACTATAAAAATGTTCCATATCTTGAAACAGTAATCTAAACCTATTTGCATTTCAGGAGATGCTTGCTGTAATAAGCTCATACTTACCCTTCAGGTTTGTATTTGATCATTATATAATTTTTATCTCACATTTGAGAGATACTGCAATGATACTAAAAAATTGTAAAGCATACTTTTATACATGCTCTACCTCTGCCTGGAATACCTTTCCAAAATATGTCTACTTAACTAACTTACTTTCATGTTTCAGCTATATTGTGAACTTAAAAATATTACATTCTGCATAATACTTTTCTTGACATTACCAGGTAGACCAAAGCATGCTTTTTTCTGTACTTATTATGTTCTGTCAAATATCCATTAATGCAAGTGTATTATTAATTGGCAGTTGATACATTTATGTATAGTAATGTTAATATAGATTTTACTTCACAGAAACAGATAATTTTAGTTGAGTACTCATGAAGCACTTGGATTAATTAATCTTTTAACAAGCTTGCACAGAATGTATTACTTTCATAATAAATCTCAGTGAATAAACAGTAAAATTGAAATAAAAGTACAGGGAAAAATCCAACTTTTCCCTAGGAAATTAAAAATTTGGTTTGATAGTATTTCTCACTATTCTGAAGACCCTTTGGGTGCAAGAAAGTGTCATTATTCTTAATATCATCATAACTCAACAGGTATAAAATAATATATGTATATTCATATGTAAATGCAATACTTAAAGACAGAAAAAGCCTATAGTTTGCAGTTGAACTTTGATTTCAAAGTGGAAATATTTTAAATGCTGTTTAACAAAGAAAATATATTTGAAATAAAAAGAAATGATAGTGGATTTTCTGTTTCAGCTTCAACATATAAACCACTTACAGTCTTCATTTCCATTCTTACAAGAGAAAGCTAAAAACAAAACACAACTGAAAAGTAATAACTTTTTGTGGACCCACCAGAGATTTGAGATTGTGGGGTATATTACCTCCTCAAAATCAGGAGCCACAAGAATGTCCACAGAGTCACAATCATGATCTCTTTACTTGGAGCAGAAGACTATGGAGCCAGAAACAGGCGCAAACATATCCATGGTACATTTGATATATTGTTGAGATGGAGTATGGACTAACATCAGAATAAGACTGTGGGGACCCACTGCTAATAGATTTAAAGTCTGAGGGTACCTAAGGATACCTAAGGACACAACTCCACTGTCAGGGACATGCACTTAATGGGAGACAGTTATGTAAGAATAACAGCATAGACACCTACACATGTGTAACACGGTCATGTCAGGAGACCATAATGTAATATCTGTAAGGTCTGATAATGACAATATAAGGGTTGTAGGAATAAAAATAAGCAGCTCAAAGTGCTGATTCTGGCTCGCCTGCTCCTGCTCCTTTCATGGATCTCAGCTCTGTGTCTTTTCTTTATTGGTAGGAAACTCATTCATGGAAGATAAACAGACACCTTTTGGTGGCCCCCAGAGATATTTTCTGGAGACCTCAGTCTTAGGAATATTTCTACCTATTTATGGGCCATACAAATATAATTTCTAAAATGTGGAAATGCTTAAGATCTAGAAAAAGACTCCCCTCATTATTCCAGAAAGTAGAAGGAGAAAGTGATCACTATGAAATATACTGAGAGTCTTGCAAAGACCTAATCTCCAAGGGAAAAGATTCTGTATAACACTGGGAAAAAAGTATTTTTCAACTTCGTTTCCCTCTAGCATTTTATCTCTTGAAAGAGAGGAGAAAAATACAGCTATTGAATGTTGGGTCTTCAAAAAATAGATTGGAGTGCTACACAAGAAAGTAAGAACTGGAGAAAAATGTTATACCACTAGAGAAATAGTTGTGAAGATCATATCCTCAAGAAAGAGACTTGTAAGTCTAATATTTGGTCATAAGAACACAGAAAGGTCTGTTTCCCCCATGTCACAACCACATCACTGGGGCTTTATGCACATAACTATGAATAACAGCAAAAAAATATTTCAAGACACAGAATATATGTGATGAACACTGCTTAGGAGAGGTCCAAAGTGGACATGAGAGACAAGAACAATGACAAAAGACAAATCTGATGTTTCAGTGTACCTACGCTATTACAAATATCAAGCACATCAAAAGATTTTTCCAGAAAATATATAAATTTTCAAAATAGAAGCAAATTTACTGCAGTTGCTTTTTTACAAAATAGTATATCCTCTTTTCAATAGTTAGAAATGTTATAAAAATAAGAAAAAATTACAAAATAAGAGAAATTACAATATGATGATTATAAAAGCATTCATAAGAACCAAACTTAGATATGACTTTATTGAGAATTATCAGTTAGGGAATTTTAAGTTACTATATAATCCTCCAATGAAAAGAACAGACAAGAAGCAAGAACCACTGAGTAAT
>NW_004624735.1:35857165-35874818 GCF_000247695.1 Heterocephalus glaber
GCAAGTTTCTGCAATATGGCAAAGAAGGTAGAGGGTACAATAGAAGAAAAATGAAAGAACACATCCCTTTTGACTGATCAGTGAATAGACATATGATAATCACTTTGCAGTATATTTAAGCAAAAGATTAATCTCATCTATCCTATAGTCTTACTGGGCTTAGGATAAATGCACTATGTAGAAGTATTTACTCCAAAAGTATTTGCTACAAATATTTAAGAAATTGATTTTTATTCTAAACCTTTTGTCTCTAATATGTAGTATAGGAATAAAGATTAAATAGGGCTGTTTGGAGGTTAAATAAAATAATAATTATAAGTACAAATGGTAGTCCAATAACGTATAATATTTTTCTTCCTCCACTTTATTGATTTCTGTGAGTACAGATGTATGTAGTGATTTTCTTTGTGAATTTAAAGATGTTAGAATTTAGGAAAGGGGACTATTGATTAATTGTGGTTTTAAAAAGAATAATAAAGCATTATAAAAGTTTATATTTATAAATTTTGAAACTCTTAAAATGGAAACTAAGCAAAATAAACTTCAATTCCAAGTTGCTTTGAGAACACACAGAAAATATAACTCTGAAGGAAGTTGGATGCCTCATCTTATATTCCTTAGTTTTATAAGAATGGAAATGAAGGGAATATTACATATTATCTTAGCAGTAGAGCAGAAATTTCCATTTCCAGTTACAATGGAAATTGTTATTTCCATTCTTAAAACAAAGAAATGCTGTGTGAAGTGTAAGTCGACAAATTTTCTTGGACTCATTGGGTAACTTAAGCCACAGAATAAACCACCATTCCATATTCTGTAGACCCAAGAGAATAGTTTTAAAACTGAAATCTTCTCATCTGGAATAGAAATTATGAGAGCTATATACTGTGTAATAACACTTAAAAAGTAATTTTGATGAGTTATTGGAGGCTTGGTATGGAACAGTTTAAGAGTAAGAAATTCTGGAGGATAATATTCTTAGAGAGGCTCTCATACTTTAGCGAGTTTTATCAAAAAACAAAATAAAACATAAAACCTTCCAGTTTGTCATACAAAGAGAGAAAGACTTTTTCCTGACTCTGGTGGGAGAAGGAAAAAGTAAACATTTTGAAATATGTAGGTGTTCTTCATAATGAAGGCATAATTTTCACTGGGATATCACTAATTTCTAGAGTTCTAGAATACTCCTTCCAGAGGTGCTTTCTAGGTTCTCGCTGTCCTGAACAAAGAATTGGTCAAGACAAGTGAAAAAGTTAGTGGGGCTTTACATTTATTAAAGGTAAAAAAAGAAACTTTCTCTGCAGATCAAATTCAGGCCAATGAAAAGTAGGAAAAGAAATATACTCTTCAGGGTGAGAGCAGGACACTGAGAGAGCTGACAGTGGCTAGGAGCTTGACAATGGCATTCTTTTATATCCTCCATTCTTCAGGCTGATGCTAAATCTAATTCATCCTATCAAAAACCTGCTTGGCTTCTCACAAAAAGAATTGAAGATGGTTCCACATCTCACATTGGTCCCAGGTGTAGGGTTTATAACTTTTTTCGTGTTTCTATGTGTCCTGGATCTCATTGATTGACAGATCATGTCCAAATCCTCAGCTAGTTTGCCTCACCCTAATCCCTTACCTCTTTTTTCCTCTCCAGAAGACATAAATCTCCACAATTCTTTTTAGGGTACTGATTATGGTCTATCTCTTCATAGAGCTGCCTTGGCTTAAAGAAGCTGTGAACCCAAACTACTAGGGATTTTGTGCTCACCAACTACCTTGAGATGTTGTAGCTCACAATCTGGGCTGAAAAGAAAAAGAAAGAACCTATCAGAAGACAATGAGAAAAGAGTTAATTTCTATATGTGAAGAACTGTTGAGTTGCCTATTTGATGGAAGAGAGCTTGAAGAATTTGTCAGGAGAGTTTGGGATTTAGAACCAAAACACGAGAAAGAGCAAATCAGATTTCCATCCTTCCTGCAAAGGAGAAAGTATGGCAAAGGGGGATGTTAGATAATTACTAAAAGCCATGGCCCTAGCAAGATTACCTACATTATGGATCTAATTAAAAACAAGAGTCCCAATACAGGTGCCCATTTAATCTGTGGTGGATTTGGGGTCATTATTAACCCTATTTGTCTGCACTAAGAGAAATACTAGAGTCTTGATTTTTGAAGAGGAATCTCAAGTTTTCCGGAGGTTCATAGGAGCAGCTTTTTACTTTTGAGTGGTTTTTTTTTTTCTTCAGACAGTTCAGGTAGAGATGGGTTAAAATCTATAAAGGTGAAGCAAATTCTCTTTGCCACCTTCACAGCAGTAGATATGGTAAGGATCACTAAAAGAGGACCTTCTACTTTTGTTTCAATTGATCATCAGGAGTCCCTTCTTCTCAGGTTTTAATGAGCACTTGGTCTCCAGGGAAGACAGTAGGTGGCACACTGGTCAGCAGCTGGCAGAATTTTGTTCTTCCACGTGGTGACATATGGGTAAAGTCTAATTGCCAGTCCTGCTTAGGAAATGTCCCTCTCCTCTGTAAAGATTTTATTTTTGTACTGGGGATCAAACTCAGGACCTTGCTTTTATGAGGCAGATGGCAGCACCACTGAGCTAAATCTCTGGCCAAGACTTTTTTTTTTTTTTTGAGACAGTGTCTTGCTCTGTAATTCAGGCTGGCCTTGAACTCACTATGTAGCTCAGGGTGGACTAGAACTCCCTATGTAGTCCAGGCTGGCTTCAAACTGTGGCAATCCTCAGCCTCCTGAGTGCTGGGATTAGTGTGCAACACTATCCCCAGCTGTTCAGGTTCTAATAAAGGGCTTTCCAGAGGGGGCAAGTTTTGAAGACCTGTCTGGTTTTTGCTACTAGCTCTAGTCTTATGAAAATTTGTGTGACCATTTCCCATGTAGGCTTTTTATGTCTTTCCATTTCATTCCTTGAGAAAGGACCAGTTTCTTTTCTAGCCTTGTTTTAATGGTTCCTCAGGAATTGGGAATAAGGTTAAAGTCTTGGTTGACTGTAAGGCTAACTTCTGTCAGCCTTTTAATTTCCCAAGAAGACTTTACACATGTCTCTTTGGTGTCCCTTGCGATGAATGATAGAAACCTGCCTGGGAAAATAGAATGCCTTCAATTTTACTAGTAAATCTCTTTTTTGTAAGAGAATAGGATAGAAGGAGACAATTAAAAATTCACTGTTGAACATTTGATCTTCATATTGACAGGTCAGAGAAGATGTAAAGAAGCTGTACCTAGGGCCTCCTCTGAAACATAATTATGGCTATAGATCTAGAGAGTTTTCCAGAGAAGAAATTTAAAACACAAGCCAAAGGAATTGAAATTGCTCACCCATGACATCCAGGGTCACCCAAGGTTTCTAGTAGGAGATGGAAATGTCCATGGATGGGGCATTGAAGGTTTTCCCAGGCCACCTTAGTCTTCTTAATCAGAGTAGAAATTGAAGGTATAGGCTAGTCTAGCCTCTCTCTTGGAGTGGGGACAGTCAATCCTCCAGTGCCATGAGTCAAGAACATCAGCTGCATGACACATGGAGCAGGGCCCAGTGGTAGGTTGGTATGGTCACATGCTTATTGTACAGATTTTTAAGGTCTTGATTGGCCTTGGTTTTCCCTGAATGACTTTAGTGTACATAAAGCATTGCCAATTCCAGCAGACATAATTTTTATGTCTTTTTTCTCAGCCCTTCTCCTTTTATCCTCTAGATCTCAGTTGTTGAACACAGAAAAGACCATGTCCAGCTATTGGGTCTTAGGAGTCTTGTGGCCCATCTGAAAATCTACCAGGATCTTTTGAAAGTACTGAGCCTTTCTAAGGCACTAGCCTCTGGTGGAAACAGGTGGGAGAGACTCACATTCCCCTGAGAGACAGGTGGGTGTCTGAGGACAAGATCATTAATGATATCAATTTCTTCTCCCTTAGAAGTATCTTTAAATATCATAGTATTTTGGCATTACCAGAGATAACCATAAAAGTGTGAATATAAGAGATTTTATACCACTTTCTTTGCCTTCTGCAGAAAAGATCTAACTGAAGAATAATACTGTAATTTAGACTGCCATTCTGTACCCATCTCTTGCTATTTCCCAGTTTATACTGGCCCAAAACAATATAACATAGAGCCTATATACAGAAAGAAAGAATAGGCTTGGAGTTCTTCAGCAGTCATTCCCCCATAGAAGGATGCAAACTGAGTCCTAGAACCATCCTTCATGAGACTTAGTGGTACTATCTACCAAATGTCTCTGCCAATGTGGCACCAGTGTCTTTCCTTATACCTCTCTATAGCCTGAAACACCAGGACTCTTTTAGGCTCAAATTATTCCAAATTTTTAAGGATGTAGCCTAATGGTAAGGTGGCTGGGATCTGCTGGTGTGTCCTGGAGCCTATGCAGAGAGAAGACTAGGTCTGGGGTCCTTCAGATGGCTTCCCTTGCAGGAGGATGCAGATCCATTAAGCTTCTAAGGTGTTTCTGTGAGACTCAAGTACTACTAGGCAGACATCTCTGGCCAAAGTAATGCTGGTACCTTCTAGTTTAATACATATTGTTTTGAACTCTACATTCCCTGTTTACCACTATGATTCCTTAGGGAGAATAGTGGAGCCTCCTCTGCCCATTGGATGTTCAACATGCTACCTGAGCAGGGTGGGGCCCACCACCAGTGGTCTGCAATGAGCTACTTGAGAACATTATCCTTTACATTATTCTAAAATTAAAAATTTGGGAACATTTCTTAAGCGAGTAGAGATAAAACATTTTTTCAGCATATAAGAAAAAAAATAACCTTGAACATGTCTAAGTATAAGATAGCTCTATTTTTGTATACTCACAGCCACTTGAGTTTACCTTCAATGGCAGTTCCCTTTATTTTGCTCATGCCCTCAGGCAAATGTTCATAAATTATCTGAATTTCTGTTAGAAGAAACAGGGAGCAAATCTAACTTGAAACAGAAAAGATGTAGGAAGAAGTCCTTTACGTTTCCTAAAGAAGCTGCATTAGCTTTTATCTGTAAGGATGAGATGTCCTGATGTCCTTGAGGTCAGTTGAAAAATAAAATGATGATCAAACATGGTGGAACCATGTGGCTGACTCATGATGAATCAAAATAACTGTCAAACATGGTGGAAAGGTAGACTTGGATGAAGCAATGCCCTGGAATAAAAGACTCTCTAAAGATAGCCAGAGACGAAAAGAGAGGGGAAAAATACAGATCAGACTTTGAGCACAAGCAGTCTCCCAAAAGAGTGAGAATGCTGAACAAAGCATAGCAGAGAACAAAAATGTGAGGGGGAAAAAAACCCCCAAACTCCTAAACTCTAGGTCCTGTGAATAGAACCAGTCTGTGACTGGGTTAACAAATACTTCCCTGGAAGCTCTTAACTGACTCATATATATAATGAGTGACTTAAAATAGGAAAGAAAAGAAAGAAAAGTGAAGATAATCCTAAGGCAACTTGTGGGCCTCTCTTTCCAAGTGGGAAAAGCACAATGGTCATGCACTACCCCTTCCCTCTTCTACATAATGGGAAATATTAAGAATCTGTTTCCAAATCCATGAGAAAACTTCCTGAGTTCCCCAGATTCCATTAATTTTTACCACCCTATACCTCCCTTCCTCTTCCCCAAAACCAACATCAGAGAAAAAGGTAAAAGATTTGAGCCTTTTCGCAGATGAAAGCCCAAGTGGGAGAGAATGGACAAGCAGGATTTGGGGGTTTCCTAGAGGAGTGAAAGAGGGTCATCAAACTAAACTGGTCATTCTCAACTTGAGTCCATTGGCTTCAGTGAGAGAGAAATAAAACCATGCCCAAAGGATCTTATCTCCTCCTGGCTGGTTTGCTGGTGTTCTGGGGTGCTCCTTCTAAAGATGCTTTGTAGGTTTTTGCTGTTCTGCACAAAGTTGGTCAAGACTACTGAAGAAAGTAGCAAAGTTTTACATTTATTAAAGGTAGAGAAAGAAATATGCTTTGTAGAGCAAATGTGGGGCCAATTAAAAGTGAGAAAAGAAGTATACTCTTCAGGAAGAAAGTGGACCACAAAAAAGAGAAACCTCAGGGTGGCCAAGAGCTTAATTGTCGCTGTCTTTTTTTTTATATCCTCCACTGCTCAGATCTAGCCAATCAATCAAAGACTTCCTTGAGTTCTTGTGAGGAGGACTGAAGATAGCACTCTGATTTGTTTCATGTATTTGTGTGTTTGTCCTAGGTCTCTGTGATGGACAGTCCTTGCCCACTTACTGAACCAGTTTGCCTCATCCTAATCTCCTGCCTCAGTATGACTTTATTTTAACCTTATCCTACCTGATGGTAACGCATTATTTTCCAACTTTATTCTACATCTTTCCTGAGGCATCTAGGTGTGGCTATAAGTGTGGCAACTTTAAGGGATCCTTCTGGTGATGCCAATGTCTTGCATCTTTAATGCGGCAATGTCAATATCCTGGTTGTGATTTTGCATTATATGATTCCAGGATGTGAATATCAAGAGGAAGAAACTGCATAAACTGTGCATGGGCTTGTTCAGGATTATTCTCACAACCCTCTATGAACCTCTTAAAAGTTCATGTGAATCTGTAAGTATCTCATACTAAAAAATCCAACAAAGCAGAAGGGAAAAGTTACAAATGTTAAAATATAGGATACATTGTACAAAAAGAGATGAAAATAACTATATCTGAGTTATTCATTCATCTCAGGAATATTAAACAAGAGAATATAAAACATCTAAAACAAGGAAACAATTGGAATCACTTGTATTCAAACACACACTGTTTAGGATGTGAACATGAATGATTAGTTGTAACTGAAGGAGAAATCCAAATGTGGAAACATTTTTTTTTTTTTTTTGGTACCGGGGATTGAACTCAGATCCTTGAGCTTGGGCATCAGGTGGTGAAACCACTGAGCCAAATCCCCGGCCCTGTGGAAACATATTTAATGCATGCACTTTTATTAACACAAAGGAACCATTTTCTAAGATACCTGAACATAAGGATGAAATAATAAATATTAAAGGAATTCTAGGGAACATCTAAGATTAATGAAGGAGCAATTGAATCAATAAATGATAAAATAGCAATTGGAAACCTTTAGTGTCTTATTTGTGATTGAAACAACTTGAATTTCTTTCTTTATTATGTAGATGAAAACAAAAAATGTGCAGAAAAACTGGAGCATGTTTCAAAGTAAATTAATGTTCAACGTTTCCAAAGGAATGCATTTATGTGTAAACTAAAAATACATACCACAGTAATTTTAAAAATCCAATATGCATACAAAAGGGTTTGTAAAAAGTAATCTAGTGTACGGGCAGCTCAGATATAAGTACAAAATAGTAGTTATTTGGAATTGCAGGAAAGAGACAAAGGACATAGTGGTGAGAGGAAAATGAAAGAGAAATACAAAGTGAGAAATGAATGAAAAATATCACAGGAGGACAAAACATTTTACAAATGTGTCCATGGTATATAAGGGACAAGAGGTCACCCTGAAGAAGCCTACAGAGAAAAGAATTAAAAGAATAAATTATTGACCAATGAAATCGATACTGCTAAAATGTTAAATTCTTTGCTTTCTTGTCTCAGTTTTCACGAAGAATATAAGAGACAAATGCTAGGAATAGACATTAATTTCCCTTGGGAGAGAAAAGAAATATTACAGGAAATTGTGATCATGCCAGAACAGGTAATCAAAAATAATGGTTGAAATGGCATGCACAAAGAATACAAGATTTCAAGTTGATGTCCAGGTATAATTTACTAGTTTTATTGGAGAAATACTGGAAAAAAAAAAAAAAAAAAAATGAATAAAGTGCCTTTGCAGTCAGATTTTTAAAAATAGAAGTAGGAAATGTAAGAGATAAGTATAAGGGCTCCTTACCCTTCAGAAACCCTCAACTTTACTCTTACATGATGAAATCATTCACATCTATTTTGTGATTATGATATTAATTACAACTTAATTACAAATTAATGACAAATATATACCTCTGATTTTAGATTTAGTTACTATAAGAATGTTGAAGAAGTGAACATGAGTAAATATTTTTTAAAGTTTAAACAATGTAGTACATCTATGGAATGAGAAGGATTAAATAAATAAGCCTCTCTTTCAAAAGTATAAAGCTAATTGAGAAAATGGCTTAGTTTCTGTTTTTATATAGCTAAGTAAAATGAGAAACTATACATGCATTCATTTAAGGCAAAGGTCTCAAATTCAGTAGTAATTTTGAAGTCAAGAGAAAAGATATTTTAGATATGGTAATGGAGTGAAAAAAGAACATTACCTTTCATGTGGACATAGGTGGGCCTTTTCAGAGGTGGCTGGATCTAAAATGTGTGATGCTGGGATTTAGTATGTGATACTGGTATCAAGGGTGTGTGATTACTAAACTAGCCTTCTGATTGGTTTGGTGTAGTTCTTGGTGTGGATAATGGGAAGGCCCACTCTGGATGTGAGTGGTATCTGCCATAAGGGCATGTGTGGACAGAATATAAAGGACAGAAAGAGAGCTGCTGGGGTCATTGCTGCTACTTCACTGCTTGCTGCCTTCTACTTGCCTGCTCTGTGATGCCCCTCTGCTATGCTACCCTGCTTTGGAGCCAGCCAATTATGAAGCCAACCATGAACCTCTACAAACTGTGAGCTACAATAAACCTTTCCTCCTTTAATTTTGTGTGTTGGGTATTTTATCTCAGCAACAAGAAAAGAAAATAAGACAACTTTGATCCTGGATTTGGAATAAAATCCCTATTATAACACTGAAATAAATATGTGTATTCAATTATATAAGCAATTTATGTAGGTGTAGCACTGATACCTGAGATCCAGATGAGTTTAAGATATTTTTATGTATTTATTCCTCCATTCACTTATTTACTCATTCACACACTAATTCAAAAATGTATATTTGTTCTGATGTGTGTAATTAATTTGCCAATCTAATGGATATAATTTCAAGTAGGTTACAATTACTGCCTTTAAGAACCTGATATTGTTAGAGTTCCATGCTTATAAAGATAGACAAACCCATTTGTTCTAACAGATCTGATAGAATCCTTTTTGGGATACCTGAGACAAAATTGGAGGTTTTTAAAACTTTGTTTAGGGCAAGTACAGCATCAGGAGAGCTTCTGTGAGGTGGAAACAGCTGGTAAGAAGTGGAAAATCTCAGAGAGGGGTGGGGTTGTTGGTAGTTTGTGAAGATATTCCAGGGATTGTGATAATCAAAAGTGGAGGAAATGTGTGGAGGTAGGACTCAGAAAGATGACGTGTAAGAAACAAATATAAGTCAAATTAACCAAAAGCACCAGGGAAGTGATAAAGAGGCCAAGAAATGAGCAGCAGGGATACCCCAGAAGAGAGGATTATTCTCACTCTTTTTAATCTTTATTTATAGTCTAATGTGAAAAATACGTCATTTTATGATAATTTATTCTTCATGAAAATTATAAAATGGTATATGGAAAACTTTATGTAGTATAAGCAAAGATTTCTGATGATGATTTATATTTTACTAAAAGCAATCTTCATTACAAGAAGTGTCTGGAATATGATTTTCTATAAGTGTTGATACCAATGTAATCATATTAATAGATAATTATTTGGGGGATGAATACAATGATAATAATTCTTTCTTAAACATAACTTTTAAATTAAAGATGATAAAATCCTTTCAAGGTCAATGCAAAAACAATTTTAGAAATACTGAGCTAACTTTTTTTCTTTTGGTACTGGGAATTAAACTCAGGACTTTGCCCTTGCCAGTTAGGCTCGGTGCCTCTGAAATACAACCCTGGCCACTGAGTTAACTCTTGGAACATCTATGACATAGAAGTATTTAGCAAAGTGTATCCTTTTTTCTCACACTGTATTTGCCATTTGAATATTGAATACTGAATTTGCAAAAGTAAACAACTTTCAAAGGACATTTAGAACATCTGAAAATGAGTATTATTTGAATGAATCTAAAACATTAACCAAAGAGAACAAGAGAAATATTAGCTGCTAATTCTTATTTTCATGCAATTAAGTAACCTAAACAGTGCTCAAGTCACTGAAAGAAATAACAAGTCCATCTAAATCTGCTGAATAGAGCATGAAAAACAATCTGCTCAAAAAATTCTATTCTTAAATGGATCAATTTCATATTATTTAGATGGCTTAAGAGTCTAGACCTAAAACTTGAAAGGATAAAATAATCTCAACAAATTTTTCTATAGTTTCAATAATATTTGAATACAATTTTTAGTGAAATGTTTTATATTTAATGTTTATTATGAAAGGAAAATATGCTAGAGTAAGTAAAATTATATTAAAAATAAAATTTGGAAAGCTGTATGGTAAAATTTAGATAGAAAAATAAAGAAGCTATAGAAAAATTAATACTCTTTCAAAATAGTGTATTCATGCTTATTGTATTATGTGTTTTCATGTCACAACAAACCTAATATTTGATGACATAAAACATCAAGCAAACCTAATATTTTATGATGTTTATTTTTACCTTTCTTGTTCTGTGGGTTGATAGGACTCATGGGCAACTCTCACTCAGAGTCTCTTCTGTGATAGCACGTAGATATGCACTGTGCCTCTATTCATCTAAAGATACCACTAGGTTTTAAAGCCTAAATTGTTTACACATATGGTGAATATTTAATGATGACTGTGGGCTAGATGCTTAGATGGGACAGTCAACGGGAGTATCTTCATGTGATATACCTGTGCGCCATGGGAGTTTCATAGTGTGACAACTGAGTTTGGCCAGGTAATATTTCAAGAGCTAGCATTCTTAGAGACCCAGGCTGAAGTTCTAAGGCTTCTTTTAATCCAGTATTTGCAGCCCTAAAATATCACATGCCCCATATTTTATTAATCAAACTTGTGCACAGGAGCAGTCCATCTTCTAGTGGAGAAGAAATAAATGTCTCAAAGTGAAGGATTTAAAATAATTTTCATTTTTCCTTAGAACATCCCATTGCCAGAAGTTTATTCTCATTATTCTTGCATGAAAAAAATGCATTCTATTCCTAGGATTTCTAAAATTCCTGTCTCATTAAAGCATCACTTTAACCTCAAATCCTGCAGCTTGCCACCTAAATCATATCTAGATCTGGGTGACTAGTAAGACTGGACTTCTGTGTATTTGTTCAGCATGGCTCCTCTCAATCTGAAGCACTATGGACTGTAGTGGCAAGTTACCTACCCCTTACAAATCCAACATACAGTGGTGAGGCAAAGGTAAAATAAACTTAATATTTTCATTCAAAAATGAAAATATGAAGTAAACACTATGTTTACATTTCATTTGTCAATATTTTTGCATCCTGGAAACTTTTTCACAAAATTACTGGCTCTGTTCTTTGGGCTTTTTTATTTTGCTATTTGTAGTTGTCTTAGATTTTTATTTTATAATTACAACTGAGTAGCTCATCTCAACCTATGCTGATTATCAATTTAAGGCTAGTAAATATCCCAGTGTGGAACATTTAAAAATAATATATTTTTAACTTTCAAAGTTGTTTGGATTAATTTGACTTATTTTTGACAATCAAGTTGGGAACACTGTGGCTGTAACTTGAAGATTCTTATATGCTTGTGGTTATATGGTGGCTAGATGCATAATTACCTAAAGGGTCAAAGTAATAGAAGGTGTGGCATGGCTCACTTACTTGATGGAACTACCATCAATGAAGCTTGTGTAGCTTATCTATACTTCATGTCATATCTTTTGTATAAGATACATTTACAATTAATTTTTACTTAAAGTTACTTAAACTAAGGCTGGTGGTATGTATCTTTAATCCAAACTACTAAGGAGACTGAGCAAGAAGGATTGCAAGTTGAACATTCACCTGGGCAATATAATAACACCTGCCTCCTCATCTCAGAGACAGAGAGAGAGAGAGTAACTATAGAAACTATATATAGAGAAGGGTGGGGCACAGAGAGACAAGTAATTTTGCTTAAAGGTATCTATCACCTTCCATGTTTATCTGAAAATAAGTAAGAGCACAAGGATTTTTTGGCATAATTCATGATTAATTTCATAAAATTTATGAAATTTTTGTACAAAATGTTTTGAATAACTAAATCACATACAACATTTAAAAGATTGAAAAAAAGTATATATATATATGTATGCAACTAGAAGCAGAATATATGCTTTAAAACATATAAAACAGAAATGTAAAAAAAGAAACAATGAAGTACAATTATAGCTGTATACATTTTGACCCTCTTTTCTTTGTGATCAATCAAACAAGTAAATAATCCAGGTGCAGTAGTGCATGCCTGTAATCCCAGCACTCGAGAGACTGAGGCAGGAGGATTGCCATGAATTTGAGGCAACCCTGGACTACATAGTGAGTTCAAGATCAGTCTGAACTACATAGCGAGACCCTGTCTCAAAAAGCCAAAACCAAAACTAAAAACAAACAACAACAACAAAAAACCCAAATAAATAGAAAATCATTATGTTAATAGATCTGAAACCACTAAGAGCTAATTTGATGAAATACACATTATATTTAATCTTCTGATGGTGGAATGTTGAAACTGTTATTTTTTAAAATACCTCTTTTTTTAGAACTGGGGATGGAGATAAGGACCATGAGCTTGCAAGGCAGGCACGGTGCCACTGAGCTAAATCCCAGGCTCTGAGAGTACTTATTTTTAATTAGAGCTTTTAATGATGTAACATTATAAATCATATTGCAAATGACTAGGTCCCAAATTCATGGAATTTATCTTTATTGCTGGTCTTAGGAGAATGATGGTCACATTTGTCCTTTCACTTTTACTAGAGGCCTTAGTAACACTCACATGGACTTACACAACTCATAGCAAAGAATACCTCAGATTTTTAGCCTATTAGATGTGATGCTCATTAACTTAACTGCTTTTCACCAGTACATTGTAAAAGGGTAGTTATGAAAACTTGTATACCCATATAAAACATTGAATTTAGGAAGTTCTTAATGTCAAAATTATAATGGAATAGTGCATATAGATGCCAGGGAGCATCCAATGTGGAGCAGAGTGGCATGGCTATAAGCAGGTCCAGACAGGGCCCCACTCTATATCCCAGCTGCTTGGGGCCACAGGCACCAGCCAATGTCTAACTTGTAAAAGAGATGCACAGTAACACAAGCACCTGTCAGAGGCCCACTCTGATACCATCTGTAAGTGTGGTCAGATCCAAGTGAAAAGTCAGTGTGGACCAGAGCAGCATAGCTGCAGGGATCCAGACAGGGCCCCATGCCATCCCAAGCTGCTTGGGCCCAGAGGCCCCAGCCAAAGACCTGCCAGAAAAAGAGCTACACAGGTGCACACACAAAAGCCAGAGGCCCACCCAGATACCCTTAGTAAGTGCAGACAGATCCTAGCCAGAAGTCCATGGCACAGGCACCAGCAACTGGAGTGCACAGCCCTCAGGCAAAGACCGTCCCAGACAACAACTACATAGGAAGGCAGGCCCTAGCCAGAGCCACACATAGATACCATCCCAAGTGTGCACAGACCCCAATCAGAAGCCTGCCTGGACAAGAGGACAGCATAGGAATCCAGAAGGCCACCACTCTGAACCCAGAAATTGGTGCAGTGGAAAGCAACAGAGAAAAGGCCTCTCAATGGCATGCTGAGAATTGAAGACCACTGGGTGAGCAAAATATTGCCTCAACAAAGACGCAGAAGGCTGCATCTGTTGAAAGGAGAAAACGCGCAAACAAGTCTGAAAACCAGAATTCCAAATCACCTAAGGAAACCCTAAAGGGCAATGAGATGGAACACTCTGATACTCAACAACCTGGACTCCCTCAACTGGCAATGAAAGAGGATCTGGAAAAAATGAAATCAGAAATAATTTCTCAGATAACAACAAAGATTGTGTCCATAGTGCAAGACATGATTAATAAATCTAGATCAGACACAGATAAGAAATAGAGGAGCTAAAGAATGTGATAGAATCCCAACATAGGACACAAATGGAATTCACAAAACAGATGCAAACATATTTCCAGGAGAATAAAAACTCCATTGAAAGTTTACACAGCAGAATGAGCCAATGTGAGGACAGAATTTCAGGTATAGAAGACAAAATTGCCACTACTGACCAGGAAAAGAAAAATTTCTTTAAAAAAGTAAGGGACCATGAGAAATCAATCCAGCAGATGCTAGACAATGCAAATAGAATAACATAAGACTGATCAGAGTCAATGAATAAACAAGAGAAAGTGAAAACAACATAAAAAAAAAAAACTGTTCACAGAAGTGATGGCAGAAAACCTCCCAAGTAGGGGAAAAGAACCTGACATACAGATAATTGAGGTATATTGACTCAACTAGACATAATAAAAAAAACTACATCTATGCATATAGTAATTAAGATTCCAGAAACCCAACAGAAGAACAAAATTCTGTAAGCAGTTAGAGAAAAGAAATAAATCACATACAAAGGAAAGCCCATCAGAATTGCAGAAAACTTCTCAAAAGAAACCCTCAAAGCAAGAAGAGATTGGAGTGATGCTTTTGAAGCCCTAAATGAAAACAACCTCCAATCCAGATTGATATACCATGCAAAACTGTCTTTCAAAATTGGTGGAGAAATAAGATACTGTCATGACAAAGAGCACCTTAGGAACTTCGAGAATACCAAACCAGCACACCAAAAACTTTTAGACAATATCCAGGAAAAAAAAAAGGAGGAACACAAACCCATGAAGCCAAGCAGAATGAATCCATCAGGTACAACAAGAAATTAAATGGAAAGGGGGAGAATCCCCCCCAAAAAGAAAAAGTCATGACAAGGATAAGTCATTACATATAAGTTATAACCATCAATGTTAATGATATCAATTCACCAATCCAAAGAAATAGACTGGCAGAATGGGTCAATAAGCAAGATCCAACAATATGCTGCATACAAGAAACACACTTAATGCAAAAAGAAACTCACAGACTATAAGTAAAAGGATAGAAAACAACACTCCATGTGACAGAAACCTCCCAAAAAGCAGGAGTAGCTATCCGTTTTGTAGATCAAGCAGATCTCAAACCAACACTGATTAAGAGAGACAAAGAAAGACACTACATCCTTGTAAAGGGAAAAATCCAAGAGGAAGAGATGACAATCATAAATGTATATGTACCAAATACTACCATGACCAACTATATAAAACAAATACTAACAAACATGAAAAAATCAAATAAGTACTAATACAATAGTAGTGGGGGACCTCAATACACCATTGTAACAAATAGATCAACCAGACACAAAATAAACAACAAAATACTAGAAGTCAATCAAACTCTAGAACAAATGAACTTAACAGATGTTTACAGAGTGTTCCACCACACAAAATAGAATACATATTCTTTTCTGCTCCACACAGTTCATTCTTCAAAATAGACCACATACTTGCTCATAAAACATCTTTAAGTGAGTTCAAAGGAATTGAAGTTTTCACCTGTATATTATCAGACCATAGTGTGATGAAATTGAAGATCAATAGCAAAAGAAACCACAAGAATTTCATACACACATGGAAACTGAACAACACACTTCTGAATAACCAATGGGTCACAGAAGAAATTAAAGAACAAATTAGACAGTTTCTACAATTAAGTGACAATGTCAGCACAACATATCAGAATATATTCAACACAATGAAAATAATCTTATGAGGGAAATACATAGCAGAGAATACTCATATTAGGAAAACAGAGCAAACTCAATTAAACAACACAATGCTGAACCTAAAGCTTCTAGAAAACGAGGAGCAGAGCAAACCCAAAGCTCATATAAGGGAGGAGATTATAAAGATCAGAGCATAAATCAATCTAATGCAGACTAAGAAAGTGCTACAAAAAAAAATCAATAAAGCAAAGAGTTGGTTCTTTGAAAGAATAAACAAAATGGACCAACCCTTAGCCAACCTTATAAAAAAAGTAAAGTCTCAAATCCATGCAACTAGGAATAAAAAGGATAAAATACAATGGACCCAGCAGAAATCCAGAGGATCATCAATACCTTCTTCAAGAACCTATATACCAATAAGATGGAAAACACAGAAGAAACGGACAGATTCCTAGACACATATGAATGATCAAAGTTGAACAAAGAAGACCTAAAAATTCTGAACAGCCCAATATCAATCAAAGAAATGGAAAATGTAATTAAAAACTCATCAACTAAGAAAAGTCTGCATCCTGATGGCTTCACTGCTGAATTCTACAAGATATTCAGAAAATAACTATTGCCACTACAGTTTAAACTCTTCAATGAAATTGGAAGGAATGCAATATTCCCAAATTCATTCCTGGAACCAAGCATTACCTTGATCCCAAAAGCAGAGAAAGACTCAACTGAAAAAGGGAACTATAGGCTAATCTCGCTCCTGAACATAAATGAAAAAATCCTCAGTAAGATATTGGAAAACAGAATACAGAAGTTCATCAAGATGATCACACAGCCTGACCAAGTGGGATTAATCCCAGTGATGCATGGATGTTTCAATATATTCAAACCAATAAATGTAATACACTATACTGATAGAGCCAAGGACAAAAACCATATGGTCATCTCAAAAGATGCAGAAAAAGTGTTTGATAAAATCCAACATGCATTCATGATAAAAACCCTCCAGAAAATTGGACTAGAGGGACTCTACCTCAATCTGATAAAAGCCATCTATGAAAAACCCACAGCCAATATCATACTCAATGATCAAAAACTGAAATTGTTCACACTAAAATCAGAAACAATACCAAGATGTCCACTATCACCACTCCTGTTCAATATAGTTTTGGCAACATTAGCCACAGAAAATAGAAAAGAGAAAAAAATGAAAAAGAGTAAAGATAGGAAATGAAGAAATTACATGGTCTTTATTTGCAGAAGAAATGATACTCTATATAGAAGATTTCAAGAACTCCACCAAAAGTCTTCTAGACTTAATAACCAAATTCAGTAGAGTAACTGGATACAAGGTCAACACACAAAAATCAATACCTTTCCTGTACAGGAACAACAGATTCACTAAAAGAAGAACTGTAGAAAACAACTCCCTTCACAATAGAATCCAAAAAAATGAAATACCTAGGAATCAACCTAATGAAAGAAATCAAAGACCCCTACTCTGAAAATTATAGCACTCTGAAAAAAGAGATGAAAGGAGGAGATCAGTAAATGGAAAGATATCCCTTGCCCCATGTAGCAAGAATCAATATAGTGAAAATGGCCATAATTCCAAAACCGCTACATAGATTCAATGCATCCCCAATTGAAATTCTTGCAGCATAGTTCATGGACCTGAGAAAACAATCCAAAAATTAATTTCAAACAAGAAGAGACCTAGAATAGCAAAAGCAATTCTAAGCAACAAAGACAAGGTATGGGGTATCACAATCACCAACTTGAAACTATACTACAAAGTTACAGTGATAAAAACAGCATGGTACTGATAAAGAAACAGACCTGAGGACCAGTGGAACAGATTAGAAGATGCAGAAACAATTCCAGGCATACTCAGCCACCTCATATTGACAAAGGAGGCAAACACCCTCACTGGAGGAAAGATAGCCTCTTTAATAAATGGTGCTGGAAAAATTGGGTTTCAACTTGGCAAAGATGAAACCTAGACCTATATCTC
>NW_004624735.1:35882205-35911267 GCF_000247695.1 Heterocephalus glaber
ATTTGCATCTGTTTTATGGATTCCATTTGTTTCCTATGTTGGGATTCCATCATGTTCCTCAGCTCCTCTATTTTTTTTATCTCTATTCTCTCTAGATTTATTAATCATGTCTTGCACTATGGGCACTATCTGTGTTATTATCTGAGAAATTATTTCTGATTTCATTTTTTCCAGATCCTCTTTTACTGCCAGTTCAGGGAGTCCAGGTTGTTATCAGAGTGTTCCATCTCCTTTCCCTTTCAGGTTGCTGTAGGTGATCTGGAAGTCTGGTTTTGTGACTTGTTTATGTGTCTTCTGAGTTTCATGGTTGGTGGGCATGCTGTTGGCACTTGCATGGCTCACCTCCTCTGCACTGTGAGAGGTGGAATGGCAGCCCAGAAGCCTCTTCCTCTGGGCTGGGAGTGTTGGAATGGGGGCCTGGAAGCCTGAAGTTTTTGATATGCAGAAGTTTTTGATATGGATTCAATCTCCACTAATACCATGGGCCAAGTTTATTGTTCCTGGAAAATGTTTTATAAAATGACAAGAAGAATTACTTTATACCTCAGTAAATTATAAAGTAAATGAACAGAATAAAATAATCAGATTTTATAACTGAACACTCTTGCTTTTATTCTCTTCCTCCATTAAATCCTATCCATTCTGTCTATATTTAATTCTGTGCAACCCATATTAAATTATTATTTAATCAATATATATACTTTCTTGCAAAAATTCAATAGCATGGGCTGGCGATTTAGCTCCTTGGTTCTGCCACCTGCCTTGCAAGTGGAAGGATCCAAGTTTGATCTCTGGTACCAAAAAAAAAAAAAAATTCAATAGCAAAACTTTCTGCCATAAAATTCTAAATTTCTCGTGAGTACAACTCCACTTACTTTGTCAGGTGTGTCTCATACTTTCAGCCCTTGCACTTTACTATCCTCCTTCTATAACTCAGACTCCCCAGTCACTCCTTGCCATGTTGCCCTGTGCACTTGATATAATGTACTTCTCCATACATCTATGAGACAGCACATTCCAAATCTTCCTCCCAAAATGTATTTTGTCTTTCCTCACCAAGAAAAACTGATTCCTCCCTAAACGATAGTTCAAAATTTGCCTTCTGAGTGAAAACTTTTATATGGCATCAGGCTTTAGTTGCCCCAACTCTTTTTGCTACCTTAACATTTTGCTCTTAACTCCTGTAGGATTTTTGTATGTCTATTTTTGTTTCTTCTTTCTCCTCTTATATGACATTTATAGTTGCTGTAATAAGGGAAAAAATCACTGCCACAGTAATTTTTGTAATCCTACCACATAGGAAAATGGAATATTCCATTTGCTGAACAGATTATTGTTACATGAATTAAACTGAATAAGCATTTCTATGAGCACTTAAAGTAGATCTATTATCAGATATATAGTAAATATATACATTAGGTGTCAGTCATGAGTATGTACTATTAACCAAGTACCTTCATGTAAAAGAGATGTGAGATATCATTTATATAATAGCACATGTTCACTAGGGAACTGTTAAATTAGACCACCATTCCAATCATTACAAAATAATAAATTCAATTACAATATCTTTGTTCATGAATTTTCAGATCTAGATTTCATTTTTCTTAAGAGCAACTGATCTAACATTCATTTTGCATCCTTGGTATTTAATGCTTTCTTATTAATAGTATGCATTTCTTAGGTAAATATTTTTACCTCTTAATTTTATCTAAACATAGACATAACTATTTCTAAATAACAATTTTAAAACTTATTCCTGTTGAGCATGAATAAAACCGTAGCTATTCAGGAGACTGAGGCAGGAGGATGGCAATTCCAAGATCAGCCTACAAAATTTAATGAAACCCTCTTTGAAAATAAGAATTGAAAAAGAGCTGGGCTGGGGGTATAGCTCAGTGGTAGTTCACTTACCTATTATGTGCTAAGCCCTAGGTTCAAGTAGGGGGAGTAAAAATGATGAAGGTGTGATATGTATATGTATCAGTCCCCCAATTTGAATATACACTATGTATCATAAACATATAGTGTACCAATAAAAAATAATTTAAAAAGAAAGAAAAACTGAGTCAATAGTGAATTGAGTCAATTCTAAGCCCATTTTTCTTACTTGTTTGGTTATGTCAACTTTTCCAGTACTAAGAAAATATGTGTAATTGTAGATTCTTTTCTTTCAAATAAGGACAGGTGAATTGATAAACCACACTAGTTAGTGTACTATAATATTCATGGTCATTTTGGATTAATTATTTGATCAGTAATGGAAAGAAAATATCCTACTTGATTCCTACCTTTCAATCTTGAATTTTAAGCAAAATTATTACTGGGCATATAACTAAATAATGGAAAGATAGTACAAAAAATAGATAAGTTGGTGTAAAAATTTTGATATCATTCAATCAAAAAATTATAACCAAGCAAACTTTAGTAAAATAAGTATTTTTACTAATTGCTTAGAGAAGTGTGCTTGGTAAAATAAACATAAATTACAATAGAAGTTGTTAAATGGTAACTTTTAAGATAAGAGTAAAATAGCTACTTTAATACAAATGATATATGTGAAAAATTTTATTTAATTTCAGTAATTATCAAAGAAATTAGTAGAATGTCTCAAGTGGTTCAAAGAGATTTCACAAGTTAACCATACATTTCAAAAATTAGTAAAATTGAAAATAATTTACATTTTCAGTTTCTCACACTAGAGAAATTATTCGGTATTATAGATAATGTGAAATGGGAAGAAAGGGGACAAAGGGGAAGGGGATGTGAGAGGGGTGGGGGAAAGAAAAGAAAGGAATGGAATTAATATGAGAAAATGAAAAAATGGAAACAAAGTCTTTGTAAATAGGGAGGAATGGAGGGGTTGAAGGGAGTGCAGAGGAAGGGGGGAAAAAGAACCAAGAGATTATGTAAAGGTTTAAATTTCCAATGATGAATGTCATTATATCGTACACCTAAAATGTACTAATAAAACAAATTTAAAAAGAAAAAAATGAAAATAATTTAAAGAATGGGTAAAAAAATGGTAAGTAACCACAAGGAGACAATAGACAGTAATCAATGAGGCATGGTTTATATATTTATGAATAAAATCAATCCTCTGCAGTACTTTGTTTTCTATAACATAAAGTTTTAGCAATCCAAAGACTATAAAAGTTACAATAACCGAGAGTATGCTAAACAGGACACACAGTATAATTTGCCATTGTATCCATTCATACATTTTTTTGATAAATGTGGCTATATTACTGTTTAGGGTACCATTACACTTACCATACAAAATTATTTTCTGCTTAATAATATATGTATGTATGAAAACCCAAGCCATTACATAGTCAAATGTACATTGACATGGATTACAGGGAGAGTCAATAAAAGTTTTCAAAACATTCTATATTAAAGAACTATTAGGAATAGTTCCAAATTTCATGCTATATTGAAGTTTAGAACTATCGAACTATTTCATATTTAATGTGATAATGTTATGTTTGGAATTTTTAGCATTGCAAAATCTATTTTTAAAGTATTTCAAATCAGAATCATAAGTTTGCAAAAGGGAGGAGGGAGGGGATGAGAAGGAGATGAAAAAAGAATTGAAATGTTTTATGTCTATGTATGAATTCTCCATGAGGAATATGAATATTATGTGCTTCAAACATATAATAACAAAAAAATAAAATTTGAAAGAAACCATAATTTTAACTTTACTCAGAAAATAAAGTAATTTTTGCTTTTTACAATTCTGCATTCTGAGCTTTGAGATATTTTTGTAAGTGAACTTAATTTTTGCAATATATATTGACAGGTGGCCACCCCATTCTGTACTTAAAAATTTTCTATTTTTCATGTTCCAAAATAAGACTGGAAAGGAAGTGGACCTAGATAGTAAATTTGTCATGAAAATAGTTTCATAAGTACAAACAGTTAACATATTCGCCTATATCTCAAGGGAAAAAAATCATGCCTACAATAAAAGGGAAACATAACGTTTGCCAAGAAGTACTGAAGAGTACTGATATAATTGCTTGGGAAAGGGCCACCGAGTTGGAGAACATGATTAAAAGAGCTGTGGTGCTTGGGTAGAATCCAGCCCCCAGCAGCTTAGCAGTTGCACATTTTGAACAATCTGTTGCTGATTATTAGTCTTGGAAAGCAAGGTATAATCATTGATGTCCATTGTTATGAATACAATAATTAAAATTCTGACAGCATTTTCACAATTTTACACAAAGTAATATATGCCCTCTAAAACCATATTTGATTTTCATTAGAACTCAGAGATTTCAAAAGCAATAAATTAAGCTATATTAACATATTTTTCTTACTGAAGGATAAAATAATATATACTGGAAAGCTTTGAAAAGACTGTCCAGTATTTAGGAATGGAATATATTGTATTTATGTAATAAATTGCCTGTTCAGCTGGAATAAAAACTCAGTGAAATATATTGGTAGGTTTAGAAAATTTTTGAGAAGTGGACATGAATCAGGGAGGTCAACTATACCAGGTTGATTAGGGAACAGGGTTTAAGTCATCTCACACCCAAAGTTCACATATAAGCTGCAGGTTGGATCATAGATTGTAGGTACAAATGGCATTGCTCAGCATAATCAAAGAAACAACCTGAGAGGAGTGCACATTTGGTCTAGAAACAGCAGAGGGAATGACCTCAGAATTTAGCCAAATTTACTTCTCTGGGTGCCTCAATATTCTAGGGGGTGGGGGGAGGCAGTGCAGTACAAATTGAAAAAGACAACTCATTAAGTCTGCATCAGTTTTGGACTAAGCAGTCCTGCTATAGCCCTCGTACTACCCAAATGTAACACCAAGAGACAAAAGAATAATCTTGCCACAAATCACAATGGGCCAAAACACAGGATATGGAAAAATCTAAGCATATGTGAGCAATCATCAGATCATGTGAAAGATCTTTACCAACTTATAGGTGGCTAGAGTGGACTTGTACACCAACATGTAATAAAGAAAGCATAGAAGCAGGAAAAAGTTATATTTTGAATATTTCTGTGGCAACAATGCTGAAAAGAACTGGAGCAGAAGCAAAGCATTTCCACTCAGAGGAAACAACTCTTTATGTCCCAGGTAACCAAACCTGTGAGTTAATATCTACTCAACTTCCATCTCCTTTTGGAAATTAAATAATAAGAGTACTGTTACCATTGAAGCAAATCAAGAGAAAGTTGCACTAATCTAGAGACTTATTTTTATTTTGCCAAAGAAAGGGACTACAGTACAGTGACCAGAACTAAACTGAGGGCCTACATAAAATATCCTTCAGGATTACCAGAAGTACTTGGAGAAAGTTAATATGCAAAGGACAAAGTTTCTTAATTGAGTGGCAAGCATCTGAAACCATTGAAAATTATAAATTTTGAACAATCAGGGAAATTACAGTTAACATTGTAGTGTAATCATTATTTATGCTTGAAATCTGAGCTGTTGAAGACTAAGTTTTCCATTTTCCTGAGTGGATAGATTGCATACAGTGGAAAATTGAAGTCAAACCAGGTGCTTAACCTGTGATAAATGATGAAACTTCATGTAATGTTACTATAAAGGATGAAGTTAAGTATTACAATACTATATTCAGCATAACATACAGAGTGTTAGTTAAGTGCTTTATCAAAGGATCAACATTAAAGATAAGTTGCTGATTAACTTGAAGTGATAGGGAAACTACCGGTAACTTCTTGTCAACTTGATATAAAATATCAAAAAGCTGGTTTAAATGTATAGAAAAATTCCTTAAAATTATTGGACAACATTAATCAAAGGACTTTGATTACTGACTTAATAGACAAATGTGAAATAGACACCATAAATACACTGGTTTTATGCTGGTGTATAGAAGACCAACATAAAAACCAAGTAACCTTGCTGAGTTGGCAAGACATTGACTGCAGTTTTGAGAAATTAGTACTGCAAAAATTAGGAGGAAAGAATGCTGAAAAGGAGGAACTATCCAGAGAAAGGGCTGGAACAATCTGAAGAATGTCTAGCATGAGTCTGTTGAATAGAAAATTGTACTTGTGTTCAGTAAAACATCACAATCTGTGAAAAGAAATACCAGAGAAATACAGCTGAACAATTCAGAGAACCCACAAATGGTTAGGAAGTGTTCAAATGATAACCACTTGAAATGGAGAGATCATTGTACACATTTAAAAAATAAGGAGAGATCCTAAAGTGACAAGTTCTTTGTTGTAAGAGTAAATTTGACCTAGAAGAAAGGCTTTGTAGTCCTTCCAAAACAAATGAAAAAGCATAATGAAAAATATTCTAAAGCAGACCTTCAAGTAATAAAATTCAAAAACCTTGAAGATATTTTAAATAAACTGCAAATTTTAGACTTAAAAATGTAACAAGCAATATTCAGTATTCAATTACAAATTGGGAGAAATTCACTTCAAAATAAAGTCATTTAGAAATATTAGAGCTTTGGGAATCCCAAAAAGGATCTTTTAAAAATCTAGTATTAAGCATCATGATGGATTTAAAGGAAAATATATGCATAGTGATGAAATAAAATATATAAAATTTAGGTAAGTAGAACTTCAAAAGATGAAAATATTATATTCAAAATGAAACAAAATTCAAAGGAAGGGCTTGGAAGAAGAGAAGAGAAGATATTACAGAAGAGAATATCATTAACTTTGAAAGTATTTCAGCCACAAAAATATGATCTAATAAAAAGAAACTATCCCTATGCTGAAGAAGGATAAGGAGAAAAAAGAAAAGGAGGTAGAGAAAGGAGATTTTAGTAGAAATGCAGTACTATTTACAACTGCAACACTATCAAGTACAATATATATTTGTTCCTAGATTTCTAGAGACAAAAAAGGTAAAAATATTTGAAAACATAATCATAACTTATTATTAAATTTGTTAAAATTATAAATTCATATGTAGGAAGCTTTTCAAATTCCAGTGTAAATAAAAAGAAAACCACATTAAACATAATAAAATTACTCAAATTCAACAATATATTTAAAAATCCAGAGACAAAAATACATCTTTACTTAGAATACAAAGAATTACCAAATGCATCTTGACAAAAATTATATAAGCCATAAGGTAGTACATTGGCACCTGACAATAGCTAGTGAATTGGTTGCTCCACTAAGTATATTGAGACAGAATAGATTTATTTTAGAAGATGTGTACATAATTCTATGAAGAAAAGGTGTCACTTTTCTCTACCAATACTGCAGACATGGACACACATTCCCACTCATAAACATAGGAGTAGAATATATGCCACGGAAAACAAATAAATAAAATTTCAGATGCTAAGCAGTGGCAGTGAGCTGCACTCTCAGGCAGCCACCTTGACTGATAGGATAAACACCTTACAGTGTGCTATGTTGTTAACCCATTGATATTCAGTAGCTTAGGTGTATTACATGCATTTTTGACTTACAATATTTGGGATTATTAGGATGTAACCTCATGGTAAGTCAAAGAGCATCTCTATAGTTGATGCAGACCTGTTTTTGTGATGTTGAGGATTGGTGCTTAAAATATTTTTTTAAATAATTGGACTTAAATTCCTTGAGTCCAGTAGATAAATGAGGCCTAAAAAGAGAATGTGTGGCTTCATCCTTTCATCTGCTGGACATAGCCTGACATCTAATGCATATTTCAAGAATTTTTGGTATTTTCTTTAAAACTAGACATATTGATTTCAAAGTCTCTTGAAAAGCCAACATACATGAAGAAAATACCTATGGGAAAATACATAAGGATGTATATTTTCCATATCTCATCTGTTTCTACACCTTCACAGAAATGAAAATTGAGTAATAAAAGCTGCAAGGAGGGTCAGAGCATTCTGTCTTTGAGAAAATGCCTTTGGATTCACTTTGGCTTCAGTGGGCTAAGAATCAACTTATGCAAGTGAATTCTATACCACAAAAGGGCCTTGTATTGTCAGTTTCTGTTGCTGTGACAAAATACCTAATGAGTGTCAGGTTTATTTCAAATTAAAGGAGGAAAATGTTTGTGGCTCACAGTTTCAGTGGTTCAGTTCATGGTCATGGTCAGCTGACTCCATGGCAGAAGCATCGTGACAGAATGTGCTGTTGGAACAAAGCTGTTCAACTCATGGCATCCAGGAAGTAGGGAGAAGGGGAAAGGCTAGAGGAAAAGGTATCAAGAATATGATACAGTCCTCAAGATCACACCCTCGAGACATACTTTCTCTAACTAGCCCTGACCTCATAATAGTCCAGTTGTCTGTGAATCATCAATGATTTAACTGATTGTTGAGGCTAGTGTCCTCACAATCTAATCATGTCTTTAGGAATCTCTTAATCCAGCAACCTGAATGCTTATTTATAAATTCCAATAACTGAAAAATTTTCTTAAACTCGGGTCTTTATGAAACTAATATGCAAACTTAATACTATATAGAGTTATGTATGAAGTATATACTTATCTACTTTTAGGATTTAAGAAGAATAAAAGTATTGCAATAAGGAAGGAAATTAACATGGAGAATTAAGGGTCTGTTGGATGAGCTGGTGAGGCAAAAGTCAAGGGTTTAATCTCATTTATTCTCTTAAAAATAATTAAAAGATCAAGAGGCTACAGCTACTTTCCTTATGTCCCTCAATTTTCCTCTTATACCCATGAAACTAGGGATGGAACTATGTGCCTTGACACCTCAGTTGTATCTAGACATTTGTATCTATAATATTCCTGGCCAGAAGAATCATCAATGCGGACTCTTGCCGCATTTTCTTATTCCAAATTTCATGAAAGCACTACACTTAATTGTATCTAATTTACATCCAGAATCATAGCTCTAAAACAGTATAAGGAACCTTATTTTTTTCTTACCCATTACAATTAGAAAAAATGAAGGAAATAAGATACAATCTACAATTATACACCACATCTCATCATCGAATCCTTTAAGGAGATATTATTCTTATGAAATAGAACACTACTAGGTAAAAAGACAAGATATTTTTAATGATGGAATTCTAAGAAAATCTGTTCACAGTTATATTTCTAAGTGCAAGTATGAAAAGCACTGGATTGAGAAGTGTCTATTAGGCTCATCTTCAGGATGGTCTTCCTATGGTTTCTATTAAAGATGAATACTTCAAGGACTCTCTGTTTAGTCAAATAATTATGCTCTCTCTGAGGGAGGCTCTGGAATAATTATGTGCTTTCATTTTAATACTTCTGCATTGCTTAGGGTATTCTTTCAAGTAGAAATTATAAAGGTTAAAAAACAAATGAAAGACCTCTTTGAAAACTATATTTATTAAGTAATATTGCTGAACAATTCAAATATTTTTGAATCCTCATGATACAAGAAAACAATATATCTTTTCTACTTCCTTTTAGAAAACTTATTCTGTACAATTTTGTTTTCTCTAGGATGATTTCCCTCTTCACATTTAATTCAAAGAGTCACGTCAATAGGAAACAACACAGGTGCAGGAATTAAACTGATCATATATAAATGCAGCCTAATTTTCTACTGTATTTTTAAATGGGACAACTTCTAAGCTAACCAATTTGTAAATTGTTTGTGGATATAAACTTTTTCTTTTTCTCTTTTTTTTGCTGCCAGTATTTCATCAAAGTTTTTGTATTTTAATGTCTAAACATCCTGGTTCTGTGGAAATAAGATATTTTTTCAGTCAATCTACCTATGCTAATTCTTATTCATTTTCCCAGATCCCAGGCTGAAACAGTTAGGGAAACATCTGCATAATGAGGGAGGCTCAAATTCACTTCACCACTGAGTCTCAGAAAAGATCCTGTGAACACAAGAGGGGTTCATAAGGAGAAGTGTCTCACTTTGGGAAGTTTTCCAGCAATTCAACCAAATTAAAAAATTACTCCATAAAATGTCACCTGCACTGATAAACTGGTAAGTATTTAGTAAGGTAAGATGCTCAAGGATTGACTTAAAAATAACCACTTGCAAAATAAATTAGAGTGCTTGTGTTTGGCTAATATTGATTGTAGAAGTAAGGAATAGGCATAGGTGTTACCTAAGTTTAAAGTCTCATATCTTAATATCATCTCAGAGAAAGTCATCATGGTATTTGAGTTATTCATACTCCCTTTTGACATAATAATGCTATTTATTGTGGAAGGAAAAATATCTTATACAGAATCCAATCAAGGAACTTTCTTCTCCCCCAATCTAAAATGTTCTTCATCCTTGTCTTTCATGAACTTAACAAAATTTTAAAATTTTTGAAAATTTTAATATAGTTTAAGATTTGAGTTAATTTCAAAGATAGAAAAAAGATTTCTCATATATCCCTTCCTGAATTTTCTTTATTAGGATCTCATTTTAGTATATTTTTTTAGCTAGTGAATGATTATTGGTGTATTATTATCTAAAAGATGATACTTTACTCAGATTTTTAAGTTTTTAATCTAATATCCTTTGTCCATCCAGGATACTTATTACACTTAATCACCTACTATGTTATTTTTCTTTATTATTATTTCTTTCTTAAATTCTTTTATTGTTATACTTTACATATATAATACATTTACATTTATCATTGGGATCTTGTACCTTTACATAATGTATCTTGGTTCTTATTTTTCCCCCTTCCCCTGCCCTCCTTTCAACCCTTCCACCCCTCCATATTTACAAACTCTTTGTTTCCATTTTTTCCTTTTCTCATATTTTTTTCCTTTCCCTTCTTTCCTTTCCCCTACTCCTCACACTTCCCCTTCCCCTTTAGAACTTTTCTTGCTATTTCACACAATTATTCATTTTAATCCTTATTTGTACTTTCAGTTTCTCACACCGGAGAAACTATTAGGTATTTACACATGTGTGTCCTATTTATTTCACTTAAGAGTATGGTCTCAATGTGTATCCATTTAGCTATAAATGTCTGTACTTTCTCATTCTTTATGGCTGAGTAGTATACTCCATTTTATTTTTTAAAAAACCCACATCTTCTTTAATAAGACTCCAGTTGATACGCATTTGGCCTGTTTCCAAGCTTTAGCTATTACAAACTGTGCTGCTATAAACATGGGTGCACATATATCACTGTGGTATGATTCTTTTAATTCTTTTGGAATGATACCCATCAGAGGAATAGCTGGATCAAATGGGACCTCTAATCCTAATTTTTTGAGGTATCTCCTCTTGATTTCCACAGTGGTTGCACCAGTCCACACTCCCAGCAACAATGGAGAAGGGTTCCTTTTTCTCCACAACCCCGTCAGCATTTGTTATTGGTTGATTTCTTGATAGCAACCACTCTTTCTGGCCTGATGTGGAACTTCAGTGTTGTTTTCATGTGTATCTCTTGAATGACCAGTGATGTTGAACATTTTTTCATATGTTTATTTTCTGTTTCTACTTCTTTGTCTGAGAAATGTCTGTTCCTTTCAGATGCCCATTTTTGAATTGGGTCTTTATATTTGGGGGGGTACTGATTTTTTAAAGTTCTTTATATATTCTAGATAGTAGTCCTGTGTCTGAGGTACAGCTGCTAAAATTTTTTTTCACATTGTAAGTTGTCTCTTAGCTGTGTTGGTGCTTTCTCTTGCTCTTCAAAAGCTTTTTAATAAGAAGAGATCCCAGTTGTTGATTCTTTGCTAGTTCTCATGCTACTGAGGTTTTGTTCATAAAGTCTTTTCCTATGCCAATGTCTTCAAGAGTTCTACCTAACTTAACTGCCAACAAGTTTAGTGTTTCTGTTTTAATATTTAGATCATTGATCCATTTCAACTTTAGTTTAGTGCATGTTGATACATATGGGTCTAATTTTAATCTTTGGCAGGTTGAAATCCAGTTTTTCCAACACCATTTATTAAAGAGGCTATCTTTCCTTGAGTGAGGATGGTTGGCTCCTTTGTCAAAATTGAGGTGGCTGAGTATGTCTAGAATTGTACCTGAATCTTCTAATTTGTTCCACTGGTCCTTGGATCTTTTTCTTTGTCAGTACCATGCTGTTTTTCTCACAGTGGCTTTGTAGTATAGTTTCAAGTTGGGGCTTGTGATACCTTCTGTTATGTGTCTGTTGCCTTTAATTGCTTTTGCTATTCTAGGTCTCTTCTTGTTCCAAATGAATTTTTGGATTGTTTTCTCTAGTTCTGTGAAATATACTATTGGGATTTCAATTGGGATTGCATTAAATCTATATAGCAGTTTTGGAAGTATGGCCATTTTCACTATATTGGTTCTCCCTACCCAGGAACAAGGGATGTCTTTCCATTTTCTTGTATCCTCTTTGATCTCTTTTTTCCAGAGTGCTGTAGTTTTCCATAGAGAGGTCTTTTGCTTCCTTTATTAGATTGATTCCTAAATATTGCATTTTTTGCATGCTAATGTGAAAGGAATTGTTTCCCTAATTTCTCTCTCAGTAGGTCTGTTATTTGTGTACAAGAAGGCTATTGATTTTGAGTGTTGACCTTGTATCCAGCTCCTCTACTGAATCTGTCAATTAAGTCTACAAGTCTTTTGGTAGAGTTTTTTGGGTCTTTTATATAGAGTATCATATTGCCAGCAAATAATGACAATTTAACTTCTTCCTTTCCTATCTTTATTCCTTTTATTTCTTTCTCTTGTCTAATTGTTGTGGCTAATGTTTCCAGAACCATATTGAACAGGATTGGTGATATTGGACATCCTTGTCTTGTTCCTGATTTTAGTATGAAGGTTTTCATTTTTTGACCATTTAGTATGATGTTGGCTGTTAGCTTTTCATAGATAGCCTTTATCAAGTTGAGATAAAGACCTTCTATTCTAATTTTCTGTAGGGATTTTATCATGAATGGGTGTTAGATTTTTTCAAATGCTTTTTCTGCATCTATTGAGATGATCATAAAGTTTTTGTCCTTGGCTCTATTAATATAGCGTATTACATTTATTGACTTATGTATGTTGAACCATCCTTGCATCCCTGGGATAAATCCAACATGGTCAGTGTGTACCATGAATGTACCATGCGCAAGTTACCATGAACAGTCCATGTTCTAGAAGTGTAAAGTTGTGTGCAGGTCTTTGATGGCGGTATGTACACATAAATTATTTGGAGATTTCTTGTAAAGGAGATTTTCTACTTTTCTGTGTTTGTTTATTTAATCTTTTATTTATAGTAAAATGGACTCATGATTATTTACTTTATTATTCAGTGACACATTACTTTTCTGCTGCTCAATTTTTTTCTATCTTTGGTTAGCATTATTGATTTACTCTTTTATCTCTTTCATATCCCTTTATTATTGTGCATGTTTGTTGTTTTTATTTTTATTTTTTAACACAGTTTAGTTTCTGGTACAAAACAAGCTCCCAGATTAATTTTGAATATTCCCAGCACCAAACTAGAATCAGCCAATTCTTGAAGAAACTCTGAAGAATGGTGGACTCAACTATTTTAATAGAGAATGTTTACTTGCTTTGTAGAATGTTTCTTAATTTGAAATTCTTTGCTGCATTCTTATAACTATGCTCAGATTCCACATTACATGGAAGGCCCTGCAAAAGAAGTAAGGTTGTGTTTTTATTGGTCCATCATATCAGAAAGTACATGATATAGTTTTGTCCTATTACTGGTTTTGCTAAATTTGATAACTTAGTTAAATTGGTTTATGCCAGTTTTTCCCACTGAAAATCATTATGGAGGAAGACATTTTAAGAGAATGTTAATATTTTATTTCTCATCAAAATTTGATGCTTAATTTTAATATGTATTGATGACCCTTGTCTTAATCTGTTATTTCTATGTGGGTTGGAAAATTTTACTTTTATAAATCCATTATTTCTTTTGCATTAATTAGTTGACTAATTGACCTGGATATTTCTAAAAAATGATCCCCATTTATTAATCAATCTATCTGTGCCAGTATTTTGGTCTATCTGGTTATTTACTGCCATTTGCATCATTATTTATGTGTATCTTAATACTCTCTTAGCTCAAGAAAACCCTTCAGTTTGTCTTCTGTTTCCTTTTGACACTCACTTTAAGTTTTAGGAGGAGAGTGGCATGGGGTATTGAATTCAGGGCTTTCACATTAAGGCACATCCCTAAATTGAGTAACTCTTTCTGTCTCTCTGCCTCTGTCTCTGTCTTTCTCTCTGTCTTTCTGTCTCTTTTTCATTTCTTCTTTCTAATTTTGAGACACGGTCATGCCAAGTTGCCTAGGATGAGCATGAATTTGTGATTTTCCTGCCTTGGTCTCCCAGAGTGATGGGATTATTGGCATCCCTTGCTCACCTCCACACTTTTTATCACATTTTTTTCCTCCATGGTATGTAAGGAAAAAGGAAAGGGGACATTACTAGAACCTCTGCAGTAAGTCTTAGTCTCCTGCGAGCCATGGCAGCACAAGGCGAATTACAGGAAAGGTGGAAAAATGAGACTGAGAAGAAGCTGAGCTTTGGGTCTGATCAGTGCTGCTCTGGGCAGCAAAGATGAAAGCCCCTAGTTTTCTGCACCTTTTATTCAGTACTCAGTACATTGAGAGAAACAAATGTAACAAATGACTTGCAGAGAGTTCAATACATCCACATAAACAGGATGGCAACAGTCCAAGAACAATGAGGAACTGAGTAGATGTTTGTTCCTCCCAGGATGTTTTCAGTTCCCAGGATGTTTCTTGTCCTGGAGTATCACAGCATCACTGAATCATTGAGGTCTCAGTTGTGACCAGAGGCCAAAATGGAGTTATGTCTCAGAAATCCATAGCGGAGCTGTAGGCAAGAGAACGAGGCTAACTAAATGATTTTACCCTAAAATTATGTAGCATTGCTCCCAACAATGGTACAGCAGGATGTTCCAGCTTCATTTTGTGTTTGTCTAAATTATCCCTGAAATCATCTATTTCTTCAATGAGCTTGGGCTCCTTTTAATGGAATATGTTAGAGAGAAAGCATGATCTGGGCAGCAAGTATGTTCATTGATACTAGATTGTCATTGTTTCTAGGTTTTCTCATGAGACAGAAGTAGAATGAAGGCAAATATACAACAAATTTGCTATGATGTGTTTGTGACCCAGCCTTTCAATTCATAGGTTGAAATGTAATCACCAATATAGTAATATTTAGGAGGTAAGCCCATTGGGAGGTGATTATTTTATAAATGAGATTAGTGACTTTATAAAGGAGGCCTCAGAGAACTGCCAGGTTCTATTTTGAAGTCAGGGAAGGAGCCATCTATGAACCAGAAAATGGACCTTTATCAGGCATCAATTCAACTGATTTTTTATCTGAAACTTTCAACCCACAAGATCTTTAAGAAAGAAATTGCTGGTGTATATAAGGCACCCAGTATTTGATATTTTGTTACATCAACCCAAATGGATTATTATGGAATCTCACTTCTTTTTATATGCAAACACGAATTAAGCAGCTAACAAATGTGTACAAATTAGATGATCATTTTTTGTGAACCATTGTAGTGGCATAATTATGACAATAAAGCTGGATTGTCAACTACATTCGCTTGAGAGCTGCCCAGGGGATTAGTAAAGCATACTTCTCAGTATGTAAGAAGGTCATGGAAGTATAACTTTGGGTGCTATATCTGGACCTATCTCCTTCCTCCCTGTTAACTTTCCCTGGTTCCTCTTTGTCATGAAATGAGCAGCGTTGCTACACCATGCCTTTCTGTCATGATGTTCCTGCCTTGGAGCCAGGTAACCATGAACTGAATCCTCTGAAATGGTAAGTCAAATTACACCACTTCTCCTTAAGTAGTGGGTGTAAGAGACTGTGCCCTAGTGATGAAATGCACTTATAATAGGATTAAGTTTTGATAAATATAATGTTAGGTTTTTATGTTGTACAAATATCACATAGTCTACTTACACGTAGCTTGATGCTATAGGTTGTTCACTCCACCTGGCTTCCTGGTGCAATTATTAGACAGTAAAAAAAAAAGAGAGAAAGAGAGATATGACAAACATAAGATCTATGAGGCTGCTGCCAATATAACATACAAACAGTTTTAATGGTAAACTTTTTGATAAATAGAAACCATACACTAAAATAATGATTAAAAATATAGTATATACATAAATAAGAAAGTCAATTACTAGTATCCAATATTATGTATTGTAAATAAATGCATGTATTATACTTTTATATGATTGGTAGCAAAGCAGGTATCTTCACACCAATATCACTGGAAATACATGATTAATTCATTGCACTTCTGTATTATTACGGCTACAATACCTCAGCAAGATTTTTCTTCTCCATTGCATTCTTATGGCCCCACCATTTTATATGTGGTTCACTATTGACTGAAATGTACTTATGCTATGCATGACTGTAAATTCAGACAAGCAGTGTCAGTGAAAGTTAAAACTAATGAGCAAAATTTTGATGACAAGAAGTGTGTGATAGGCACACAACTAAATGCTGCATAAAGATAATCTATATTTACAATACTGCTAGCCACATGTTTTAGTTACTTTCTTCATCAATGGTACAAAATTCCTGACACCCACAAGTTAAAGGAGGAGAGATTAATTTTTGCTCAGCTATTCAGTCCATGGTCATCTGATTCTAAGGCAGAAATAGAATCAAAGAGGGGCATGGCATAGAAAAGGTAGTCTAACTATGGCAGCCAGTTAGTAGAGAGAGAGAAAGGAACCAGAGAGAAGATATATGTTTTCGGGTCAATACTCAGGGACCACCTCCAACCAGGCCCCATCTCCTTAACAGCACATACAGCTAAAGTCATCAATGGACAAATCCATTGATAAGTATAATACCCTCGTGATCCAATCACCTTCCGCATCATATGAAAAATTTGGAAAACATTTTGGATCTAGACCACAACAGCATGCTATATTTAAACTTTAAATATTTGCTTCTTTACCCTGAAAACCATGAATTCCTATCGATTCCTCCAGTTTCATTTCCACATCACAGGGCTTATTCTACTTCCCTTCCATGTTTTATTTCCTACTCTAATGATCAGAAATCTGACTCCTTTATCCACATCATATTTATATATAAACTTGGAGTACATATTCTAATTCATAACACTGAAAAACAAACTTGTTATCCAGAGTTTAAATTTTCTTAACAAATTCTTCTCTATGTATATAGATCTATAGACAAATCATTACTCAAATGCCACATAGTTCTGCTTCTTCCTCTTATGGCATCCAATTTATCTGCTTGCAATATATTTATTTCCATTTATCTTACACATCTTTCTTTTTTGCCCTTGTTGATTTTAATGTTTGTTTTGTGTAAAAGTAATATTTATCATCAAACACTTGAAACTACAATAAAGTGTATTACTCTGAATTTTCTAGGGATAAAATGGCATTGGTATGCCTTTAATAAAATGTAAAAGTTAAAAGAAAAAAGTTAAAACTTAAAATTTAGAAAAAATATAAATTAAGAACTTAAACTTTTAGTATTTACATTTCTTATTGAAATGAAAAAAATTAGTTACTACAGCATGTGACTATGTAATTGACATCTCAGTCAATTCAGCTTGAACTTATTATTAAGGTGTTTCTATAAATATTACTTTTTTCTCTTTGTTTCTTTTTTGTTTTTTTCTTTAATTGTGACACCATCAGGTCACTATAGCCAATTTAAAACTGACTTTAAACACCTGGATTATAAAGATAACAATTTTTAAAATAGATGAAGATATATTGTAAACTAAATTTGTTTGGTAAACATAAGCATTTAAAAAGGGATCTTTGTGCAAAATATTTGTAGGTTTTCTGCTACACTCGAAAGTTCATTGACCAAAGACACTTGAGAAGAAATTTATGTCTTCCGAGCATTTTCTATAATAAAATTCAAATAACTATAATAATGATAAAATTTGGTACATTACAAAACTTTGCTGGAATATATATTCTCCAGTTTTTATTTTTAACATAGCTTGAAATATAGCTTGAAACAAAGCAGCTACTCAAATATCTCACCCTAAATCCAGGTCTCTAACACTTGATCACAAACACCCCACATAGACCCCTTCTTTTTCTTTTCCTTCCAAGCAGTCTGACTTACAGATTTTCTTGTGAAGTAATTTAACCACAGCCTAAATTCCTCTATCAGTTCAACAGACTACTTCAGGTTTGCCTCTAACACAAATGAAAAAATTTGTGCATCAGATTTGTGTTTACTTTTTTTAATCTCTTCACTGCAATGTACACCCCAATAGGAAACTCCTTGTTCATTTCTGTATCTTAAAGTCTACTATTCCTCCCTTATTTTCTGATTTTTACAGCTAGAAAGAAGAGATGAGGATATAAGGACACACCCAACAATGAAAAATTTCCCTTGGATAGGTCTTATGACAGAAATAAGGGAAGACATGTCTTGAAAAAATTGCAAACTCTTATCAAAAAAAATTTGAATATTCATTGATTCAATTAATATGTACTAAGTAGTGATTACCACTCTTTACATCTCAAACCTTCTGGAGACCATAATAGTTTGAGAGGCAAAATACATGTGATATTTTCTTATAAACATGAAAAAAAATTATAGATGAAAGAGCAACTTAATTTAATATAATTTTAATAAGACAATTTGTGCCAATGTCAAATGAGGTGATCAATTAACAAAGAATAGGGATATTCAGAGGTAGAGATTATTTAAGGTCAGAGTAGTCACAGAAGTTAAGTGGTTAATTCAATATTTTTATGCTCAACCCTACTCTGACAATGCTGCTAAACACAATTTCTCTTATAATTTTTGGCATATTATTAAAATCAATCTCTCTCATCACCATTATTGTCTATATTATACATAAATTCATAGTTTTTATTTAATATTATAACTATACTAATATGTTGTATGCTAGTTCCATTAATTTATTCATCATTTAACAACTGTGCATTGGTGTCTGAGGAGGTAGAATGCAAAGCCACTATTGCAGTGCTTACTTCAAAACATCTATGAGAACAGAAATATTCTTTTTTTTTTTTTTTGCTACCGGTGATTGAACTCAGGGCCTTGCACTTCTGAGCCAGGCGGCGGCACCACTGAGCTAAATCCCCAGCCCAAGAGAACAGAAATATTCTAATCCTCGATCAGCTCACATTCCAACGGGGAGATATTTAGTGAAAAAGTAAAGAAAATGAGTTCATTGCTTGAAAATAAACTGGTTAACAAAAAATAAGACTACCTTAGAGGGAGTAAGCAAGTCATATTAGTGTATGATGGTCGTCTTCTAAGGATTTACATTTGATTGATCTCTGAAAAAAATCATAAATCATTTTTGTGAATTGCTAATGGAGGAGATTTCTAGATAAAAGAATATCAACTCAAAGTTCTAGGTATAGAAAAAGGCTTCTTAGTCTGAGAAAAGAAAAAACAAAACCTGTAGCCAGAAAATAATGATCCCATTGAGGAAGTTTATGAGAAGGCATTTTCCAGCCATTGAAAAGTATTAAAGTTTTATTCAAAGAACAATATTAAAGTGGTTGTAGAATTTTGACAGGAATAACTTATTATGATTAATTCTTATGAAGATTATCTGATTTTTGGAGAAGGAGCTCTACAAAGGACAGTGTGGAAATCGGACCCCAGTTAGGAAACAAGTGATTGCAGGAGATCAGAAGTGGGATAATAGTACTGGGACTAAGCTAGGCCACTGTGGGTAAGCAGTAGGGATGGCTTAAAACAGTCAGGGCCCACTTGAGGCCAAACTCATCAGGTGAATGCAGTTGTTTTGCAACTGGACGATGAAAATTGGATGTTGAGGGCACAACCACAATGTTCACTAGAGCATATATAAAAATATTTTCAGATAAAGAGAAAATGTTTACATTACTACAAAAGACAGAGCAATTACCATTGGTTGCATTTTTCATTTCTATATATATACTACTGATGGCTAAATTTGTAGAGATTTTAATGATAACACACAGCCCTCTACAGCATATGTGTCATAGGTTCACCACCATGGATATATATGTATAACTTTATAGATTGATCTCTTACTACAAAATGATCTACTTTATAAGGTGGGAACACCTATCAACCTGTTATTAGGTACTACTGTTCAAAAAAGCACAGTTACAGAGGATGATTGTAAATCTGAGAAATAATAAAACAAATAGTTTTGTATTTCTTTTCTAAGTCTGATTGTATAAAGACAATGTGATATAATTTTCCACTATTTGATATAGCACTACATATCTCAGAGGCCAGGGACTAAAGAGTTCAAATATTTATATATTTTCATACTAGCATACTATACTATTTATTTATTTATTTATTTATTCCATATTAGACATTTTGGTCTTTCCTACTGAAGTATTGATTATGGGCTGTATTTTTCACTTATTTTCGTCTCTTAAGTCAACTATGTATTTGGTATTAGTGAAAATTTTAATCTTGAATTTAAAAGTTATTTGTTACCAAAAATTTTGCCCAAGAGGTATACTTGTAAGCTTCTTTCATATGACACATCTCATGTGAATACACAAAATCTCTTTGCCAATACTCAGGATTAATGATCTAGGTTAGAAGACACTGAATTTGTATTTTTCCTTTCAAGAAGATATATTTTTTCTCTTTCTTTCTCTCTCTCTCTCTCTGTTCCTGTCAATTAACTACAAGAGAGTGTAGAATTAACAAAACTCTTGTAGTGCTACTAAAAACTAAACTTATTACTTGTGTCAAAGCAAACTAGCTATTAGAAGCATGTTAAAATAAAGGAACACTTAATTTTTAAAAAAGGAAACAATGTATTTTTCTTATTTTCAAGCCATTCTAACAATACCTGAAGTAACTGAACCAGAAATTTGCAGTTGAACTTCATCAAAAATAGTAATTAACATGTGGTCAATGATTTGTAGTTTTCATATTTTTGCCCAGGTTGCCAGACCTCATATAGACCTCATATGTACAAGGTGATAAAAAAACTGTCATGCAATTTTATCAATAAGAGCACAAAGGTCAGAAAAAGTAATGAACTTCAATACGCCACAGAAGAGTTCCAGCCAACACGTAAAGAATATCATATGCTCTCATACAAAGATTGGCATACAACTGCACTAATCACAAGGTCAGAAGTAGTTGCTGGGCTTGATCGCACATGCCTGTAATCCTAGCTACTCAAAAAGCTGACTTAGAAGAATGGCAAGTTCTATGCCAACCTGGATAACTTAGTGAGATCCTGCCTCAGAATAAAATTTACAAGGAGCTCAATGGTAGAACGCTTTATTGATGTTTAAATGTTTGTACCTCATGACAAGAAAGAGACATTTACTTTTTACCCAAAATCTACTAAGGGGTAACAAACCTGGAAATGGCAATAAGGGGAACAAAAATGGATATGGTACAAAATTTAATTACACACACACACACACACACACACAAGCAAACAGGTAATATAGATTACTACAAGTTATCCCCACAAACAGGGAAGAATTACCATTTTTTTCCCATTTGACTGCTTAGGAAATCAGGGCTCAAAAAAGTCAGACAACTTATGAAAATTCACAATATTACCATATAATGTTCATGCTGCCTATAATGTCATGCTTATCCACTGCATTATTCTACTGTGGGTGATGCATTTTATATGGAAAGAATAGAATAAAGAACTTGACTTCCATATTGCAAGTTTCAAACCTTCTTTAGATCACACAGCTTTTGTGCAGCAAATAGTTCCATTGTTTTCAAGACATTACTGGAACAGACACGTTTTTTTTCATTGTTAAGACCTGAAGGTGCCCAAACCATTTTAAGTACACCTGTTCCTTTTTCTCACATTCTGTAATTTGCATTTTTCTGCCCCGACTTTTATTTTTGGCAGAAAGAATAATCATATTCTTTATAGTTTCAAATGGCCCAGATTCACATTCCCGGGAAATTTAGTGTTCCCCAATAAGATATATTTGATGGAAATGTAACATATTTAATATACTTCTTTTATGTTTACTAATTGGCCATAGCCAAGGTTTTGCTAAGTAATGACCACATAACTTCAATACGGAAAAAGAAAATCTATTTTCTTGGTGAAATTGAAGCTCCTATGTAAATGAATTAAAAAGTCTCATAAACCCGCAGAGGAGGGAAATCATTTTCTAAAAAAGAAATCTGTAAACCTGTTTGCTTCCTGGGGAATATTTATATTAAATAATTATGAATATATGATTTTCAATTCATACTCTATATTTATACAATTCTTTTCCTAAAAGTTTTAGGACTTGTGAAAAAAAACTAACTTTGATGTGTCCAATTCAAAATAGTTTCATTTTTCCTACATTTTACATCTTTTCATATTCTGATTTATCTCTGCATTTAGAATTGCTGTTTTCTACAGCTTACCATTTAAAACTGAAATTACATTTAGGGAATATCTTTACTGAATATACGAAATCCCTAATTGTTATGTAAATTATTTTTTCTTAAGAATCGAATTTCTCTTTTAAAATTAAAGTTTTTAAAGCTGTTGAAATTCTATGAATTTTCTCTGTCTTTAACAAGTAAGAGCAAAATAATTCAACAAAAGGCATATTTATAGTGCACCATGAGTAATAGGTTAAAAAATAAATGCTTGGCACAAAAAAAGATACAAAAAAAGGGTACAGAGTTGATAGAAGAGAAAAATAATTTGATGTTAAATGTTCTATTCTACAGGCAACTCACAGCTGTAGAACTTTGTTTTAAAATGGAATTACATTAAAAAATAAGTTATTTACTACTACATTTGGAAACAATCTGTGGTATAGGATGAGAACTGGAAGGGATGGAGTGAGAAATCTGTTAGGAGTTCAAGTTGTGATAAAAAGCTCAAATGAAAGATTATTTTCATTTTCATTTCCCAATATAGAAACCCTTTGGTTTATTCAAGAGAACAATATTCAAAAACACCATATGAAGTGTCTTTCAATTCTTTATTGCCTTTTATTTTTCCATAGGAAGAAAGCACATAAATGTGATAATCTAATTTTTAAAAGACAACAGAAAGTTTATTTAAATTGGCAGTCCTTTAAAAATATTTAATAAAATATATGTAGAAAAAAGTGCATCTGTCAAAGATGTAGCTCTGAGTTTTTCAGTGACATTGCATACCCGTGTTATAAGCACATATATCAAGAAACTGAACAATTTTAACATCACACAAGTCTAAGGTTTTCCCCCTTTAAGTAACTGTACCTTTGCAGTCTGAGTTAAGTCTATCTTATGCCAAACTTCTAAGATGTTAAAGAAATAAACTTTATTAAAACATTCATGTATATTAACATCTATAAATATATATTAAAATTGTATAATGAACATATTTTGCTAAAAAGATTAAAAAGTTATTTCCTCATATTCTTGTCTAATCTCAATATGTTGAAATATTTATTTAGTAATAATTTAATATTTAGAAAAAAGTTATGAGTATTGTAAAGAACTGTGTCTTTTATGTAACAGTGAATTAATCTATTTTGTTCTATTTGCTTTATTTATATAACTATCCATCTACCTACATTGCTACATTACTTAAGTACATAAAAGTTGATGGTACTGTACTCAATTATTTCTTAATATAGGAACATGTATTTCCCAGAAACAATAATCATCTTTCAAAAAATAGCAGTCAAATTTTCAAAATCATGCTGAGTTTGGTGGCTCACACCTCTAATTCAAGATCTCAAGAGACTGAGGTAGGAGGATAGCCATGAGTTTGAGACCAGCCTGGGCTATATAGTGAGTTCGAGGTCACACTGAACTATTTAGTGAGATGCTGTCTCAGAAATAAATGAATAAAAATTTCAAAATCATGAAATTTCAAAGTGGTACAATAACTACTATTGAATGTATAGTTCATAAATGATTATGATCAATTTTCCTAATAATGTCCTTGTAAGCCCTATTAATTCTGGTTTAAGTCACAAAGTATGATCATGTATTACTTGTTTCTTTCATACTTGTAATCTAGAGATCTTCATTCTTTATGTCTTTGGGAGTTTTAAATAGTGATGATCACTGATTTTGTAGAATGGAATGTAGTTTGGTAAGACTAAAGCTTCCTTGTGACTGACTATATCTACTTTGTTCACTTTTTGCACAGTTCCACAGTAGCAATGTTGTATCCTTCCCAGTGCATCATATCTATGTTGTTCTTACGTAAATTGATGATGATAGCACATTGGATCATTTCACTCACACTCTGTGTTTCAGATTTCTTTAGCGTGAATTTACTATTCTACCTTTTGTAGTTAATATCTTGTGTAAATATTATAGATATATAGACAATAAACCTTCATCTGTCTGATTTCTATGTTCCACAATTGGATTTTTTCCCTGAACAATATTTCTTGAAAAACTGTGTAGTTGCTTACAGAGACAATTTTCTTTTTCATGCACACATATTACTGTATTCAATTTATCTTCTATGTATGGACAAATGAGTTTTGACATGATATTTTAACATTGCAAATAATACCTCATATAAGAACCTTGCATAGGGGCCAGGGATTTAGCTCAGTGGTTCTGCTGCTTGCCTTGCAAGCGCAAGGACCCGAATTCAATCCCCGGAACCGCCCCCCCCCAAAAAGAAAGAAAAGAATCTTGTATAATTTCTGGGTGTATATTGTAAAGATAAAGTTCTACAAATGAAATTAAAATGTCGAATAGTAGATACTTGGATACACTGCAAATTTTGACAAACTTTTCTCCATAAAGATTGCACTATTTATGCATTGCAGAAATAAAATAAGAGATTGCCTAATTCTCAAGACATTGTAATAAAAACAAAGTTTTAAAGTTTTTGTGGCTAATGAATTGTTATTTTCTTGCTGGTGAACATTTGTTTTATCATTATTTCTTACTGCATGCTATTCATTGTATATATATATATAATGCTTGAATTTGCACCTTTCACTAAAAATTGAATAATCTTCTACCATTGTTTCTTTATTTTTACTGCACCTTCATTTCAACTTCTTTTATTTAATGTTAATTACTAATATATATATATATATTTTTTTTTTCAATATTGCTGCACAGGTCTTGATTTTCAGGGTTTTTTTTTTCCTTTTCTCTTCTACTTTGAACAATTTTTATTGCTCTTTTATCAAGATCACTAATTCTTTCCCCTACCATATTTATCATCCTGTCATCTCATCCATTTAAATTATTTTCAATATTGAATTTTATTAGTTGCAGAATTTTTATTTCATTTTAAAAATAATTTCTACTGTTCATTTGTTTACCATTCTTTCATATGTTGAGAACATATTTTCTTTTTACAACATTAAGCACAATTTTTGTCACAATTTTTTTCTTGCTGCTAATTCTGATGTCTGAGTCATTTCAGGAGCATATGTTCTTTATAGGATCAGTAATTTTTATTTTATCCCATATATTGTGAGTATTACACAACATATTATAGAATCTATGTCCTATAGAGTTTGCTTTTTTTCTTATTTGTTTTTGTAAAGAATGAAGTTGCTTATAGTCAGAAAGTCTCACTTGGATATGTGCTCAAATTTTAGTTCATTTATTTCATTTTTAGATGACTGTTTTTGATATATTTTATGCATTCATAATGTGTGGCTGTTCTACAATGTTTAAAATGTATTGAAATTGTATGATAAGAGTCAGAGTCATTCTCCTTTCTGGCACTTTTGCTTTCCAGTACAGTGGATACCCCCAGGTGAAGGTTTTGTTGTTTATTTTTTGATTTCTTTGTTTTTTGTTTGTCTTGTGGCCTAAAGACTATAATTTTTCCAGCAAGAATTTAGAGCCTTATAGAGGAGTACGGTTTACCCTTACAATAAAAACCAGACAGACATTCTTCTAAGTCAATTCTCATTTGAATGTGCCTAGTTTTATTAAATCTCCATACCTTTTCCATTTTTCTAGTGTAAAAGTGGATTTACTTTTTATGACGTTATTTGTTCTTCTTGATTTGTAGAAATTTTTGTAGTATTCAGGTTACTACATAAGTTTCCTGCAAATCCTGCAACAAATGGTTGTTTTCCATCAATAACATTAGATCACATTCAAATATATAGGCTAATGTTTGCTGCTTAACCACCAGAACCATCTATGTACTGTGTGTTCTCCACACTACAGAAGCAAACAAGAAAAAAAACCAGAAACAAAACAAACAAACCTGATTCACTCAGGAAGTAACCATAATGTAATAATGTGGCTTTTTTGATGTAACATGACTGGGTTGGAAACCCAGTCAAATGAATATTATAAGCCCTAAAACCTCATAATCACAAAATAAACATGATCACACTTTTCCCAAGTAATACAGTAGTGAATATATAAACTGTCCTGTCCCTACTTTTATTTGCAACAAAATTGAGGTTCCATGAGGTGAGATTGGCTGAGATCACTTGTTAGGCCAGCACCAAGATTATGACAGTAATCTAATTTCTTATCTATCAATGAAAAGAAGGCCTCAGACATATGTCTTCCAATGGTTCATAAAGAGTAGGCAGATACGGGTTTCAAAAGATTTAACTATATCCCTAGGTTCAGTCTTTTTCCCAGTAGAAGTTGTCCTTTTTTAACGTCCCTGAAATTTTCTCATTTGTGCCTACTATCTAAAGACAGTTTACATTGGGTTCAGTCTGATACTGTAAGACAGAGCACAGAGCTGTCTGAGATTTTCTTTTAGGGTGCCTCTCTGATTAAAATTCCAAATGCTAAAGTTGGAGTCTCTGGTATTGCACACTATTGTTTTTTGTTATTTTTTTCATCTTCTGTCTAACAGCATTCTTTTTACAGCTGGGCATGGTGGCACATGCCTGTAATCCCAGCACTTGGGAAGTTCAGGTAGGAGGATTACTATGTGACTTAGAGGGCAGCCTGGGCTGCATAGTGAGTTCAAGGCCAGGCTGAACTGTATAGTGAGACTCTGTCATTGGAAAAAAAATTAAAATAAAAATTCTTTTTAAAAAGACAAAAAGATACTATATTCCTTTTCATTATTTTGAAGAAATAAATTTTAGATACAGGTACTAGCTGTCTTCTGCAGCTGAACATTTTCATATTTAAAAACCACAATTTAAAGAAAACAGTTTTAACATTTTGCTGATCTCAAATTGAAAGGGTATTTTACTCTCAAACTTAGGACACTTTAAAAACTTTTAGAATATAATTTAGAGTATCCCAAAGTCAAAAGTCAATCAACCTGAATGATGATGTTGGTAGGAATGATATATAATATATTACAAATATTAAAGAATTTTCAGCACATAATAATCAATAATATTTTAACATACTAACAAGGGAGAGCTATTCAAAAGAGGAATCAAGAAAGCAATCTTAGTTTGGCCTTGTGGTCAGATGCTGGTAGCTGTACCCTGCTCCTTCATGCTTGCCTACCTGCTTGCATCCAGTAGACCCTGAGGGCTCCCCCCTTCACAGGCCTACAGGCTGCCAGCTTGGCTGTGCAGGTGCCTGTAGCAACAGCATCCCCCTCCCTGCCCCACCTCTGGCCTCTTGGGTGTGCACCTACCCAGTTCCACACTACAGAGGCACAGAGGGGCATAAAGGCCATTGTCCTGAGTTGCAGAGGTGAACAGCAGAGAGAGGGACTCTTTAAGGCTCCGTGATGAAAATTGAAGCCCACTGGGAGAGTGAGGATAATCTCTGCAATATAGGCACACCAGACTGCCATACTTGGTTAATTGGAGGGATAACCACCTCCCCTTTGATCCTGGACTATTTTCAGGGGAAGGACAACTGGAACCTGTAGTAGAGCCTTGCAGAGTTCTTCCCTGTGGGAGGGTGGGGAGCTCAATTTGGGATTTGCAGTGGGAAGTCTGTGTGACTCTCACAGGTCTGTGACAGGCTTAGTGGGACTCATTGACTTATAACTGACAGTACCAAAAACAAAAATGAAAAGACAATTAAGCAAGTCACAAATCCAGGCTTCCACCCCCCAAAAAGGCAATTTCTGGGGAAAATGAGGTGGAAAAGTCTGATAATCAACCACCTGGATACCCTGAACTGATATCACAGGAAGTAACAAAACAGATGAATGAGGCTCTACAAAAATTCAAAGCAGAAATAATCTCCCAGATAGCTACAGAGATGGTGAGCGGAGTGAAAGACATAATTAGAGGCTCTAGAACAGAAACAGATAAAAAAATAGATGAGCTCAGAAATATGGTAGAAGTCATGAATGCCCAGCATAAGAAAGAAATAGAAACCATGATTGCCCAACATAGGAAAGAAATGGAATCCATGAAAGAAATTCCAACAGATATTCAGGAGATTAAAAATTTCATTGTAAGCATGCAGAGAAGATTGAGGGAATCTGAAGATAGAATATTAGATGTAGAAGACAGGATTGTGGTTAAGGATCATGAAAACAAAGATTTCTTAAAAGTAGTAAGGGACCACTAGAAATCAATCCAGCAGCTGCTAGATGATGCAAGGAACAATAACATAAGAATGATAGGAGTCCACGAAAATACAGGAGAAAATACAATTGACATAAAAAAAAACTGTTCACAGAAGTAATAGTAGAAAACTTCCAAGACAAAGGAGGAGAATTGGACATTCAGACAAGTGAGGCATATATAACTCCAATTAGCCATGATCAAAAAAAAAATCTATGCCTAGACACATAATAATTAAGATCCCAGAAACCCAACAGAAGAACAAAATCCTACAGGCAGTTAGAGAAAAGAATCAAATCACCCCTAAAGGAAAGCCAATAAGAATCATGGCAGACTTTTCAACACAAACCCTTAAGTCAAGGAGAGCCTGGAGTCAAGTATTACAAGCCCTACAAGAATATAACTTTCAACCTAGACTGTTGTACCCTGCAAAATTATCTTTCAAAATCAATGGGAAAATAAGATACTTTTATGACAAAGAGCACCTGAGAAATTTCATGAATACCAAACCAGCACACCAAACAATCCTAAGCAATATCCTAAAAAAGCCCAATGAAGATCACAACTCCATGAGACCCAACAGAGGGAAGCCACCAGGCAAGGTAAGAAACTAAAGGGAAAGGAAAAAAAAAAGAAAAGAAATAAAAGAATCACCAATAGTAAAACATCATGACAAGGATGAGTCAATATCTGTCAATTATAACTATCAGTGTTAATGGTCTCAATTCACCAATCAAAAGAAATAGACTG
>NW_004624735.1:35919220-35963318 GCF_000247695.1 Heterocephalus glaber
CCCATTTGACCCAGCTATTCCCCTGCTGGGTATCTTCCCCAAAGAATTAAAAGAATCATAGCACAGTGATATATGTGCACCTATGTTCATAGCAGCACAATTTGTAATAACTAAAACTTGGAAACAGCCCAAATACCCATCAACGGGAGACTGGATAAAGAAAATGTGGGTTTTTTATAAAATGGAGTACTACTCAGCCCCTACTCCATCTGTCTCTGCTTTTTAATTTTTCTTATCTGCCTTTCTTTTTCTCTGTTTTTCCTCACCAACTTCCTTCCTTCTCATTTCACTTCTACATTAATTCTTCTGCATTTGCTCTATAATCTTTGACTTCATACCTCCTCAGAAATTAGGAACTAGACAGGTATCTCACCCACATCCCAGATGTGCTGAGACAGTGTTGTAGGTTGCCAAGAGACTGAAAAACATAGCCAGAGTCAGTTTGTGAGAGATAAGGTTTATTAAGGTATCAACAGGAAAGGTTAGGGTTAAGCCTTCTCTCTGGGCTGGGGATGTAGCTCCATGGTAGAGAACTTGCTTAGCATGCAAGAGACCCTGGGTTCCATCCATAGTACTACACACACACACACACACACACACACACACACACACAAAAGCAAACTTCCCTCTGCTCTATTTTAAGGTAGAAAAACAAGGTCAGATAATTGAGGGACCACACCCAGAGTCACAAGATGCACTTAGCATACTGCTACTTCCAGTCCTGTGTACCTGCCCAAGGGACAGACAAGAGGATCTTGCAGCATAGCCAAGCCCTCAAAGGCCTCCCCTTGTCTCCTGCTAGATGACCTCAGCAATGTCCAAGGTGGAGGGGCATCCTCTTTGTTATAGGCTTATATCTAGATGTACCCTCAAAGCCTCATGTGGTCATAGGTGGGGCTTTTCAGAGGTGGCTGGATCTAGGGTGTGTGATGCTAGGATTAAAGGTGCCCCACCTTAGGAGTGACTCCCACCTCCAAGGGGGAGTACCCTGCATAGAGTATAATGGACAGAAAGAGGGCTGCTGCCATCACTTGCTGGTTGTTGTTTCACTACTTCGCTGTTTCCTGTCTTGTTGCCTTCTGCCTGCCATGAACTGTTTCTCCTCTGCAATGCCCCTCCGCCATGCCACACTGCCTTGGAGCCAGCCAACTATGAACTGAAACCTCTATAAACTGTGAGCTACACAAACTTTTCCTCCTTTACCTTTAGGTGTTGGGTGTTTTGTCTCAGCAATGAGAAAAGTAAATGAGACACTCTTCTTCATTCAGCAGACTTCCTGCCTTGGCTGCAGAAAAGCTATTTCCCAACCAGAAACTAGATTCAAAAGTAGTTAACCTCTCAAAGGATGGGAAACATCCTTTTCCCAAACAGTGAAAATGTACATTTCTCTCTGCTCCACTTAGCTTCTAAGCTCTAGCCCCAGGGAGTGGCACCCTACATCAGGGGAGTGATAGAAAAGAAATGATGGAGTCCAAAGCCAGCTGCAGAGCACACAGCAAGACTCACGTCCTCCCTGCATCCAGAAAAGAAAGTAACAATGGGAGGAGGAGACAGTGAGATAACACAAATTCCTGTTGAATCTGTTGGGGATGGTGCCAGCAAGACATTAGGTGCATTCCCAGGAGGAAGGTGAAGTTTCCCCAGGTCCCACCTTCCTCCCATCTCTCTGCTTCCTAAACACTTTGCACATGCCAGTGTTGTTAGCATCACAGGAGTATCCAGTAATTTCCAGTTTACCTAACTATGACTTGCTTGAGCACGAAGCTGGTAAAGAGTAGGCAGTTGGATTATTTTAATTGAGAGTAAGTGAAATTGAGTGAACTTTAACACAACTATAACTCAATGTTTAAATATTCCTAAGTTTGGGGGTGAAGAAATACAGTGGTATAATTCATGTCACAGACCAAAGCAAATTTCTAAATTGCTTTCTCCCCTTCCCCAAGATGGGAAAGGAGGAATAAAATGAAAGAATGGAAATGTCCAGTTGTCTTCCTGTTCTTGGCTACCAAAAGATGGGCTGAGAAGGGTGGGTCCATCTTCATGAGATCATACGGGTCAGTGTTGGCCAGGCAAGTGTTCTGGGGGGCAACAAAGAACCCTGCTAATTAAAATGAGATAAAGGTTTGGATAGGAGCCCAAAGAGAAGAGGCCCTGAAAATGGGGAGCAAGGAGTAGTGGGGAGCAATGGGCAACTGTGCAGGATCACTGGCAACTCTGCCAGCACCCCTTATGATAGAATCCTTGACTCTCCAAAGCCTTCAGAAAAAGAACACATGCCTGAAATGAGGCACTGTCCATGGGAAGCTGTTAGAAGCCATAGAAATGTTTGCCTCAGTTGTGGCCAGAGTTCGGGTGGGCCGGAGATGAAGTTGGGCAGGTCCAAAAGGTGGCCAGGCACTGCTGAATATGAGCTAAGTCAAAACATACGGGACATTATCCTGGCTCTCTGCATCATCTCTTTCCACTGTTCACAGTTTGAATGAGACAGGGTACTCAAGAGGGACCAAAGCCCATAGGACTCAGGTATGGTTGAGAGGAAAGGAGCATATGCAGGCTGCTCTAACCAGCTTTCCACCTAGGACTCTGGTTTCATTCTGGGTCAAGACTGGGTGAAGACTCAGGGACCAAAACTAAGGACCATTCCATTCCACCAGGGCCACCAAATAACATCTGCAAACACCACTCACAAACTCTTCCCCCAGACACATTCCAGAAACAATTTCCCATAGATAGACACAACATGGCCATCTGGTTGCAGACTTAGGGAATACTTTGCTTCATTCACAAATGTCTCCCTATCTCTCAGAGGGCAAAGCCCAGGTTTTTAGATGAGTCAATATCAGAGGGTGGCTACTCCTGCCCATGTTCCCAGTTCTAGAGCCTCCATACCCTGGAACAATCCCTTTCAGCTGTTTGCAACTGCCTGAATCTGACTCTGGCATCTTCTCTCCACCAAAGGAGAAGCAAGAGAGATGGCAGGGCTAAAGGAAGGTGCCATGGTGTAAGAGGAAGATGTTCCAGAATGGGCCCTGCAGATACCAATTTCCACATCTGATGAAACAGATATAAATCTACCAATATTCTTACAGGCATGTTCTATGGATATTCTGACAAAATGTAGGTCAAAATGCTTCAGAAAGACCAAAAGATTAAATATAGCTTAGGTGGTGATGGCAGCATAAAGATGACAAGAACAATGATACCTTGTTCCAACTCTCCAATTTGTAGAAGATAGAGGATGAGAACCGTCGTCCTCTCCTTCTCCTTTCCCTTCCCCTTCCCCTTCCCCTTCCCTTTCCCCTTCCCCTTCCCCTTCTCCTTCTCCTTCTCCTTCTTCTTTTCTGGTACCAGGAATCAAACTAACTCAGGACCTCATGCTTGTCAGACAGGTACTATGTTACTGAGCTACATCCCTGGGCTTTGGTTTGTTTTTAATGCTAATCTCTTTAGCAAATATGTTTTAATTTGCTCCAACATTTCACATTAGCTTTCTGCTCTGTTCTCTCCAATTCTGACTACAGATCTGAGTAAATGTTTCCAGCAATATTCATAGCCCATATGTTCGGCTACCTTGAAATTTCCTCCACCAGATTAATCAGGATGCTATCCTTAATCTCAGTTGCCTGCAAAGTCTCAGGATATGGGAAAAGTATAAACAGTGTTTATGCTAGATGATAACATACGTGGCCTGGAGTCTAACTGCAAACAGAATTCTTGTTCCAGGCTGAAAATTACTGAGGCTGGTCTCTACCCTTTATGTCTATCAACATTCTTGTCTTCTGAGGTCCAACCACAAATCTCTATCAAGCTCATCTTACAGTATTCTAGGGATTGTATAGCCTCTATCTCCAAGCTTTCCAAGAACTAATTTCCAAGAACTAATTTTCCATGAACTAACTCCAAAGGCTTCAAATGATATGGTCAAGTACAATCATAGCAATAACCCCATTTCTCTGGTATCAAAATCTGTATTAATCACTTCTCTGTTACTAAAACAATAACCTCCACAACTTAAAGGAAGAGAAGTGTATTTTGGCTCACTGTTTTTAAAGATCTCAGTCCATAGTCAGCTGGCTCCAGTGTAGAAAGAGCAGGGTGGAAGTTTGGGTGGAAGATACGAATCCATTTCCTGCTAGTTAGGAAGCAGAGAGTGAAAGGAGGGGCCAGGGAGTCCACAGTTCACGGTCCCAGTAACACATTTCCAACCAGTCCCCATGACTTAACAGCGCATTCAGCTACTAAATTTAATAGCAGAGAATTCACTGATGGGTACAGCATCCCCTGATCCAATCACCTTTTAAAAGCCCCATCTCTGAATACATGAGGTTTTAGGGGGACATTCTAGATATGAACCATAACAGGTTGACTTAGGTTACAATTTACCAGTGAAAAGAAATTTTAATATGCTCATTTTAATAGATGAGCAAAAACTATAAAACTCTTATAAAAACTCTTAGCAAACTATGGAAGAAGGAACTAAGATTATCTATCACAAATCTATTCCAAGCATAACTTAAGATTAAATATTAAAATATCTCCATTTATAACCAGGACTATAAATTGTTCACTATTAATGTTTTAAAATATTGCTCTAGATGGCATAATTTTTGCAGCAGGCAACTAAGAGGTAATTGAAAGAGATTATTTTTTGAAAGTACCATAATTTTGTATAGTTAATATAATTTTTATAGTTATATTGATTACAATTAACTGGAGAGTTAAGTAGAGTGATAGATTTAAAAGCCAGTGTTGATAAATTAATTGTATTGCCATGGACCAATAACAAAAAGTGAAATTATAAATAAAAAAGGTAAACATGATTTATGTATTTTTGAAAGTATGAACTATCAAATACATATTAATAAATTTATAATGGATGTGAAAAATCTCTAGAGTGAAAATTAATCTCAATAAACAAGCTTCATTCAGAGACAATAAAGAACTGTCAAATAAATGGAGAGATATCTATAGTTACAGGTTGAAAAACTCAGAAGAATCAGTTCTGTATACCATTTGTCTTGAAATTTCATTTTTCAGTGCAACTCATATATTATATGACTACTGTCATGCATGGAGTTTTTGTCTTTGCTTGCATATATTTTCAAAATAATAACCAATGAGTACAAAAAGTGTACCATTGAACTGACCCACATAAGAATGTAGAAAACACACACACACAAAGAAATACACACCCACATACACACATCTCAAACATTCACTAGGTACCTCACTTTACCAAGTACAACAAGGGCCATATTCATCTAAACTGGTGTTAACTTTCTGTCTGATTTTAGGTAAACCTTTTTCTACTTCACAATAACATACAAATCGAAAGCATTCCAATTCTTATATCCACAAGTAAACTGCAGGAATTTTTTAATGTATGCTGTCACATTTTTACAATATTGTGTATTTGTAACCACTTAACATGATATGCAACCTTTTAAACTAGGTTCTTACATATTTTTTATGTATTACTCATGTTGTTAAATGTTTCCCTTTAGATGCATTTTTCTCACACCCCTTTGGTTTCCACTGTTAATTTTCACAGAATAGAAATTTTTAGATGCAAATGTGTTGTTACTCCTTACCTGTATTGCAAAGATTTTTCTTTGCAAACTTTTCTGTAGATTCAATGGAATTTGAATTAAAATCTTAACAGGGTTTGCATGCATTTGTATGTGTGGCATGCAGTTTTAAATTTATGTGGAAATGTAAAAGGTCCATACTTTATTGAAAACGAAGAACAAATTAGAAGGCCATTCTACCTGACATTAAATGTTATTATAAATCTCACATGATTAAAAGAAATAAAAACTTTTCAAGAGAATGACAAAAAGACTAAAATATCAGAATTAAAACTAGGAAACATCATATAATATTTGACAAATTAAAGATGTGCTTCTCTAGATCTATTTATCATAAACAGGAATTTTAGTAAATGACAGTAAGAAATTAGGTATGTACTGGAGATAAATATAACATTTAACCTCTATAACACATTGTAATTAATTACTTAATAATTAAATTCAGGTATTTTAAAAGTAAATTTATGAAGCTTTTAAGCACGTTAGTAAAATATCTTTATATTCTCAAATAGTAAATATATTCTTTTAAAAAACCCAGAAAGTTTGAGTTATAGTCTAAACAGTTTGTTCAACTTCAATTAAGAATTCTTTTAATCAAAAAACTATTATAAAAGGCATTTTAAAAGTCATATAGTGAGAAGTAAGATTTGGAACACATATAACTGACAATTAGACTAGCATGAATAAAGAACTCATATAAATTAGTAAGGTAGAGACAAACAACTTGCTAGAAAAATGTAAACTATTTAAACAGATACTTTACTGAAAGATACTGCCAAAAATGTATTAAAAGTATTAAAACAAACAAACAAAACATTTTTAGTAATCAAAAAAGCATTTTAAAATAACAGCGAATAGTATATTACAAATAAGGGCAAAATTAAAAGTCAGTTTTACTGATACTGATTTTAAATACAGATAGCCTTTGACTTTCTTCCAGTCTTTCTCTTTACAATGGTGTGAAAGTGACAGGCATTCAGTAAAAATAATACTACAAATATTGAATGTTGATCTTTTCCCTGGCTGGTCATGATATTCTCACATGATACTGGCCAGAAGAAGTAGCAATCTGCAACTTCCAGTCACTTACCAGATCATGAGGGCAAATAAACAGCACTCTGTTGTGTACTGTGCTGCTAGACTGAGATGTTCTGTCAATCAGGTATATGAAATGGATATTTTACCATTTCAAAACAAAAAATGCTGATCAGGATATTGGGAAAAAGGAAACCTCCATTAATACTGGGAATGTAAATTAGTACAACATCTATGGAAATTGGTATGGATATCTACCAGAAAAAAATTCTGAAAATAGAAATGTCATTTGACCAACTTACACTTTTACTGGGTATATTCCCCAAAGAATTAAAAATATCATACTATAGTGATACACGTATACTAATGTTTATCACTAAGCTTGGAAAATAGCCTAAATGCCAGGAAGGAGACAAAGATATAAAGAAAATGTGGTATAGATACACAATGAAACATTATCTCTGGCCATAAATAAAAATGAAATTAAATCATTTGCAGAAAAACAGATGTAACAAGACCATAAGACTAAGTGACATGGCAGACACAGAAATGTAAATATCACATTTCTCTTATATGAGAAATCTAAATTATAAATACATAAATGAATAGTAAATAAAGGCAGTGTGAAAGGAAACAAAAAGGCAGACTTTTGCAGATGGGGAAGTGGAGGTTAAGAAGGTACGGGTAAAGAGATAAGAAAGGATCAAGATATATTACATGCATGCATCAATTCCCAAAACCAAATATCACTATTCTATGTTGCATACACACATCAATAAAAAGTTTAAAAACCTTGTTAGTTTAGAAGCATCTAGGGAGATATGTATTTCATTATATGAAAAACTATAATTTTTAATATAAATTTAAAGGTCTGTTTAAATATATTTTATAAGAACTGCTCATATTTCTTGTTAAAAGCGCATATTTACAGATTATTTAAAGTGTCAGGAATTACTATTCAATAAAAGTAATTAAAAATAAAGATAAATATGAGTAATAAAAAGGAAAGAAATGTCACACATTTGTTCATTGGCAAAGTATATGACTGAACACATAAGAATATATGATTGTTTAATTCATGGACACTAAGAGGATCCTCTGAAAGATGTTAGTATAATAAGAGAGTGCAGTAAGAGTAGAAAGTAGTATTAATTATTAAACTTTTAATAGAGATAATAACCAGTTAGAATTAATAAACTGATAAAAAGTTCCATTTATACTCAATTCACACATTTACTTGATCCCATACAAATTTAAAAAGAAGAGCTTTGGGAAATTAGATTAACTACATCCACAATTCATTATATGGTATTTATATGTAGTAAAAGCCAAAATAACCTAAAAAATAAAAGTAATGATAAGAAACTGCATATAATGAATATTGAAATATTATTATAAAATTAGTTAAAATAGTGGTATTTGTGCATGGATAAAGGAAATTCCAGACATAGGCTAAATATACATCCCAGAACTGGTGAATGACAGAGATAACTTACCAGATAATTTGGTAAAACTCAAATTATTTAATAAATATTTGTATAATCTTGGAGCTGTAAGAAAAAGTTGAAAATGAGTATAATAAGAATTAATAAATATGAATTTATGCTGAAAGATATAATTAAACTTAGTAAGAATCTATAATAGTACAGGAAAAAGTAATGAAATAGAGTAATAAAAAATGTGGAAAATTAAGATCTTTAATGTGACATAAAGCCCAAAACAATGTAGCAAATTTATAGATTATAATAATGGAAAAGTAAGATAAAAACAATGTAAATAAATAAAATACAAACAGCAATAGAAAATATGTGTAATTCATTGCATGGAAAAGGAGAAATGTGTATCATAAATAAGAAGATATTTACAAAAATACAGTATTTATGTAAATATGAAATAACACAAAGCTAAAATACAAGGGGTGATATAAAATATGGTGGATATTTAAAAAAATTATTACATTAAAAGACACATTTGTATTAATCTCCTCAAAATACTCTCCCTCACTTTGAACACACTTATTCCTTCTTTCTTGCTACTTTCTGAAGCAGTTCTGGAAGTCCTCTTTCATGAGTGTCTCTATAAGGTGTGATAAATATACAGTGAATGCTGCTGCTCTAGGTCAGCCAATAGAAAAGGCAGGCTGGTAAAAACATAATGGTGTGTCCTATTCCACTTCATCCAGTGGATATGGCACTGTGTGACTTCTGGCTCTTCCCCAAAGTGAAAATGACCATGAAATGTAAATGCTTTGAATCAATTCTGGATATTAAGGCAGTCACAACAGTGCAACTGAAGACATTCATACAAAACAACCTCCAGAAATGCTTCAAAAAGTGGCAATAACAATAGTATAAATGTGTTTTAAATAAGGGAGACTATTTTAAGGAGTATTATTGACATTATGTCTTTTACTGTAATAAATTTTTTAAACAATAAATATTTACTATATTTTCATTAAACCTCATATATGAAGATTATTAATAGAAAAAGAAATATAAAGCTTCCTTAGACAAGTTGAAAAATGGTCAACCTTTCTCATATTAAATCCAAATTAGAAACACTCATAATTTTTTTAACCTGTTTGATTATGAAACAACTTTGGGCAAACTATTGTGAGGGAGAAGGTATATTTTCATGGAAATATAAATTGGTGCATCTCTAAAGGGAAATTTGACAGGACTGATAAATTACAAAAGCAATCATCCTTTGAACTGCCAATTCCATTTATAGAAATAACCCCTATAGGGATCACATGTTGAAGTGACATGGAGCACTGCTTTCAAAAAATTTGGCAACAATCAAAATGTCCATCGATAGCAAGCTGGTTAAATAATTTATGCTGTATTCACAATGGACTATTGTACAGCTGTAAAAATAAATGTACAAGCCCTTATGGAGCAATCCTCAAAATGTATTTTAAATTAATTTTAAGTGAATAAACAAAAGTGCAGAAAGGTGATTACACCCAGTCATTTTCCAAAAAAGTAAAAATTGTGTGTCTGTGTGCATGTGGGTGGCTGTGTGTATAGGAGAGAGAATATGTGAGTGATTATCTTTGCAAGATTATATAAGAAATCAGAAAGCTGGATCCCTTTGAAGGAAATAACTGATTGGTTAAGCACTGCAATAGAAAGGAGAATTTTGCAATATATTCACATATGTATTTTGAGTTTTATAAAACAGGAGAATGTTTTATCCATTTCATAAGTAAATGCTATGTCTATTAATTGCATAATAAAATTTTAATGAAGAAAGAATAAAATAAAGAAGGCAACTAGAAAGGAGGAAGGAAATTCATAGTTTCATTTCTGTTAGATAATAAGGCAAAGATTTACTCAGAGTACAGTATGATGCTGAATTATAAATTCAGAAGAAAAAACTAGCTATAAATGGCAGCAGATTTAAAGAATTTCATTGTACATTTGTTGAGCCAAATTGTAACCACAATTTGCAAACAGCTCTTTGGTTTAAGAAGCTCTTACGTAAATGCTTTTCTTTACTAAGCAGTTATTGTATTTTCAATTTTTAAGGAAGTTAACCAGAACCTAGCAAAGGTCAAATGGCACTAATGTGATAAACAAATTAGTTTTTAAATCTAGGACTTTTGAATTTACATTTCATACTTGTTACATCCAGACCACCCCATTTGCTTAAACATGGATAACCTTGTCTACTTTATAACCCCACACATCTCCGGCTATAGAATTTTGAGACAATCATTAAAAGGTATCAATGAATAGGAGAATGATTAATTGAATGGATGCATAAAGAAATGAGCAATGACTGGTTTAAGGGCACTAGATAAAATAAAATTAAAAATTAGATTGTGTTAAATGTAGGAAAAAATTTAAATTTAAAAGTAAATCTAATAGGAATGATGCAATCTTTCTGAAGGTAAATTGGACCATTTCAAAAGCCTTAAAATAAATTAACTCAGCAATAAAGGGACTAGCTGGGTCAAATGGAATTTCTATTTTTAGTTTTTTGAGGGATCTCTATACTGATTTCAAAGCAGTTGTACTAGTTTTTATTCCCATCAACAATATAGAAGGGTTCTTTTTTCCCTTCTTCCTCAATAACATTTGTTATTATTTTATTTGTTGATAATGTGATATATATATATATATATATATGAATACTACTCTACCATAAATAAGGATAAACTTGAGTTATTTGTAAGAAAATGGATGCACCTTGAGACCATAATGTTAAGTGAAGTAAATTGGACACATAAGCTTAAATATCATATGGTTTATTTTATATGAGAAACCCAAAATATAAATACAGAATAAATAAAAAAGAATAGGAAATAAGGAGATAAATCTTCTTTCAAAAAGAAAGGGAAGAAAAGATGGAGGAATGGGAGAGAGAGAGGAGGGAAAGAGCATAGAAAAAAGAATTGATGGGAGTTTTGTGTATACACCAAGTCCCCACAAGGAATGCAATCATTACGTACTGTAGACATATGTTAATAAAAAGTAAAAATTGAAAAAAGAGAAAATATTTAAGTAATACTGAAGACTGGTGAACAAGACATCTGTTCATATTTGCCAAATGAATATTAATGTAATAAAATGCTAGCGTATAAATACAAATGGATATATTAATCTGGCAATTTTGCTTCCAGAAATTGTTACCTTAGAAAATAATTAGATGAGTGTAAATATTGTGCTTACAATTTTGCTTAATGTACAATTACTTACATAATAAACTTTATGATTATTTCCAGTAGTACGGATTAAACTAGGTTCACTACTAAAATAAAATGAATGAGCACAAATTTTGAGTTTTTTTAATTTTTCATTTTTTTGCTTCCTATTTTTCACATGAGCTTCCATTCACAGAGGTTAAAATATTCAAGATCTTCACCAAATTTATTTTTGCTTAGAATTTTTTGAAATGTTTGACAGCTCCACATCAGTCATCTATTTAGTCTTTAAGTTTCTCAAAGTTTAATGCCTTTGAGCACCAGTGTTTGTTCAAAGCTGAGTGCAGAGCTTCTTTGGTAGCCTAAAGATTTAATTGGGATCAGAAGCTGTATTTGAAAGCATCACCATGATCTCTTTCGAGTGTGTTTAAGATCAAAGTGTCCCTGGCCTTGCTTTAAGCTCAGGGCCTAAAGATCTCACTATCAATTAAAGAGTTCTCGCTCCACACTCAGTAGAGTCCTCCACTGCTCCAAAGCATACATCTAAGGGAATTCCCAACACACAAATTTAGTGTTCCAAATAGCCACTATTTATGACAGAATTCATTCTCTTCTGGCTCTTCCAGCAAATTGGAAAAAAAAAAAAATCCTCCTGATACTCAGTGTTATCTGAAACCTTAAAAAAAAAGTCAACAATTTTTGTGTTGGATAGAATGCCCTGTAATTGTGAGTCAAGCCTTTATCCTTTTAAGATCTTGGTCATAATACTTTATCTCTCACATACTCTCTTGATACAGTTCTCTCTTTGTAAGCACATCATCACTAAAGAAAAGTTCTTATGCCCTGGGTTAACAGTAGGCAGCATAAGGATACAGCCATATATTTTTTAAAATGCCTAGCAAAATGTGTACTAAATCACATAAAGTTGCATAACACTTGGGTTTTGCTATACGGTGGTAAAAATTGTGGCTTTTTCATGGCTATGTCATATGGACTGACCAGATGTAAAAACAGCTTCAGAGATTGCTAATTGAGGATTCAGTTCAATAATTACTAGGAGCAGTATCATGTGTACAAAATTTTAAAAAGCAGATTTTGTCCTTGGGAAATGTGAGAGGACAGAGCTCACTTACTTCCATCTTTAAACTAGAGTGCCTTACTTTGATAAATAAAGCTGTGACATGGATTCAAAATGAGTGACATTGAATCACTTTCTGCATTATTATATGCACATTTAAAAAATAAATTTTATTGTATTTATCCACCCCCCCAAGTCCCCTTCACTCCCTATATACAAAAGCTTTGTTGGAGAAAAAATCCTGAAAATAGAAGGCAAAAATATATGCACATTTTATTTATTTATTTGTTTGTTTATTGATTGATTGATTTATTATTCCAGTACCTGGAATTGAACTCAGGATCTTTCACCACTGAGCCACATCCCCGGCCCTGTATACCCACATTTTAATAAGATGAATTCATTGTTAATTTATTAAGTGTTACCTTGAAGTGCTGGTAACACATAGCCCCATCCCCCCCTATAAAAATTGTCAGTTTCTTGGAGAGAGCACAAAAAGTGAGTAAAGTAAGATCTCTTTGCTCTGCTTTGCTTAAAGAGCAATTTAACTTACTCTTTGATACTAAGTGATATCTTTAATCTTGTTCATATTAAGTCATGTTGACAGAGGAAGGAAAACTTTGTAACGGTGACAAATTCCCTTGTCATGTGAATATTTCAATAACTTGAAAGTAAGTATTTTACTTGACTTTTCCTATACATCTGACTGTTGGATATTTGTGAATTTCAAAGCCTGTGGAAGAATCCCTCATTTATAGATACAGGTTTATAAAGAGGGTTTGCCATTGTTTCTCAAAAATGATTAAATAAAATTTGAAAACCACCTTTTACATTCTGTTTCTTCCATCAATTAGTCCATACTTTGCCTAAAAGACATAATCAGAATTTAGATATTAAACAAATTTCAACTACTAACCATGGCTTTAATTTTGCTGCCTTTTCCAGAACACAAATACCTCAATTACGACAATAGCTTTGTTTCTTTTCTTCATTATTGAGAGTCAGATGATGTGTCAACAATTTACTGTTTTTCTCAGTTTGGAAAATTTTATAGTAAAAGGTACATTTTGTGTGTGTGTGAAAAGAGCCTTGCAATGGAATAAATTGAAATTAAATATTTTTTTAATTTGCCGTTTGGTAGTGACAAAATATGCAGCCTATATTTCCAGTTATTAAAGAGTCACAGTATGAAAGGCATACATTTCATCTGTAAGGAATCCTTCTCTCCAATTGCCCTATTGAGATTTTGAAACCAGCTCCAAGAAACAAATGACAACTATGAAACAAAATTTCATCAGTTAAGGAGAAATCACTATAAAAGGCCTGGAATTTACAGATGGGCAAGATGTTTGATTAAATTTATAGGCAATTCAAATTGGCTACAGATGGAAGAAATTGGGTCCAGAATTTTAGTGTTTGTGTCATTAGTTAAAAAAAAAATATTCAAGTCCATTTCATAAATTCTTATTTTTGAAGGCAACGTCTTCTCACATGAAATAGATCCTGGAGTTGTATATTTTATATTTTTAGAAAAGTCATGTTTTTCAATCCATAGAAAGACCACACTCAATATAATCATTAATAAAAGCATTATGTTTTCTTTTTAAATTAAAGAATAACATTAATTAATACAATGTATGCCATAATCTTAACAGATTGGTCAAAATGTTAGAGTACAAGTCATAGACAAATAAACTCTCACCAAAAGAAGCAGATAATAGCACAAAAAAGCATCATGCTTTCATTCATCTTAAATTCTAACTTTCAGAATTTTTAAACATGTTTTGACTAATCCCTTTTTTATTATAGTATTTCCTGTACTCTTTTAATGTAATCATTCCTTTATAAATACTGTTCTAAAATAAAAAAATACGGTTTTGTACAAAAATATGTATTTCAAAATTAGATGAATCAAAGGAACACAAACATTTCAAAATGTATGTCTGAAGACTGGAATTTTCATTTACTGAATGAGTGGAGCCTAATTGCCTAACTTTCTGAACTGAGGCTCCCCAGCTTTCAAAACCTGTGGAGAACAATAACTGGCCCACCTGTGTCCATGGATTCAATCTATATCAAATGAAAAGTATATGATAGTGGCAGTAGATGTGCAGGAGCAGAATGGGAGAAATATATACATACAGAGACATGACATCTCCATCTTTTTCTCTCTATCTCTATATTTATCTATCTATCTAATCTACTCTTGACTAACCATTCTTCAAATTGTGAGAATAAGGACCTAGCAAATGTGGACACATTGATAAATTATGCTCTCTTGGAAAATACTTGATAGTTATGTCTATATCTATATCTATCTATCTATCTTACTGGGTTTTATACATAGAAATTATTTCAAGGCTATTCATAATGAGGAAGGAATAAATATTTGTACATTAAGTATTAAGGTGCAAGAGGCAATGCTAAATAGCCTGCAGCAGATGTTCGTGTTGGCTTTAAGGAGACAAAATGTTTCCTGGATATACTAAGATTGATCAAAACCTATCTAACACATATCTAAAGAAAAACACACACCTTAAATAGATTATCTATTAGTTCTGGACACATATACATAGGCTAGGCAACATTTTAACCATTTCAAATGCTCTATTTAAAATGAGGTAAGTGACTATCATCACTCTCAGTTTTTATCAAGCATACTGACCAATAGAAAAATTACATAAAATTTGTCTAGAAATAAATAGATTGTTAGTGATTAAGCTGAGATTTTATAGTTTAATCAAGAATCTTTACACTGTACTGCACTACTTTACAAACTACATTTATTTTTAACTGCTAAAGACATTAAAATTACACTTATCAACGAAGTAACAGGTGATGTTTCAACATATCTTTAGACTATGAATATTGAAATTATGTTAGATATAACCATCTCCTCAACCATTTACTATTCCTATATGCTAAGAACTTGGGGATGTAAAAAAGAATTAAGATGTCTTACGTACTTGTTTGTACTAATTACTCATAATGAATGCAATCATAACAAACAACAAACACAGAAACAATCTGCTAGAAGACAAAATAGGTAAAACTCTTGAAGATGTAGGTGTAGGCAAAGACTTTCTGAACAAAACCCTGGTTGGACAAAAAATAATACCAAGAGTCAACAAATGAGATCTCATCAAATTAAAAAGCTTCTGCACAGCAAAGGAAACCACTAATAGAGCAATGAGAAAATCAACAGAATGAGAAAAATATTTTGCCAGCTATTCCTCAGATAAAGGACTAATACCTAGAATATATAAAGAACTCAAAAAATGTAGAGCCCCAAAATTTACAGCCCCAATCCAAAAATGGGCACCTGCAATGAGTCAACACTTCTCAGATGAAGAAATACAAGTGACCAATAAATATATGAAAATAAATATGAAAAAATGTTCAACATCACTAAATACAAATTAAAACAACATTGAGATTCCATCTTACTCCAGAAAGAATGGCTACCATCAAGAAATCAACCAATAAAAAATTCTGGAGGGGCTGTGGAGAGAAAGAAACACTTCTCCTTTATTCATGGGACTTTAAATGGATACAAGCACTATGGAAATCAGTAGGGAGATTCCTCAAAAATCTGAAGGTAGAAATTATATTTGACTCAGCTAGTTCCCTTCTAGGTATCCTCCCAAAAGAGTTAAAGACATCATTCCACAATGATGTATGCTTACTCATATTTATAGCAGTGCAATTCAAAATAGCTAAATCTTGGAAACAGCCTATATGTCCATCGACAGATAAATAAACAAAAGAAAGTGGTTTGGTACATAGTGGAGTACTACTTTGCCATAAAAAGGATAAACTTGAGTCATTTGTAGGAAAATGAATTCGCCTTGAGATCATAATTCTAAGTGAAATAAATTAGACACATAAGTTTCAATATTCCATAGTGTCTCTTGTATGAGAAACTGAAATATAAATAAAGAGCAAAATAAAAGATAGGTCATAGAAAATAGGGAGAGAGATCTTTTGCAAATGGGAAAGGAAACAAGAAATGGATAAAGGGGTGAGAGAGGGCAGGGGCAGGGGTTGAAAACAATTGAGATATGCTATGTACATACACGAACTCCCCACAAGGAGTGCATTCACTATGTACTGCAATGATGTAATACTGAAAAAACAAAAATTGAAAAAAAGAATGGCCTCAAAACAATTTTATGATAAAACCTTTTTTTCTAGCTTTTTGAAATGTATAGTACATTATTCTTATCTATACTCATCCTATTACACAAGGGCACATAAGGACTGTATATATTTTAAATTTTCCCTGTCATCAAAATGTCATACAACTAATGTTTTCCTTTCATGTTTAAATAATTTAGAAAAATATTTTGGTTTTCAATGTAATCTTAGATATAAATATTCTGAGGTTGTATGCTTAAATGTTAATTGTAAATTAGTGGATTTGCATTCTGACTTCATATATCAATTAAATGAGCATGGTTAGTGGAAGCTGCTGCAGGGACAGGTGGAGTTATTCTATTGTGCTGACAAAACTACATTTTTGACCCACATATTTACCAAATGATAATTTATGTATTTAATCAGATCAAATATTTTTCCATGATAGGAAAACCAGATATAAGAAAATAAGCTAGAAGACCTGGGTGTGGTGGTACATGTCCATAATCTTTATATATATATGCTATAAATAATCTTTACATACATGTGTAATTTATATATATATATTTATGTAATATAATCTTTAGTCTCTTTCCAATGTATTCAAAGGTAGTCTCAATCCTTTATAATTTATTACCTTTTATGCTACTATTAGAAACACAAGAAAGAATGTCAAGAACAATAAAAATAAACTCAGTAAGAACCATAAACTTGAACAAAATGTCATCACTTTGAGAAATGACCACTGGACAGTTTCAGAGAAAAAACAAACTCCCAGAAATGACTGAGTTTAGTCAAATATCTGAATATAAAAAGAAAATAGAACATTCCCTCTTACTTGGATGAAAATAAAATCATTAAATAATTCTAACAAAAAATATCTGTTTATACTCCTGTGATAGTGCCTGGTTTTTTCATAGATGAGCTTCCTCCTGGCCTTTCGAAACATTTTTTGGGCAAGGTTCTTTCTCAGGCGCTTTACTTTCAGCTCTGCCAAACATCTTCCTTTTTTCTTAAGGGTTTCTGGCACAGCAGGAACCTTCTTTTTCTTCTCTTCAACACCCTCCATGGTTCCACCCAGAGAAGAGGAGGTTAGTGCATGCACACTGCCCACTTAAACACCGAGCGTGCAAGACCCCACAATTTGTAGGTGTCCGAGGGTGCTGACAGCTGGACTCCTTGGGGTCCTAATCCCTAGGCTGCCTTAATAGGATTAAACTTGAGTTCCACAGCATAATTTGTTCAAATGAGCATGGCCATTCAAATTATCTTCTCCATGAGGTGGAACAAAGAAGAAGACCACCCATTTTGTGGAAGATCGCGATGCTATAAATAGGGAAGACCAGATCAACAGGCTTATTAGAAGGGTGAACTAAGGTATCTACCATGTTGTTTTTATGATTTGATCAGTTAATAAAACGTATCTGCTTCCAAAAAAGTGGTGGGAAACATGGCAACTACTTTCAGTCTAAGTGATGACACAGACCCACACACATCTGTCTGGTAATGCTGGTCTGCACACAGTTTGCCATGGGTTAGAGATAGCAGTGAGGAATGGTGGTGCTTGTACTCAGTCCCAGTGATAGACTGGACCCATATAAGGATGGCTACTCCCTTGATCCCAGGGGATAAGCTTATTTTCATCTATGATGGTTAAGCTTAATTGGCAACTCCATTGGCTTGGGAGTTGCCTAGCAGTTTAGTAAAGGACTCTTCCATATGTACCTGAGTGGGCCATGAAGAAAAGCCTTGAGTACTGTATCTGGTTCCTGACTCCTTCTCTATGAAGCTGTTCCCTCACATTCTGCTTCCCAGATTCCATAAACTGAACAGCTTTAGTCTGCTATGACCTTCTAGCATGATGTTTCTGTCTTGGAGGCAGTTGACTATGGACTGAATCCCTTGAAATTGTGAGACAAATAAATCTCTCTTTATGTTGTGGGTGTCAGATATTTTGGGTAGCAATGGGAAATTTCACTGATGCATCCTTCTAGGACTTGAGAGGAGTAAATCTTACCCTAAGCTTAACTATCTATCGCCTGTAGTGCAAGACACTCCATGTGTTTCAGTGAGGGGATCTGTTTTTCTGCTGCCTTAAGTTGGATTTTAGAGAATGCAGCCTTGTATTTTACTGTTGCAAGATACCCATGGGTGCCCATGGATAAGGATATTCAGAAATTTCTGAGCTCTAAGACCATATGAATTGGTGTAAAATCTCCTTTCTCATGATGCTAATGAGCTATAGAAGCCTAAGCCCTGGGAAGCTGAGAGACAAGTTTAGCTCCTCTAAAGCGAAGCTATGTGTGAACTTCTGTTAATCCCCTTAGAGTGTTGCAAGCCTGAAATGATCATGAAACTTTCTCATAGCTATAATTTCTGCTTCTACACTAATGAAGTTTACTGGGATTTCCCATTCACCCTTTCTCTAGCAAAATAGAGTTTCCTTGGCTGGGGAGTTGGAGTCACAGTTGCTGGGGCACTTTGCTCCTCTTTCTTTGTTGCTGTCTCAAATTTCTAAGCTTTATAAGGTTCTTGCTTGATTACTCTCAGTTTTCTACAGTTATTCTACTGTTATTTTTGGTTGTCTTTGTGGAGGTGAAAGCAAGCTCTAGGCATCTCTATTTGGCTCTCTTGAAATGTCATCTCTATTGTTCTTATATTAGTAAGAGTAGCTAAAGTATATTCAAATAAGCAGTATGAGCAAGTAGTTTAGAATGCAATTTTATATATTTTTCAAAATTCTGGGCATTTTTAGTTTTTTCGATGATCAAGTGCTGTCAGTGCTCATTTAAAAAAAAATTTTGCTTAAATTCTTTTATTGGTACATTTTAGGTATACAATACATTTACATTTATCACTGGGTACTTGTACCTGTACATGATGTATCTTGGTTCTTATTTTTTCCCCATTACCTCTGCTCCCTTCACCCCCTCCACTCTTCCCTATTTACAAAAACTTCATTTTCATTTTTTTTCTTTTCTCATAATTTTTCCTTTCCCTTCTTTCCTTTCCCCTTCCCTTCCCACTTTCCTACCCTTTTAGACCTTTTTTTCCTATTTCAAATTATCAATTATTTGTTTTAATCATTTTAATCCTTATTTACACTTTCATCTTCTCACACTAGAGAAACTATTTGGTATTTACACATAGGTGTCCTATTTATTTAACAGTATGTTCTCAATATCCATCCATTCATCCATTTAGCTGTAGTGGCTGCTATCAAGAAATCAACCAATAACAATGCTGGCAGGGGTGTGGGGAGAAAGAAACCCTTCTCCATTTTTGGTGGGAGTGCAGACTGGTGCAACCACTGTGGAAATCAGTATAGAGATACCTCAAAGAACCAGGCTTAGAGGTCCCATTCGACCCAGCTATTCCCCTGCTGGGTAGCTTCCCCAAAGAATTAAAAGAATCATACCACAAAGATATATGTGCACCCATGTTTATAGTGGCACAGTTTGTAATAGCTAAAGCTTGGAAACAGCCCAAGCCCCCATCAACTGGAAACTGGATAAAGAAGATGTGGTTTTTTTTATAAAATGGAGTACTACTCAGTCAATGCTTATTTTTAGTAGTATGTTCATAATTGTATTCCTCACATAGGTACATTTGGCCCCATTGAAACTCAACACTAAACTGTAAGGTGTATATCATAAATTTTCAAAATGCAATACACATCATGATATAATGTTCACTTCAAATTAGGTTTCTCTGAAAACTAAGGCATAAACAACCTTTTAATCTTAAAGTATAATGCACATATGCTTAAAAATGAACAGAGCTTAGTGTTTTCTTAAATTATACTAGATATCTTTAAACAGGATAAAGGATTTTTACACATCATGAGTTCAGTTCTCAAAAGTTTGTGTTGAAAGAGAAATTCATTAACTTACAAAAACAAATGCATCTGGATCACAGGGTAATATGAGCCTGCTCTTCTATCATATCAGTGAGGTGGATATTTGCCAGACACTTTGATCATAAAAGCCCATATTTTTTGTTTTCAATATGAGGATGGAAAGTTGATGCCAATTTTCCTAACTGCAGCCTGTGAATAACAGCTTAAATGAGAAACTTGGAAAGTGACTTTTTAAATATAGCAGAGAGCCAGACACATGGGACCTATAACCCAAACAGTAGCTTATCTTGAGATACATTTGCATTTGTCCTGGTATTCATTTTTGGCCAGACTTTGATTCAAATGGTCAGTCACAATGCATATCTAAAAACATGTGGAAAAGAGTCTTAAAAGCAAAATAAAAGATAGATAACAAAGTATGGAGATAAATTTTTCTCAAAAAGGAAGGAGCTCAAGAAATGGAAGGAGTGGGAAGAAGGGTAGGGAGAGGGATGAAAAAGAAATAAAGATATGTTATATACACGTACCAGCTCCACATAAGGAAGTAAATATTATGCACTCCAAACGTGTACAAAAAGAAAAGGAAGGAGATCAAGGGATGGATGGTGGGGGGGAGGATGGGAAAGGAAAGGGCATAAAAAAAAAATTAAGATGTGTTGTGGACATGTACAAACTCCAAAAAAGGAATGTCAACATTGTGTACTACGAGTATGTACTAATAAAAAAAGTAAATAAAATATTAAACAAATATTGTGCCTTCTAAGAGGGTGAAATATTCAAAGAAGCAAGTTGGGTATGTGACAAGTTGCAGGTTAAGCAAGCAGGTCTTATTTAATGGGAATGATAATGATATTGCATTCCCCTTTAATTTCCAGCACCTCTTTTTATTGTTCTACTCTTCTTAACTTCTCATATAAAGGACACTGAATGAAAAACCTTACCACATCACTTCTACTTTATATTGCTATTCAAATTTAGTCCCCTTTTCTCATTTTGAAGGACACAATACACTCCACAAGTGTGGAGTTTTGTAATGAGAATTCTACTTCAGAATGGTCATGAAAATTAGATGACAGGACATAGGGGTATGACCCAGCATTGGATCAGCCCAGTGTAGGTGTTCACTGAATGTTGGCTTCTAAAATCTATTTGCCACTTTTGCTTTGACATTTTCAGAAGGTAGTGCAGTCTTTCTGCTGTGTTATTTTCCAAAGAGAAACATGTATTTTCTTCTCCTACACAGTCAGAACCATTAAAGGAGCTTATTTTATGTTGAATTTATATGACAATACACAAGCAGGTGGCAATAAAAGATTCTTTGTGAATAGATGTGGAATACATATAAATAACACTTTATATTCAGTTCTGAACTTTTGTTTCAGTGAGATTTCAGAAAGTAAAGGAAAAACATATTCACTTGAGTCAGAGTTTGAAAGAAAGAAATATATAAAAACATTTGGTGAAAAAAAGTACAGTACCTGAAGACCCAAGTACAAATATCAGGAGAGGAAAATAATCTATCCTTCATAAATGTGCTGAACTTTTATTCATCACGTATTAAGAATCTAGAGTTGGATTACTTCTAATTAAATTATCTAAGTTAAAAATCAAAATGATATCTAGACATATTAGAAAAAAACAAAACTTGATAAAATTCTTTCTAATATCTGCCCACAATGTTCCCTAACTCAATACCATAGACACTTGTGACTTCTCGGATGAGAGGGTAAAGTACTTGGACACAATTAATGAAAATGGGACAGAGAAGAGACAATCTTGAACATTAACTACATTAACCAGCATAGACATAAAGAAGACTAATTTAACTCCCTCCTGATAATCTCACCATGTATATATTAATTTTCATACTAATATAATTTGATTTGTGTTACAACCTCATTTAATAGATAATACCTTTGAGGAGCTCAGAGAATTTTGACATTTTTATCAAGCTACATAGTAAATAATTAGAGAAATATGTAACTAAAATATTTCTTTGATTTTCTAATCTTTTTTTTCCAGTACTGAGGAATAAACCCAAGGTCTTCACTCTAAGCTACAACTTTAGCCCTTTTTATTTTATTTTTTGATTTTGAGAAAGGCTCATTATAAATCCCTAAGTTTCCCAAGTTGGGTTCAAACTTTCAATCCTCCTGCCTCAGCCTGCTAGAATTCTAGGATTATAGGTATGTGCAGTGTTCTCAGGTTGATTTTCTAATATTTTTATTTAGTCTGTAACAAAAGATAAAATATAAATACAAAAGTAACTTTCACATTGTCACTCAGTGTCATTGATAGCAGTCCTCTTATCTCTTTCATGGTAACAAAAATCCTACAGTGCCTGATAAAATAAATGACTAAAGTCATTCTCTGTGGTCTAAGCTTCATTATCTAGGGAATTTCTGGATTATGTTGTCATGCAACATATAGGGGAATAGAATGTGGGATAGGCACTCAAGGTGGAGAAAGAGTAAATAGTTTCTTCTTTTACATATCTTTTCATTGTTTATAGCAGTTGTAGATATCCAAACACAATTGTCTTATACTATAAGGCCTATATGATTCTTATTTCCTGCTTACTGTCTTTCATTTTCTCATAGAGGAAATCTGTTTATCCTCCAGTAGTTACTAACATACCATCTACCTTGGAGGAGTCTTCCCTGTTTTATTCAGACTGTTGTTCAGACAAATAGTCCTATTATATTAACAAACTAGAAATTTACCATATATTTATTATCATATATTTCACCACACATGCTTAAATATTTATGTCTTCAGTTCTATTGTACTCAGATCAACTTGAAAAATGCCTCTGGAACATAAAGTAGATATTTCTAAGGCATAATTTTATAGGTGTGGGTAAATAATCATGACATATTATATAAAGCATAAATAATTTCCATATAAATTGTCTGGGAAAATACATAAAGTATTTACAGTTGTAGCCACTGGGTAGGGTGATTTGGGGAATATCTTTTAAATTTATCTGCCTTTTCTCATTTTGAAACACGAGTTATATTGCTTTCATACTAAAAGTGAAAGATACTTAAGATTCATTATTCCAATCACTGACCAAACTCTGAAACTGTATACTGTTTTACCTCATTAACTCAAAGTAGAAGGAATAAAGACACTTTGACACAATGCAGAGGGAGAGGAGGGTAGAAACCAATATATAGGTAGGGAAAAATTAGGTCTCATGAAAAGGTTAAAACAACTGAGATTGTTCTATAAGAGAGAAGTTGCCATTTACCAATTACATAAAAGATTAAGACACATAAAATATGAGTTCTAGCTGTAATCCACATATCCATGGAGGATTAATTTTTTAACAAAATGAAAGAAAAAGGAAAAGAGGGATTTTATTATAAAATGGATTTAATTAAAATATATGGTAGACATTTCTGACTATGAAAATGGTTAAGTATTGTAGCAGATTATTAATGGAATGTAGAAATGCTTTTTGAGGCATATAAAATTGGTCTGGAATAATTTTTAAATTGGCATGTGTGACAATTGGGATATGTTTAGGTTGACTTTTAAAGTTTTCTGCAGTGGTTTGCTTTTATGGTATAATAGATTTTCTAGGAATAACACTTATTTCTCATATGACACTAAGTGACTTATTCAAAACTTTCCAGAAGCCAAAAAAATCCCTATCCGCAGCCCTCTACTGACATGTATGTTTTATTTTCTAAATCTCCAAGGTGGAAAATAGATTTTTTAAATGGAGGCCCTGGGATTTGAGTAACTCCTTAAAGCTCCTGAATTTTGAATCCCCAACTCAGGTTGAATTCATTTTATGCTCTACTAAATGCATATCATCTTTGAGAAGTAACTTTTCTTCTTCAAAATCTTACCTTCCCTCTTTCTGTTTTCCATATTAACTCTTCTACTGCCAAGCTCAGTTTAGTCTAAAATGTATTTACCTCTTCATTTCTTATGAACTTAGACTAGGACAGTGAATATGTCAAGGATTTATGTAAAGGAAAGTGATGAAGATGAGGAATTAGACGATCTAGAGTTTTTTTTTACCCAAAATTGATTTCACGCTGTTTATCTTGTTTGTTACTCTTCTCTGTGATTAAGTATCACTCAAGATTTGGTTGTTGATATCAATTTCTCAAGCATTGCCTTGATTGACTATATGCAATTTAAGTTTTCTTCTCTTAATATGTCTCCTTTTAGGAAAACTGCTAAAAAGACATAGCCCCTATTTCTCCATTACTTAATAATAATAATCTTACTGTTACCAGCTTTTATTTATTCAAAGTCATTTTACTGTATAATACATGGAAGAAAATTATAATTTTAAGTGAGAGAAAAAACTTTATTGTATTTTTAGAATACTTTCTTTGAGTTATATTTTATCTTAAAGTCTATATCAATTTTTAAAAATTGGCTAATTTTTTCAAAATGAGACAGAAAAAGAGATAGAGGAAATATTTTAAACAAAGTTAATTAAAAATCATAATTTTACAGGAAACCATACATTCATTCATAATTTTTATTCTTTTAATAATATCATCTATGAACTATTAGATATGTCATTATGACTTTATAATAAATAATTATCTTCTATATTCATAAGGCTTGTGCAGGAAATACTTTGAGCAGATTAACAGGGAACAGAGCCCTTATATGTTTTTTTCAATACAAAGAATTAAAATTATACCAGATATTGGAACCTAAGATGTACTCTGATAATAGTGGGATGCAGTATGATTCTATAGATCAATTAAAAGATGTAGTTTGAGAAAAAATACTAGGAAAGATAAAAATAAGAAATGAGTAAGATCTAATAATGCAGAAAGTCCAAGAAAGTGAGTGGAGGAGGAGCAGAGAAGCTTCTCCAACAAAGCAAAGAGCTTGAGGGGAAAACTGAATGGTTGTGTGTGTGTAACAGGACTTGTGTGTGGTACCTGGACCAGTAGCTCTAGTATCATATGATAAATATGGAAATAATCCAGCCACATACCTGCTGTGATGAATCAGAACTTCTGGAGCTCGAGCCCAGAAATATAGAATAATGTTAACAAACTCTCTAAGTGATTTTAATGGTAGCCAAATATAATAAGTACTTTATTGGAGGAACTTTCTCCACCCACTTACCTATATTATTCCACTGCTATTGTTGGCTACATCAAATGTTTTATTTGTGGGAAGATGGTAATGGGGAGTAGTGATTAAAATATGTTTTATATGTCCACAGATATGCCAAAATGAAACCCACTAGTTTTTATAACTAATATACGTTAGGTTGCAAAAAGTTTTACTTATGTCATAGCACTTAACTAAATTATGCTTTCTTATTTGTCAGCTGGTGGCTTTTGCCTGTCTTCTGTCACTAAAACATAGGATTTTTAAGTGTAGAGACCTTGCCTCTCACACTCTATTGAATTTCCAGTACTTAGAATATTATGACTTGTTATATACTCAATAGTTCAATAAACCTTTGTTGAATGCATCAATATATGTCACTAGGTGTGGAGAGATGAGAAAAAGGTTCAGATAGTGATCCTATGGAGCTTACTTTGTTATCTAGTATTTCTGATTTACAATACTACATTTTATTGTAATTCATTTTTTGGTCTGTTTGAAAATTCACATGGTTTAATTTAATTATGCTTATATAAGATATTTTAAATGATTAGATAATAACCCCAGTTTCTTTGTGGTTAACAACCAATATAAATCTTGAAATCATGATATTGGCAGGGAAATGCATAGAATTGAAGACTATTGTGTTAATGAAATAAGCCAGATTTAGAACATCTAGAATCTTTCTGAAAATATAGCAAAAAATAATCTAGAAAAATAATTTTTAAAAATGAGAGATCACATAAAAGAAGAAGGGAAACTATTAGAGAATAGGAAGGGGGTGGAAGGAAGAAAGAGAATGAGGTTCATAAGAGGGGATGATCCAAGTACGTTATATACATGTATGAATATGCCCAAACTGAACCCAATATTCTTTTTAACTATTATGTGCTACTAAAGAAATGTGTGACAGATAAATAAGATTGCTTAAATACACTAATTTATATAATTTCAAAAACTTTGAATCAGGTCTTTCTACAGATTTTAATCCACAAATAAGCACTCTAAACCACGAAGAAACAGATGATTGGATTAAAAAAAAATATGGCATCTATATATAATGGAATACTACTGTTATAAAAATGATACATTTAAGACATTTGCAGAAAAATGGATGCACTTGGAAAATATAATGTTCAGTGAAATAATCCAGACATATAAACTTAAATACCATATAGTTTTTCTCATCTGAGTGAGGCATAGTATAAATAAATAAAATGATGAAGCTTGGATAGAAAGGGATGAAGGGATGGATCTCGTGCAATAGGGAAGTGGTCCAAGAGAGCAAGGCTAAGGAGAAGGGGAAGTGGAAATAAGAAGAATAAAAATATGCCAATTACAGGAATTTAATAATCCCAATTAATGTAAACAGTAAATCCCATAACATGAACTAAGACAAATAATATCAACAAATAGGAAAAAAGGGAATAGGTAAACTAGGGCAGGAGATGGGGGAGGAAGGGACTTTAAAAAAAAAGAAAAAAGCTATAATATGCACATGTAACCACTCCCAAGAAGATTGTAAACTGTCTGAATTGCAAACATGTACTAAAAAAATTTAAAAAATTATAAAAAAGATCGGGTACGAAAACTCATTTGAATGTTATTGATGCTGTTGAAGTCAGAGGCAATGGTGACTTCTTAGAGAGAGTTACCAACTTTGGTGGAAAGACATAAACATAGCTGATACACATTTAGGATACAGAACTAGGAGGCTTCTGTGATTGGTAAATTGCAAATGGATGAGTTAAAATATAAAGAACTGGATTCTTGCTTAAGCCCTGGAAGATACAGACATCATTTGTAGAGAGAGAGATGTGTTAATAAGTAGATAGGGCTGCAAATATTTTCTGGAACATACTCATATTAAAATATATTTGTTGTTTGTCTGAAATTCAACCTTAACTAGCTGTTCTGTATTATTTTTATTTTTGATACAATACAACACAGAATGAAATAGCTTGTTTGTAAAATCACATTTAAAAATAAATACAAATCCCTTTATAGGGAAATATACATGATAAAGTGAACCCTGAAAACATTAAATTCATATCCCTTAGTTATTTTACTTATTAACAAAATGCCACTGAATTATTGTAAATTTCTAAAACCTGTGAGCTTATTTTATTTTACATAGGAGCCTGTGGAATATCTAGAGGACTATTTCTGTTACTCTATATTAAAACAATTACATCTATGCACATGGAAGGTACATGAAAAAGGATTAGGAGAGTTTTTTCAATTATTGAATTGTCAAAAATTAGATGCTGATTCCACAGTTTGACCTCCTTACTCAGTGGGTTATATAGTTATAGGAAAATCTTTGGAAGGAAGAAATTAAGGAAGAGGAAACATTTATTCTATTGTGGTTATGATTATTCATATCTTTATATTTACATAATGCTTTATGGTTTTCAAGATAGTTTCAGATCCATTTGACTTTATTTGAGGCTTTCTTTAATTCTGAATGCCATTTGGATTGTTTACATTTGAAGAGATGAGGGGAAAGAAATTCTTAGGAATTTTATGATTTTATTGAGATCCATAGTTACATAAAATGTAAGATATGGCAGTTATATCTAGTACTTCTCACAGCAAATTCTTAATTTAGTTTTAAACCATATTTAATGGGAGAAAAGTAACAAAGATGTATCAGTGTGTGTTTATAAAAAGATACACTTTCTGAATTAAACTAGATGTGTATCTTAATTCATATATTGGAGGAATTGCACACCAAGGTAACTGTGATTAACAATTTCACAGAATTGCTTCTATGAGAGACACTTAAAGGGGTGCTACTCAGCGGGGAAGACTTTTTGGCTAGTTGCTGAATGGCAGGTAATAGTATTCCATTAACCAATCACAGCAGCCAGTAGTAGCTGCTAACTTGGTGAATATGTGCAGGTGAGTTAATGACCATTACTCAAAGCTGGCATTGATAGGTCAGTTGATGGAAACAATATAAAAGAAGTCATCACAAGCCAGAGAAACCGAGGAAAACTATAGGAGAAAACCACCTGTGTTGGAAAGTATCAATGAGAGGAGGTGAAGTTTCAGGCAAGGAAAAGTTAATTTCCTGCTAAACCTGCCTCATTACCATCTCAATAAGAGTGTCAGTTTTGAAAGTAAAAAAAAACAAAACATTCTGTTTATTAAATGAAATTGAAATTGCTCAATCTATTATTATTTGCAAGATAATGAACAATGATAACAATTATCTGAAATGGGATAAAGCAGATTCCAGATCTTTTATTTCCATCACCAGCATCCTGAAAATCTGCCTGGTCAGAGCCCAGTGCATCAGCAAGAGGCTTCCAAATACTCTTTTGGAGGCCAAAGACCTTGGACTCTGTTTTTTCAAGTAATAAATGAAAGGTTAGGTTAGGCTAGGTTGTTTTCAAATTGCTTTGAAAAGCCTTAAAGATTTCATTAAATGCCCCAGGAGTCAATTTTCAAGCATGGGTTGAGGCGAGTGCATATGGTTACAGGCCTCCCCCTTTCTTCCTTAATCAGATCAGCTCTTCTATGACCATATGGGAATTCTGCATATGAATCTGTTTGAAGTTTATTTCCTGTTGCTATGAAACTTGAAAATATCTATACTAGGTCATTTCCAACTTTGCTTCTAACTTTAACATCTACATTTACTAGAAAAAAATACGTTGTGTTCTCTTTGCAAAGTGTTCAACCATATTTTATACTCCCCCTCCTTTCTGCCCACACCATTTCACTGCTCTCCCTCTCTCTGTCCCACTTCCCCAGGCTTTCCTAGTGACTGTAAATTCTATCATTATTTCTTGATTATGCATTTGCTTGGCATTTTTCTGTCATTCCCAAATCAACTTCAGGTTTGTAAGAGGCTCCATCTGGAAAAATAAGCTTCCTATTCCTATTCCATCCTGTTTCTAATCTTCTGCTGTTGTAAGAGATTCCCTTTAGGGATTTCTTCACTTCCTATTGCTTTGCCTTTTCTGCTATAAACCCCACAAATATTAATCTCTTCTGGTCCTCATTTTCCCATACCACCTAACTTTTTTTGTTTAAGTTTAAAATGCTTGCCAGTACTTTTCACACTTCATCATGTCTCCAGGAGTATTGGCCCAAGGTCAACGCCAGAGGGTGTAACTTGACAAAATGTGTTGCAAGGTAGTTTGCCCTCTACTTTGCAGCTGTCATCTGCTCTCAGGTTCCCAAACTGAAATTAAAATGTTGGCTTGAGATCACAGGATTTTGCAATTCCTATTTATTAGACAAAGCAAAAGAAGCTTGTAGGTTTGGTTGTTTTTCTTCTTTTTCTCTTTTCCATATCCCAAAATACTGATAAATCTATCCTTTGTTCCTATTTTATTTGATGGAATTCTGATTGATATCCTCAGAAATCACAACAGAGAAGAGGAGTTGGGGGAAGAAAATGATTCATAAATAACAGTTTGGCCATAATAAATTTGTTTAATATTGCTTGTCTGCTGCATTAATATTGCTTAATACTTAAATTTTCTTTTGGATGATTGTAAAAAGTAGTTTTTCCAGGGATAAGGTTGTGAGAGAAATTCATAAAATTATGTTGGTTTGATTTTATCAGTGAGTATGGAAAATTAAATATTTATGTATGTTTAAACATGATTTTAACCATTTATGAAACAGAATATGTAAATATCTAAATTTAAGATCTTACATATAAAGTTTGGTCTTTAAGTCATATATGAATCATGAAAGGCCAAATTTTGTATATATTAGTTTAGCTTTTACATGGTCATCATTTAGTATGAGATAAGCAATGAAAATCTTTGACAAAGTAAATATCAGTAAAGTTACTTACCATTCCTTATTTGAATTGATGCAAGAGAAAATGTATGTAGCCTTACAATCAAAGAAAAAAATACATAAAAATTGGTTGTACTTAAAGAGATAAAGAGATGGAGAGGATAGAGATATGATAGGTAGGTAGATGTGTAGATGGTAGAATTTTAAGGGAAAAAAGAAAATGTTCCTAAATTGTTTTATAAACAGAAAATACACATAGTACCTGTATAACCACAGGACTCTGACTCTGGGTTGGAATCCATGGTTTTGAGTTGTCATCTAAATGATGGTAATATTTGTGCATCCCTTAACTTATGTCATCAAAATATTGATATATGCTCCTAAAATTATTACAAAAGTTACACATGAATACATATGAAAGGAAGTTTTAAAGTATATACTGCAATACAGTTATTTTTGACATTTTATATTTATTATATAATTAAATTGCCACCAGAATCCTTTGATCTAAAAATTATTCATTTGCCAGTGAAGAAGCTATTACAAGCCCACAGCAAATAGGTAAGGACCCTTAGTTACTAGCCTGAATTTTTCTTAATTCTCATCTAGTTAAATGATTATCATCTTCAAGAACCACTGCTTTTTAAACCTCTCTAAACCAGTACAAAATCATATAACCAAGTTCACCTTTGAAAAAAATGAACACTTGAACATAAATGTATACATAATAAATAAATAATACACCTTTATCTCCATTCTCTACTTTAAGGGACTATAATTAGACAGTCAGTTCGTTCTTATGCTTAGACTTTTATAGAGAAAGAGGAAAGAGTCACATTATAAAACTGTCCAAAGTGTTTCAAATAAAAAGCAGAATGGTTTGGAAGTTGAAAGAAAGGCTGAAACACTATCATTTTAACCCACTGTGTCTAAGTGTATCCATGACACTGCAGAGCTCACACCTGGTTGTAAGATCTCAGTAATAAAAGGCAAAACAAAACACAGGATCTGGTTTCATGAGTCTAGAAACAGGAGAGATTTATGGAGAGGCGATCTGTAATATTTTTTTACAATGTCATATTTTGGAAGTCTGAGTTTCACTACATGTCTAGTCCAATACTTTACTATCCAGGGGTTCTTAGAGTTATGATAAGCATTGGATGCTTACCAAGCTCTGTAAACATTGTACAATATTTGAAGTTCATTTGGCATGTATCATATGACAATAGTTTATATTTTAGATACCTACAGGACTGGCATCATGATGAAATTTTAAGACTTTTAAAATGAAAAATACAATAAGGCAGATACTGAGTTATCAGAGTGCTTAGGTTTGATGTCAGGAACATCTTCCAGGAAGGCAATGCAACCTCATGTGGGCAGTAAAATATTGTGACATACACTGAGACTTGTTGACATATGTTTTATAATAGATATTTTCCTCATCACAATTTTTAGGTTAACACATGTAACTATAGTGGAGCAGACTGAAATGTAAGCGTTTTATAAAAATGTTTTCTCCTGTGTGATAAAGTTTAGGTTTATTGTTTCTAATATTGGCTTTAATGGTGTCCTTAAAGGATTGTTTTGGAGTACCAAATGACATTGTATGTGTGATTGAATTGGATGCGTAGATAAAGGATTATACATCAATATAAATGAAAACCTTGAAAATATGAAAGACACGTGGAACGAACAATACATTGTATCTATTGAGTGCTAGAAAAACAGTAAGATTTTGAAGAGATAAAATTTTCAAAGTACGCATATTATTGTTATAAATAATTATAAGGTGTAAAGTTAATTCATAAATTAGGTACTGAATTTTATAAGGAAACTAAATGTTTTTTCCTTTTAAAAAATGTGTGCCTCTGTGAGGTCTGACACCTTTACTCAATTATATACTTCGTAATCTCTTATTTTGTCTGAATATGGTTCTAGAAGACATAGTAGTACATACAATACACTTAAGCTGTAGACTAGGAAATAAATCCCCAAACAAATAAACAATGAAAGAACATCTTTATAAAGTCAGATAAAGATAAAAATTTGGAAGAAGAATATAATGAGGTGCTGTGATAGAGTAAAAGGGCCAGGCATTGGTATATTATTAGTTACAGGAACCAGGAAGGTCCCCAAGGGAATATTCAACCTGAGGCTTGAATGATCAAATGGAACCAAAAATACAATTACCTGGAAAGAGGGCAACTGAAACAGGAAGATCAAAGACATTCAATAAAAAGAAGCTTATGTCTAAAGAAGGTCATGTGACCAGTGTTGGTGATATACAGAGAGCAAGTTAGTGGTCCAATATTACAGTGAAGGGGTAGAGAGAGACAAGATCTCACAGAACCTCATAAGACACTGGTAAGGGTTTGTCATGGATTGAAATGTGTCTCTTTTAAATTCATAGATTTAAATCCTAACCCCTATGTGACTGTCTTTAGAGATAGGGGCTTTAAAGAAATAATTGAATAATTGAAGTCATAAGTGTATGAGCCTGTAATTCAATATGCCTGGTGTGCCTACAAAAAGGGGAAGAAATACCAGTGGTTTGTGCACACAGAAAGGCTGTGTCAGGACACAGTGAGAAGGCTACTTTCAGCCAGCTGAGGAGGGAGTGCTTCAGAAGAAATCAACCCTGCTGCCAACTTTCAAGCCCCAGAACTGTGAGAAAATGAAATTCCATTATTTAAACCCCTATTCTGTAGTACATTCTTATAGCAGCCCTAGAAAGAAAACTAATGCAGCTCATTAGTCTTCTATTCTAATTCAGCATAAAAACATTAGAGTGTTTTTGACAAGCATATGGCTTGTTTTAATAGATATTGTAAATGAGATCATTTTATTCAGTGACGGGCAAAATGCAATATAGGGAAGAGGCCGATTTGTTAGGAGATCTGTTTTTCAAGAGATTAAATGATAATTTGCCCCAGAAATATTAATAGTGTGGTGCAGTTGAAGTCAAGTGGATACATGAAAACCATATTTTCCAGAGAGCTGGCAGACCAACTGCTGAAAGCCTAGGAAAGATGGGATAAAAGAGAAATAGAATTATTTCCTGGTTTGTCTTGAGCACCTGGGTAGATGGTGTCGGATTTCATGACATAAGGTATAGGTGGGAGGAAGAGCTGGGTAAAGAGCTCTAGGATAAATTAACTGGTAGACTGTTTCAAAATAAATATTGAAAAAGATGACAAAGAGCAATATTTGAGAAGATCTTTACAAGAGACAGCCAAGATTTTCAGCATAACTTTTTGAAAAAAGAAAAAGCATTTTTAATGAGATTTCTGTTCAGATGTTGATACTCATCTAGAATCTAAAAAAAAGGAGAATTTTTTTTAACTCACTAGTTCTCATGAAAACAAAATGAGATATTTCTAAACCATCTCCCACTGCATAACAATCAGAGGAAATGTAAAATTATATTATTAGTGGGATGAGTCAAATATTTAATATTTTTGAGAATGGCATTTTGCATATTTTTAGATTTTAATAGCTTATTTGGTATTCAAATAAATTCTTATCAATGTAAATCTAAGTGCATCTTCTAGATTTAAGATTTCCCAACATATAAATATTTCTTGATGTGAAGTTTTCTTATTTGCTGAGTTAAGTTTTATAAAGAACATTTCATAAATATTTAAAAATGATTTCTGCCTACTTACACTGAGTGGCTTTCATAATATTTGCACATTCAATGATTCAACTTCATAATACACTTGAAATTAAATGTTTTCAGAGAAATAATGCATTTTACCATAACTTCTCATTTTAAGTGTTTGATTTCAACAAGTGTATTTTCCTTTTATTAAAGTATATTTATTTCTGATTGTGTACTCATGGGAAAATGTTGAAAAATTGCCTTTCTGTCAATTGGCTAATTTTGTATTTTGAAATCTAAAATTACATGATTATGTTCAGTCTTTCTTTCATTCTGAAAACACAGTAAGAAAAATCTCATTCAGCCGAGGAGGATGACACATACTTTCACTTGCATGACAAAGAATTCCAGTAGCTAAAGTTTGATACTTCCACCGATCTATATGTTACATTAACTTAATCAAACCCCATGAACAATGATTGCAGACACACACTTTTATTTTAAGGGAATAGAAAAGAGTGAATTGTTCAGGAGAGAATCCATCTGGCTGAATGATCTTTTCAAAATGGTGTCATATGTAAATACTCATGATACATGTTGCACATTTTGACTTTCCAATGCTTAAATACAAGAAAAAACTTACTGGCCTCCTAAATAAGCCATTGTATTGGAAAGTTGCATGTAAAGATATTACTGAATCTAAACATTAAACTTATTTTCTTTTTATTTTTTAATTGAGTTTATTGGTACATTTCAGTATACTTTATGATCGCATTCATCGTTGAGAATTTGGACCTGTACATGACAGATCTTGATTCTTACTTTTTCCCATTCCCCTGCCTTCCCTTCAACTCCTCCACCCCATATACATAAGCTTTATTTCCATTTTTTTCTTCTCACTTTCAAATTTTTTCTTTCCTTTCTCCCCCCTCCCCATTCTCTCTTTGAACATTTTCATCCTATTTTGCACTATCTATCATACATTTTGGTCCTCATTTACACCTTCAGTTTCTCACACCACAGAAATGATTCAGTATTTACACATTTGTGTCCTATTTATTTCATTTATGAGTATGGTCTCAAAGTGCATCCATTTAGCTATAAATGTCTCAAGTTTGTTGTTCTTTATGGCTGAGTAGTACTCTATTTTATTTTTTTAAAAAACCAAACCAAACCAAACCAAACAAAACAACCCCACATCTTCTTTATCCACTCACCAGTTGGCAGGCATTTGGGCTGTTTCCAAGATTTAGCCATTACAAACTCTGCTGTTATAATCATGGGTGCAGAAATATCACTGTGGTATGATGTTTTAATTCTTTTGGGAACATATCCAGCAGGGAAACAGCAGGATCAACTGGAACCTCTAATCCTAGTTTTTTGAGGAATCTCCACACTGATTTCCATAGTGGTTGCACTTGGAATAACAGTGGAAAAGGGTTCCTTCCACCCCACAGCCACACTCAGATTTGTTATTGGTTGATTTCTTGATAGCAGCCATTCTTTTTGGGGAGGTGGAATCTCAGTGTTGTTTTCATGTGCATCTCTTGAATGACCAATGATGTTGAACATTTTTTTTATGTGTTTATTTGCTATTTCTGCTTCTTCATCTGAGAAATGTCTGTTCATTTCAGATGCATATTTTTGGATTTGGTCTTTAAATTTGGGGGGTCTAATATTTTTAAGTTCTTTATATATTCTAGATAGTAGTCCTTTTTCTGAAGAACAGTTGGTAAAAATCTTTTCCTACATTGTAGATTGTCTCTTAGCTCTGTTGGTGATTTCGTTTTCAGGGCAGAAGCTTTTTAATAAGATGAGATTCCAGTTGTTGATTATTTATGCTAGTTCCCATGCTACTGAGGTTTTGTTCATAAAGTCTTTTCCTATGCCAATGTCTCCAAGAGTTCAACCTAACCTATCTTCCAGCAGATTTAGTGTTTCTGTTTTAATACATTAAACTTATTTTAAATGTTATTTTACTGAGTCTGTGTTACAAATGTGAATAACAATTTGAATGATATGAACGTTATCAAAAACACCTTCTATCTACATTTGAAAGAATATCTCCTTACTTTGTGAGTAGAAAATAATTCAAGATTCAAAAGTTTTTACATCATATTTTAATGCTCTAAAAATGTAGCTAATTTGTCTTCACTCATGGAGATTCTAATTTTAGCAACATTCATATTTTCCCTGACTTGTAGTTAATCAATGTACTGTACTTAGGGAGGTATTTTTGTATTATTACATAGATGTTGATAAGTATTAAATAATATGAGGCATACTACAAGTTAAAATTAACTAAAGGTTTAAAATTCAATCATTGACCCTCATAACTTAGAGCCCTTTCAACAGTTTTCTCAATATAAGAAATCTAATTCTGTATTTGCTTAATCCAATTTTTACCATGCTCACATTTGTATATTGAAACTGCATAATGAACTACACATTTTATTTATATACTCATAAAATTTGAAGAATAGTAGTAAATAATTGTTTGCAAATAAGTAAAATAAATGTGCATTGGTTTTAGGAACACTTTATTAGATAAAATTTCACTAAATACAAGAAATATATTATATTTATAATATATATTATATTTATAATATATTTATATTTTTAGTGTATATGAAATATGCACTAAATACTAGAAAAATATTTAAATGGTAAATAAAAAGGATAATAGCAAATTTAATTAATCTTGGCAGAGAGAGATCATCTCTGACAACCTTGTGTTGAAAACATTGAGTCATTTATACAAAATTATGAAGTCTATTTTGTGACATACTTGTAATAAATATTACAAATAATATTCCATGTAATTAAACTTTACTCAACAGCATATCTATTGGTTATATCCTACTCCACTTATGGAAAGATGAATGTTAAATATCACCCTAATGATCAGTAATGTAGATTGTTTGCATTTTTCAATTGTTAAAATTTGCTGCACTGACTATCCTTGTATCAACATCATTAACCATGTTTGTGATTATTTCTTAGGATAAATATTAAAAAGAGCCATGAGTTGTAAAATATTTAAAATTTTGAAATACATTGTCAAATTTTCCCTTCAGGAAGTTTGTACTAATTTATAGTCTTGTCAGCAATATATAAGGTTTCTATTTTCTAATATTACATTTTACATATTAATACCACTCAATCTAATTAGAATATGTGCTAAAATCCAGTTGGAATGGATCAGATTCTCTTTTATCAAATCGAAATATTTTTGTACCTTCATAGAAATGCACTTCACCATTTTCTTTTCTGTTTAGGACATTAGATTTTGGTTCTTGAATAATGAACACATATATAAATAATATGATTCCTTATTTCTTTGATTTTTGTATCTTATATGATGTAGGTTTTGCATGTATACTGTGTTCTCAGTTTCATAATGGAAAGGAGATATCAGATATTTTTCTTAGGTTGAGGAAACCAATTTCTATTCACTAGGGAATAATACTTTATCATACTGTACATTTGTGGTCATTCTTGCTTTTGTTAGATGTTTTGGTTTTGTTTCTTAAAGAATCCCAGTAGGAAGCATACCAGGCTTGCAGCCTGGAGTATAGTATAACATCAATATAAAATCAACCACCTTTGATTTAACAGTTTTGAGATAATTTCAATTTTTTTTCCTTTGCTGAAAAAGCTGAGGATTTAGCCATTGAAGAACCAATGTTTTCTTTGCTTTATGATTTCAGTGGCTAAAATAAATTATAGTTAATAAAACACTGAAGTTGGAAACAACTCTATGGGTCATTTTCTCCAGTTTCTGGATTGATAAATACACAGTGCAGTAGGTAGGCACCTATTTTATTTTGTTTTGTATTTGAACTGAAACAACCCACTTCACTGTACTACAGCACAGTTAGAACTTTCTCCCACTAGATTTCTTTTAACATCTACACATAAAATCTTCCACATAATAGGATTTCAGATATTGAAAAGTATCTATTTTGTATACCCTATTAGTCTTTATTTTCAGACAAAACATCTTTAATTCTTTCCATATATTTTTATATGTTGTTTCCTCAGTACTTTTATCAGATTACTTTCCTGTGAATATATGTAGCTTACTGAAGCCACAATGCATATACTAGTATGAGATAAATGGAGAAAAAGATTCACCAAGACTTTTTTTTAATAGTACATGCTTGCTATAAATAATGACTAAATTCACTGCAGATAGTTGGCACATATACATGATGCATTTTAATTCTTATAGCTCCTTCCCCTCTCCCTCATCCCTTTTCTCCATCTCTTGGTCCCTTGATCACTTATTAAAAATCTATCTCCCTGTTTCCTTTTATCTATCTTTCATATTGCCTTTTATTGTACTTTAGGATTATCATATATGAGAAATCATGTGATATTTAAACTTGTGCATCTGACTATTTTCATTTCACATTGTGGTTTCAGAGTGTATCAATTTTCCTACAAATGGCTCAGATCTATCGTTCTTTATGGCACAGTAGTACTCCAGTGTGTATTGATACTACATTTTCTTTATCCATTCATCTATTGATAACTTACATGTCACTTCTAAGATTTAGATATTTTAAATTGATACCACTATAAAGATGAGTATGGATGTGTCACTGTAATATGATTTCTTTAACTCCTTAGGGAAAAAATCTATAAGGTGAATAGTTGGATTTATTATAAGATAAATAGCTGGAATTTCTGTCTTTTCAGTTTTCAGAGGAATCTCTGTATTGATTTCTGTAGTGATCATACTAGTTTAGGTCACATTCCCACCCAACTATAGAAGGGTTCATTTTTCTTCCCACAGCCATGCCAGCATTTGCTATTATTTGTTTGCTTGATGATAGCCATTTATTCCAAAGAATGATAGAATCTCAGTGTTTGTATTTCTCTAAAGCCAGAGATGTTGAACATTTTAAAATGTATTTATTGGTCATTTGTACTTCTTCTTCTGAAAAATGTCTTTTCATTTCAGTACCTCATATTTTTATTTGATCTTTATTTTGGGGGTTCTAATTTTTGAGTTCCATATATATTTTAGATATCAGTCCTCTCTAATTTGTGGATGGGACATTTTTTTCCCATTCTGTAGGTTTTCTCTTCACTCTTCTGGTTGTTTCTGCTTATTTTATACTCTGTGTAGAACGATCTTTAATTTATAATATGTCAATTCAAACTAGAATGTATCCAGTGGAGAACTGTCTGTTGTAATCCTGAGATAATGATAAATATTATAATAATTTTCAACTAGTCAGTATGGTACATTTTACCCAAGATTCATAGTTTTTAGATGGTTGTAAAAAAGAGCAGAATATTTAGGAAAAGAATGTATAAAATTGAGATCTATTTATTTCATGAAACCAAATGTTCTATGAAAGAAAGATTTGACTCAATCAGGTAAGATTTCAGCAATAATTATTTATTAATTCTTAGTATTTTTCCATCACCAAGGTATAAATATAGACCCTTATGGTATTAACAGATGTGATATGTGAATATAAGAAGTTTTCCATATATTGTTCTTGCAAAAGAAAGGCAGCTTTATTAAACGTGATACTTTCTCTCCATTTTAGCTTGTAACTTTGATTCCAGGCAACACTTCTTGTTTTATTTGTTTTGTTTTTTGGTATCAGGGATCGAACTCAGGACCTTGTGTTTTCAAAGTAAGCAGCAGAACCACTGAGCTAAATCCCCAGTCCCAGGCAACACTTCTTAAAACACCACTCTACCTGTTAGATTTTGTCTCTACTAAACTACAATAGCCAATGGGTAAATATTTACTAGCAGATGCAAGCTAAAATACTTAATTTCAGTGCTTCATAAATTATATTTGTCCTTGTTTTTCACTCTATCACTTTATCGCTCTATCACTCTGCCATCATTGTTAACAACAAGCATTACTTCATATTTATGCTTCTCCTGAATGCTGAACAATGTGTTGAAGCGAGAAACCAGTACAAATTAGGAAATTAGGAAACTGTTAGCTACATGATTCCCACTGATATCTAGATTTCAGAATTTTATTCTCTCAGCCCCATTTATTATTTCAAAAGTACTTACGTCCTGTATTACCGATTCCTAGTTCAGACTCATTTCCCCCATAGAATGGCCCCAAGTTAGTTTTAATCAATGGGAGAAATGTCAGAAAAGGTTAATAAAGTATAACTTTAAATGTAATTTTTGTTCTTAAAAAGATTTTGTTCTCAGGGTTATATCTAGGTTAAACTTTGTTTTTGATGTCCAAGCATCTTTTGAGATAGCTGCCATGTAGATAAACTTACAATGTTTTCAAGTTAGTCTCTTAAATGTGTGCATGAGTGTAATGTTTGTTCAATGTCTAAACAAAGACAGCAAAAAAGCACAAAGTTGTCATAAACTGTAACAATCCCAATATTATGTAAACATGTACACACATAACACATGTATATACACACATAACTCTTTCCTTGTTGCCAGATTCTATTACATGGTCTCTCAACTTCACATACTTGAAATTTCAGAACCATAGCTGAAATTATTACCTGCCTCAGATTTCAAAAACTTACATAAAAGTTGGATCTCTAACCTGTTCAAGTTTTATTTATTGAATTAAGTAATATTTGAATCTATATTCCTTAAATATGTAAATTTCCACATGAAATACATATGTGATAATCTTTGACTCTCCATTAAGAAAATTTGTCTTACTTAGAGACATTTCATCAGTTTTTCAAACTTCTTATTGGTCACTGATCTAAAATATTCAATTTCTTCATGATTCCATATTGCTAGGTTGTATATGTCTAGGTGTTTATCTTTTTCTTATTCTCCAGCTTGTGGTCTTATTAATGTTCATAGTAATGAGCCTTTGTATTTCTGTGTTTGTAATTAAAATTTTTCATCTTTCCTTTCCATTTTCATTTTTTGAGTCTTTTCTTTCTTCCATAGCCTATCTAAATTTTTTTCTTTTTAAACACCAAAACTTTTAGATTTTAGAGTCTGTGATTTTAATTTTTTCCTCTTCATGACTACCAAAACTTTCAACCTTATTGATGTTAACTTTTCGTTTCTTGAAGATTCCAAGCTCATTTCTTCAAGAGGTCTTTATATACTTGGAAGTTTCTATGTCACCACAACTCTCCATTGTCTGCATCGTATACACACAGTTCCCACAGTTCTTTCTCGTGTTATAACGTAGGATCAAATGTGACCACTCTGGGAAATATTTTCTGACCAGGCTTCTGAGCAAAATTTCTCTCTGCTTCTGTTATTTTCAGTATAAACACATTGTTTCCTCTATACCATTAATCAACATTGGGAAATATATTATTTGTTTGCTGTTTCCATAGGTTTTACATATTACTCCTTCCTACATTATTTTAATGTAAACTAAAAGAGGATAAGGGAACTATATTTTTCTTTTTTGTGTACCATCAAGAATACTTGGTACATATTATGTAATAGATATCGAATTATGTCATGTAACAGGTACATAATAATTATTTAATTGGCAGATTATGGACAATTTCATCAAATATTTGAGGTAAATTTGAATGCCAAGTTATAAGAGTTTTGCAATTTTCCGAAAAAAGTAAAGAACTTAAATGGTCTATGGACTATAGAAACAAACAAAACACAAAGTGAGATCAGACTTTAGAAATCACTAAGATTTCATCACTGATAGATATAACAGAAGAAGTAGTATCCAGAAAAAAGCATTACATTGAATGAGGAAATTCTACTGCATGAGGTAGAGGCAGAGAAGAAATATATTACAGAGAACATAGTGTGTCCAATTTCATATATATTTTGGGTAAAATACCAGTTGTTATCCAACAGCATAAGTCAAATGGATATTTAGATTTATAAATAAGAACTCAGAACTGGGCCATGCCTAGACAGTGTTAGAATTTTTCACTGATAAATGATTATTAAAATTGATAAGGCAGTTAGATCTTTCAGAGTGTAAGTTGAAAAGACCAGAGAATAGACAGAAATACTACAATGTATATGCATCAGAAGGAGAAGGAAGGTCAAAGAATTTTAAAATTAATATGAAAATTATGACTAGCAAAATATTGCCCAAAATATCAGGGAGGCAAATGTAAGAGAGTTCGCTGTTAAACAAAAGGCAGGTGACACATTGCACATTTTTAATGCAGTAATTCCCCACACAGGTTATGATCACTAAAGAGCAACTTTTTCCAAATGTTTTGCTTCTTTGCCTCTTCTGACTTGGATTCAATGATTTGACTTCTGGCATTTTTCATTTGGTGCCTTGTTCATTTGAGTATCTGATGGTCAAGCAGCTTTTGTGTAGCATTCAGCTTTGGTCTTCCTCATGTAAGTCTTCAAATTTGGCAATGAAATTGGCATCTCTCCCTTAGAGACTTTCTAAATCAGTGGGAAAAGTAAAACAAATCAATCACACCAAACTAAAAATAGACATTTTCTTCATTCTTTCCTCTTAATAGCTTAATCCTATTATATAGCTTTTGAGACAAGACACAAGGAAATCTGAAGCACTTAGTACACTGTCAGTGTGAGTGCTTAAAATAGACTTGTGTTAAGAAGGAAAGAGGGAACATTTTCTTTAGAACTCAAATGCCAACTTCCAGATTCAGATTTCAAGATAACCCTAGGAATTCACTGATTGACATTAATTACTAGCACCAGCAGTGTGTAAGTGCTATCAGCTGAGTTCATGCTTTGTTGGCACTGCAGAGTCCAATCTGTTATCCTATGATAACAGATAAGCCCTTTCAAATAACAAATTGATCCATGGCCTGATGATATCTCATGGTCTGGTACATTCCTTACAGATTCGTGTTGCTGGAGTCACTACGAGTGATGTATCAGTCTGGGTCGAGAGGCTTTTGTCAAATAATCCTCATGGAATTTCTCCAGAATTCTAACATTTTCAATTCACATATTAGCAGTTAATTTAGTATTACATCAGAGGATTCTGTTCTCTTTCTTTGGTCTTAAGAAGTATTTTAAAGAATAAACACTTTTAGTGTCATATTTTAAAAGTTTTTGAAAGGCTCCCTCATGCATCATAGACTATTGCCTCGATTATATTTCTCTGTGATACCATTGCTTAGCTAATTACTTGGATCATTATGTTTTCCCCTCTTTCGCACTGATATAATTCTAGCATGGAACTGGGTTATTACCACTGAATCCTCTATAACTTGGAGGATTCCAGATCTCCCTTTTGGTCCACCCTACCTGTGCTGTCTACTAAACTGTAACACAGATTCCACGGCACTGCCCATTTGAACATTTCTCAGTGTCACAAAGAACCTAACATTGTAATTGATTCTCAGCAGATACTCAAGTACCTTTAGGTTCAAATACTAATGTTTAAGAACTCATATATGTGTTCAAAAAAACCTAAATATATTTCAAAATTGAATTAGTTGTAGTATACTGAATTCAGAACACTGCAGATCCAATTTGACCATTTCAGATGAGACTCTGATTAAGAAGAAACATTGGATACGTTTTCCTCTCCAAGCATGTTTTTTCTATCACCTCACTTAAATGTTTGGCTGTTTCAGGGACTACACAACCACAGAAAGTCCAAATTTTCATTGAACTCTCTTTCTCAGAAACATAAATTTGAAAAAAGAAGTAAATGTAATTATCCTGAAAAATGCTTGTCCTCTAGAAATCTATCAAATATATTTTATATTAATGTTTTTTAATAATGAAACAGAGATTTACCCTAGGTTCCATCTTAGGGTAATTGGGGAAAAAGGAAAAAGAAAAGAACCATTGATTTGGAAAGACATTTCAAGGAGTGAGAAATCACCATAAAAATCAGAAAAATCGAGATATAAAAATAGGAAGTGTTACAAGAGTACAACAGGGAGGATGTTGGGTTGTATGTATGAGACAAGTGCCTCATAATTAATGAAGATGAGCTCCAAGACAAAAGCATTCATTTGGAGTTTCACCACTATTGTAGGCTGCAGTCTGAAATCTAATTTGTGTGTTGTTGTGACTTAAATAGTCCAAAATATTACATACAACATTGAACACATTTTTTTTTGTCATGTTAAATAAAATAACTGTGTGATCCTGTAGCTGATTATGTAGGTAAAAAAATAAATGTAGCAAATCAAGGACAAAGATCAACTAAGCGGCACCAGGAGCAAATATTTTAAAAAAATTTCTCATTTATATGAACAAAAATGAACATCAAAAAAAGTTAATTTTTAAAACTATATTAATGGATCATATGAGTTGATTCCAATCTTCTTGGTTTTGTTGTTGTTGTTGTTGGTTTTTTTTTTTTTTTTTTTTT